>CM040191.1:5560000-6037500 GCA_022606455.1 Callitettix versicolor | reverse complement strand
GGTCAGACTTTAATATCGTTTAAAAAGTGGGAAAAACAAGAAAAATTGAAACAACTTTATTTTTACGAATATAAAGTTTTAGCAACATAATACGCTTGAAACAAAGTACGTTTTTCACTCTTTCTTGTTTCTCAGACATTTTAAATATGTTAACCTGTTGTAACAAGCAAAAATGACCATAAACAACTACATAATAAATAGGTATTTCCATGCGTAACACGTTAGCCTTGATGGTTTGTAACTATGTTACTTATTTAGTAACACAGTTGCACGAAAATAAAATAATTGGTCACCTTTTTTTGTTTTACTTTCTGATTTTAGAAGGAAAAAAGTTTTCTTGAAACAATATATATTTCAATAAGAAAAGTGTTGCTTGTGATTGCCACATAGTCAATAATTGCCAACGAAAGATCGGTATAGAGATAAAAAGTAGAATCGAACTTACAAACAGGTCCGAGTTGTAGTGAACTGCTTGCTCACCTAATGCGTAAATAATCATTAATTAACTTGTATAATTCGACAGGTTTTGAAACGTTAAAAGATGTGAGTTGTCATCGGAGAGGACCCCCAAGACAAAATAACGGCACTCAACCTTGGAACAGAACTCTGCCACTACCACCACCACCAGCCGGGTGGAATATAACACGACCTGGTTGGAAGTTTTCGAATGGGAGTCATCCGGTAAACTGGAATGGTACTTTTCCAGGGAACTGGAACCGAACACAACCAGGCAAGTGGGACCACAGAAATAGATTCCACGGTCGCCGCGTTAACTTTTGAAGAGTGTTTTTGTTAGGCTGAAGAAAAGAAAGACTAAAAAGGAAAAAGGTGACAATGTGAAAGTTAAAAACAAATAAACAATAAATTAATTTTACAAGTACATAATATTTTTATTCCTTTTATTCCTAGTCGATGTAGTTAATACACCAGTCCCTTGGGTCTCTGAATTGTACCTCAAGGACGTGGGTTCTAGAAGCCATTGCTTTACGTTTTCTCTTAACGCTGATCTCCGTCCTCTTCAGTCTAACTGGCATAAAGTATGGACTTTAAGAAAAGAAAGAATGCATATACATAGATTGTATCTTGATTTATTAAAAATTAAATAACTTCTAAATATGAAATTAATATCTTTTATAATAAACAGCAGTGTTACATTCTTTATTTTCAATTAGGCTATTAATATAATATACTTTATTTTTACTAGAAATGTTATTATTCTGTTGAATATATTCATCTGATTTCCCTAGACATGTTGATTTTTCATTTGTTTCACGAGTGTTGAATGACCTCCATTATCAAAACGATGTACAGCATTTTTTAATTTAATTCACATGATCCTCAAGTCATAAATCGCGCTCATTTCAAGAACTCAAGTATGGATTTGCCGTGATTTTCACTCGAATAGATCACTTTTTAATGAAAATTAGTATATAAGATAATTATAAACTAACCAACCCTTATGGTCTTTTCCAAAATTAGGTCTTTTCCAAAAATTAGAATCATATAACAGAACTGATTCAGTTACTAAAATATCCTAAAGGGTTAAATTTGATTAAACATATTTAATTTAAATTCCTTAATTACTCAATGTAACAGGAGCGTAAGACTAGATTTCCAAAAAACTATGAATGGACAGTGTGCCGTAGATCTATTGCCGTAATAGCAAAAGATTGTTACTTGTAACTTACATAATATAACTTGTAATTAGTTTTTAATAAATTATGCAGAAGTATTATATATACTACAATATTTTTCCAAACAAATCCGGTTTGGAGGCTATTTAATAAAACAACCCAAAATCGAGGTATCAATTTTTTTCTCTACTCAAATACTTTAATTTGCTTTTTAGATACGATATTGCTGGTCAACACCAGACGATGCGTTTTACGTATATTTTGTAAATATAATTCTAAGATATAATGATATTCAACGCTTGTATATTTCCACGTCAGTACACATTATTGATTATGCAAAACAAAAAAAAAAAAAAATCGCGGCACGCAACTGTCTCGCTGATATGATTAAAGCGAATTTACAAAACCAACTTTTTATTTTGAAATTTCGATTTCATAATCACAAATTACATGCACACATAAGCATTTTAAACTATGAAATTACTGTATATTGAATGTAAGAAACCTGACTTGTAAAACTCAATTTCGTAATTTCAACGGATTTAAGAAATTCAAAACGCTATTTACAAAATCAGATTAACAAAGATTAAGAAAAAACAATTTATGAATGTTTTAAAGATTTGAAAGGGATGCCGTTTTGAAACTAGTAAAGGGTTTTGATGGGTAACTAACTTGTCGAAGTTATTACCAAAATCTATTTTCTTGTTAAGTTTGAATCAAATCGGGCCGTAATTGCGAACGTGAGGACGGTAAACACACACTCTCTCTCTCTCACTATATATATATATATATATATATATATATATATATATATATATATATACATCTCTCTCTCTCTCTCTCTCTCTCTCTCTATATATATATATATATATATATATATATATATATATATATATATAGAGAGAGAGAGAGAGAGAGAGAATAATACCTGTAATTTTATTTGCTCATTAGAGGTGCCCATTTATTAAGGAGATGGGATAATTTTGTTTAAAAAATCACATATTTTCAAAGAAAAACAGAGATTATCACAAAATTATAACTATTTTATTGATAAATATATAATATCTGATAAAGTAAATGTATCTTACAGTAAAATAACATTGATGTCCTATAACGTATTCTGTATAGATACAGTATACATTTTATAGTTCGTAGTCTTTATCTACTGTACTTTATTTCATAAATATAGTTTAAAGAAAATTTTTAAGCTAATAATAAGTTTTAAGCTATTGTAAGTACTTTCGCTGCACGAAAACCTATTACTGTATAAAAAGCAAAACAAGACATTGAAACGAATACTTTCACACACAGAAAACAAACCACAGGTGACCACTGAAGACACTAACCTGTTGACGTTTTACAACTGCAAATAAAACTTAGCAATTTACAATAATATACTGTAGGCTAAAGCGCAAAATGTATTGGGAAGGTCGGTTCATTAAATACAATTTGTCAGACATAGGAATTGGAAATCCTAGATGTTCACTTTTTCTTTGTAATTTTCTCACACAAAATGGTAGCTTTGTTGTAAAAATATAGACTAATGATATAACTAGAAGCGGTAATAAAAATCTGTTCACCTTTATTATTGCTTTTACAACTCTGTTCGTCAAGGTTTTTGTGTTGTCTACTGTGTTGGTACCTTATATATTTTAGTTTCAAACAATTTGACGTGTCTCTACTGAAACCTGAATGCTACTATAACTTCAAGTACACGATAGTTTTGAAGGCCAATATTCTACGCTACAGTATATTGTCAACGGACACATGGTTCAGCTTCAATAAATATTTCAACTAAGATTACTGCAGAGATATAAATGTCAGTGTGTCCGCTCAGTAGAGGTATGACAAATAAATATTTAACAAATTTTACTGTCCGTATCCTGCCAACAAAGAGGATAAATTCTTAGTAAATACGTTTGAATCTTTTCTGTCCACAAAAAATGTACGCCCACTAGAGCTGTCCGTGTATCGGGAATATCCGTTGAGGGAGGCTTTTTTTTAAAAAAAGCGTACGATTCCATTGATCGAAAATCTTTGTTTAATATCCTGGAAGAACATGGACTTGATCCTAAAACTCTGCGACTGATCAAACAAACACTGACAGGCACAATCGCTAAGGTGAAATTTATGGGGGAAATTTCCAAACCCTTCCTGATCACAACTGGAGTTCGCCAAGGAGATGGACTCTCGCCTCTCCTTTTCAATCTGGTGTTGGACAAAGTTATCAGGGAATGGGAGAAAGAATTAAAATTGAAGGGCACTGGAAACCAGTTCGACTTGGAAGACCTAAGGACAACACAGAAATCGCGTGCCTAGCTTTTGCAGATGACCTAGCCATACTCACAGATAATGAAACAACAGCGATTAAACAGATAGAAGTCCTAAAGGAATGTGCAGAGAGGGTCGGTCTACAGATCTCGTTTAAAAAAACCGAATTCTTCTGTACAAAATTAAATATTCAAGAATTAAACACAAAATATGGTAAGATAAACAGAGTCAAGCACTTCAAATATCTGGGAGAAATTCTTGAACCCACAGGTGGCGAGAAGGCTGCGCAAAAGGTTCGGCTACTGAGAATGAAGAGGGCTCTTGGTATAACGCGTGATATCTACAACAAGAGATGTATGTCGACGCACACAAAAATCAGACACTACAACACAGCCATAAAACCGGAGGTATTATATGCAAGCGAGACGCTAGCACTCCACACAAAAGCTACCATGGAGGGTATTTTGAAGGAAGAACACAAAATCTTGAGGAAGATCCTTGGTCCGAGATTAACAGAAGATGGATACAGGTTGCACTACCGGAAGACCACAGAGAAGATATCGAATCTGGCAGCAGATATCAGAAGAAGGAGGCTTCGGTTCTATAAACACATCAGTAGACTCCCAACAACGAGACTTGCCAACAGAATCCTTAAGTATATACAAGGTGTCAAATCAACAACGTCGTGGATCGCACAAGTCAGAATAGACCTACATGACGCAGGAATAGACTCAACAGATGTTGAAGATAGACACGCATACAGGAGAGAATGAAATCCCAAAGAGAGCAGGGGTAAAATGGACGGAGGAGCGGAAGAGGATCCATGGGGACAGGATGAGGGAGTTGTAGAGGATTAGAAGGAACGGAGTGCTTTGCGTGATCCAACAGGGTCTATGTGCAGATAATAATAATAATAATAATAATAATATATATATATATATATATGTGTGTGTGTGTGTGTGTGTATGTATATATTTACATACATATATATATATATATACCTCAAATAGTAATCTCAAGTCAAAATTGGCACTCATTTCAAGGTTCCGGGTCTGAATCTTACAAATAAAATTCGCTAATAATGAGTTTTGGTTCACAAGTTAGATAAAAAATTAGTTTTATAGTTAAGTACATTCCTCAGTGATGTGTATTAGGAGTTTTTATTTTAATTTAATGTAGCCTAGTTGAAATTCAAAGTTTGATCGTGTTCTCGCAAACAGGAAAACTTGGGAAAATCCTGCTTTCAAGGTGAGGTGAAGGTCAAATCACCACTTCCAAGCCATTCATAACCTGCTTCAATTGTATTAAAGTAAGGTTAAAGTCTGTAAGGAATGTCTCATAACTTTAGCTAAAGGCTTAAGCAATTTGAAACTTGTACTTTGTAAAGAAGGAAAATATATTTCCTTATACAATCTCTAACATAAATCTTAGAACATTTACGTATAAAAAAATTTAATTTATTTAATAAAATATATAGTTAAAACTCTACTATTTTAACAATAATATACTCACACACATTTAATATGTATATTTATTTTTTATATTAATACTGTATTTTATTTTTTCATTATTAAAGCTTTCCGTAGTTGTTACATCTTCAGAATGTATTTCCTTCAACTAAAATGGTACATATCTCTAAAGTTTATTACGTTTCTCGTTTTCCTGTTTTATTTAATGCGAAAGTCATGGAACGCTACTGCGCTACAAAATAACCGCGGCACGCAGCTGTCTCGCTGACGTGATAGAAACAAATTTCCAAAAGTATTTTTTTTATCTTAACCTTAACCTTTTTGAAATTTTGAATTCACCATAGTAATCAGAACTAAAATCTGCATCGTAGGAGCATTATAAACTTTCAAATTATATTCGAAATACAAAAATTAACACTGACCATAGTCAAAAAAACGATTACGATGGTGAAATTGTATTTTCACAAATATTTAATAAAAAAAGTTACAATTTTTTTTAAATTTGAATTGCCGCCGTTTTGCAACTGCTGAATGGATTTTTGTAGGTAAAACATATAAAACACATAAAACAATCGCGCTCGCGCGCACGCACGCACACTCACATCAACAATTTTAACGACCCCTCAAAAAGGTGATAGGTCAGTATTGTTGCTCATTTCAAGGTCCCAATGGCTGCTAAAATAGCTCATTGTTCAATGTTAATTAAATAATAAATACTACAGTGCTAATACACTACATAAGCAAAACATTATATTCAATTAATTATAAAAGAAAAATCCAGTTCTAATGTTATCGATAAAATTAATTTTTCAAAAATGAAATAGTGATCCCGTAATATGAACAAACAAGTTCTACATGCCCAACGTAATTAAAATCTGTTTACAGTAAACTGTACTCTTCAGTGATCTTCACACAGACGGACATACAGACGGACAGACATTTCAGTAAAAACCAGATAGTGACAAAATAAAAAAAATCTTTGTAAGATTAAAAATATCTTTTACGGTTTCGTTAGATTTTGGCTAAAATTCACCTTTTAAAAAGCACCAAAACGATACGTTTGATACAAACTTTATTTTATGGTATGTATTTTGAGTCGGAAAATGGTTTGGGACCTACTAACTAAAAATATAAAAAGATTCAAAACTAGATTCTAGTAATTTTGTATGGTTGTCAAGATTAAAGAAAAATACGTATACTGTTTGAAATAATCGTATAAAAAGAATGTTACACTCTGATATATTAGGTTTGTTTGATTTTATTTGATTTAAAAAAAACTGTACATTTCTTTTTGTACATTGGCATGAGTACAATACTGAGTAACCAAAATTTCAGCAAAATCAAATAATATAATTTGCTTTTTAGATACGATATTGCTGGTCAACATCAGACGATGCGTTTTACGTATATTTTGTAAACCTGAAGTTTTTTTGTATGAAAGATCATTTATGCATTTATTGTTATTTTAGGTTTTTATAACAATAAGTGCAATCTCACGCACAATAGAAAGTTATAAAAAAATATAGTGTTTATTTTTTAAAACAAAAATTAGATAGTGAAAACAATTAATTATATTTTAGAAGAAGAGTTTTACAAATATTTTGTTAGCGATAAAGATAAATTGATATTTTAACTTTTCGCGGTAATAATATTGAAGTTTACCGGTATGCTATTGTGTTTGGTTCAGATAAGAGCAAACTTTTTGTAAACAGAGATTATTTTTCATTAACGCTAGAAAATTATTTATATATATATATATATATATATATATATATATATATATATATATATATATATATATAGACATTCTTTTCTTATATTTCTTTGTTCGATAGTTTTGATAGTTATATAATTTAATAGAAAATTAAACCATTTGCAAAAATTAAAAAAAAACTTCCGACGTGTTTTATTAAAATTATACTATTTCGAGTTAATTTTATTTAAGTTTCTTGATTTGCCACCATTTTGATATTTATTACTCGAACATGTTTTTTTGAAGTGCTTGTTTACTCCCGATGTGGCAAATTTTGTGGTGCACTGAAACCGAATTGAGAATAATGGAAGGAAACAGTGAAGAATTCATGAAACAGCTGATCGTTGAAACAGCGATGCCAGTCAATGAGTAACAATAACATGTATTACAAAATAAGGCGATTTGACCATAGATAGATTACTTAGTTCGAATCAGGTTCGAATACTGAAAGGCGAGATTGGAATAAATATCAAGTAAGTAATTTTGAATCATAAGTTTAAAGTGTTAAAATGTATAAGTGAAATATTATTATATTTAAATTTTGGTAATAATAATAGAATCTATAATTATATTACAAGGGTTGTATTACAGATGTTATGTAGCACGTGTTTGTGTAATTGTTAGGTTATAAAAGGTAATTTCACGTTGTGAAGACAGTTTGAATGGATTTAAGAAAGATAAAAAATGGATACAATTTCCAAAAAGAGACCGAATGAAAGTTTATGTGATGAAGGAAATTGCAAATATTAACTTTTAATGCGCGTTGTATCCACGCACCAATTTTTTTAACTTAGATCTTCACAATAACTACTGTAGTACGGTTACAACAATCCAAATCAATCAATTTTGGTCGTTTAATCAAATTAACGTTTAAGTCGTTCTAGTGAATATATAACTTCAAGAAAATATGGCGGGAAGTTGTAAAAGAAGCGTTTTCAGAAAGTTAATATGAACGAGTTTCCTTATTTTGATGAAAGGAATACTGTGAAGCACAGGATAAACCCACGGCCCTCCGCGTGCCAGTCATATAGACGGTTACAACTATATCCCCATCAAAATAAGTTTTAGCGATGAAGTATCGTTCACATTTCTTACCATGTTTGCCCCTTTCAAAGATCATTTTCCTTTATGATTTTGGTTATAAGACTTTAGCATTAATGAACTTGAATTGTTGACCTACTGTTATAAGCCCATTAATGGAGTGCCTGTGGACTTTATCAAGTGTCCAATAATGCATATCGTATTATAATACAATACTTGATTTAACAACTCGTTTTATTTGTCGTTTTTGTTTAAGATATGTTGCGCCTAGTGGGTTATTGTGCTGATTTATATAATCTAACAGTTATGAGTTGCCAATGTCAAATGAATGAAGTACAATACTACTGAACAGATAGCGTGATCATCTGGTCAACATTGACAGAAGAGGACCTTTGGGCTTTTTGCTTGCTTGCTCGAGCGAAAAAAGTGTACGATTTTTTAATTTGAGAAGAGTTTGACGGCGGTTTCAGAGGTTTGAAAGGAGATTTGAGAGTAAATCTGAGTACATTTTTATAGGAGGTATTAGGGAGTTGTAAGAGGAGGTTTTAGGGAAATATTAAAGGAGATTTTAATTAGATCTAAGAGGTTGTTTATTGAGTTTGACAGGAAGTTTCAAGAAGGTTGAGGCTGGACGAGCAAAGTTATAGGTTACTCCTGAACCGTAAATGGCCTACTCTGGATTGCGTTTTAAATCTTCTTGCTTTAAAACTTATGTAAAAACAAATAAACAAATTTTAAGTAAATAGGCCGATGTTTCTTGCAGATAGCTGTAAGGTTAAATTATATTTTCAATACACTTTCTGTTTAGTACTTAGGAATACATTTGACTAAAATTAGTATGCATGGTGCATTACATACAGGCGGACAGATATTTAAGTGAAATTTTGTATTCACAAAAGACAAAAACGGATACTTCCGTCAAAATTTATGATAAATCTCTTCACGATCATGCTAGTAAGTATCGTCAGATCGATAAAATTTTTCAAGATCAGAAAGTAAAAAGTTTTACATGTAAAATTAAAAAGATTTCCTCACAGAAATTAATTTACTATAAATCACTTCCGTTGCTATTTAAACGCCCGTCGACTTGCCGTAAATTTCGTGGCATTGTTACGGCAAATATCCGGCCAAACACCTTCAGGTGATTATGTCAGACGAAGGTGTCGTGATCCCACACAGGTCCTGATAGTCTCCCACGTGCACTCCATGCTATTCATACACTGATAGTTAAGTAAGGGGTGAGCGCGCGCATGCACTGTACCCTAGCCTGGGTGGGGGTGAGGTGGAGAAGGGGTATACAAAGTAAAGCCCGCCGCTACTGTCGCCTTCAAACACACTTTGGCAGGGGATGGTAAACGTTTAAATTCACTCAAAATCCACATAACGAACTTGAACCTTTGATCGAATATTAGTTTTTTTTCGGTAATATTTTAACTTTGGTCCGTAGAACATGTTCCGTACATGCCTAGCCAAGAGCGTCCTCCTATTTTTTGGTCTTTCTTCTTTTATCTACGCAGCAGGTAAGTTGAAAAAGTTTTAACAAAAATTTAAACATATTTATGTTGTAAAACTTGGTTCAAAAAGCTGTCTATAATTTAATGTTTATATTACATTTAAACGAATATAAAAAATAAGACATATTTTTTTATAGATTTTGACATTTACTATTATAAACTGTTGCAATGGAGTTATTGAAATAATAACGGAAAAAGTTTTTAACAACTTTTAAAGTTTTCAATAATTTAAAACAAGTTTTTTTACTACAAAAGATTTTTGTATATATACTAATAGAGTTCAATGTTATAGATGACATATACTTTTAAAAATACCCATTATATTCTGATATTAATAGTTATTGTGCAATATTAAATATAAAAAGTAATGCAGACGCGTTTTTTGGTATTAAAATAGCGTAAATGAACAAAATAACAAAAATACAAAACTTATTTGTTACTTTGAAAATATTTACTTAAGCAACAATGCATATAGACACAATATTATGGTATAACTTATTTTTAGATATCTTATTGTTCTGTAAATTATTCGTAATGAAAATATAAAATTTATTGATTTTAGTATTGTGTAATTGATTAATTAGTCATTCAATTTTGTGTTATTGTTGTTCAGTTTCTGTTATTTTCTATAAAATTATTTCAGACAAGAAACTATATATTTATGAACTATATATTTTCATTATATATTTTTTTTTGAAAATATAATAAAATTAAAAACATCCTTTAAGAAATTAAAAATTAATAAATGTAAAGTGTTCCTGGAAAATATTACATACAAAATACGTTTGTGCGAATAATTAATATAAATTGAGCTAAACAGATATAGAAACTTTATCACATTCAATAAATTTCACACAAAATGCGGTTTGAAAACTGTTGACAACTACTACAATTTCAACCAAAATTCTCAAAATTGGTTCATCAGATTTTGATCAAAAATTTGATCACATATGACGACATTAACTAAAAGCAGTGTATTAAATATGAAATAATCAAAACTACAGTTAGAATGTATTTGAAAAAGTAAAACAAAATCGAAATGATTTCAAAGATCATTTTTCTATTTACTCTCAAATCGTAAATTTATTTTCAAATTTGGAGTACTGACTTTAGCTATGAATCTTCAAATATAATTTATACAAGCAAAATCTGATAAACTAGGGAGACATTCTGATTTCTGTCGATGGTTCCGAAATCGAATTTGTTAAAAGAAATCGACCTATATATGTCTTACTTCTGAGTACCCATATTGATAAATCTTACTTATTCATTTTTTAAATGGTTTGTAATATTTGGAAGATTTCAATAAAAACTACTTTTATTGAAGTCATTTTGACTTATTTTAACCGAAAACGGAATTGAATATTTTTTTTTATTTGATTATTTTAGTCTCTTAATGAAAATGTTCGCATTTTACATGATTAATTTTAAAAATGTGATATATGCAATAAAAAAATCCAATAACCAAAAACAAAATTAATTAAATATAAATAACTGATACTAAGCTAATGAAATTACTTTACTTTGATACACATTTTGGTAACAAAAATTCCATGTTCAGGTGAATGAAATACTGTAACAGCCAAATTATTTGCATGAAATATTTTTCATGATTTCTTTTACTTCTATTAAAAAAATGTATTTTTATAAGCAACTATTTAACCATACAAAACTTTAACACAATTCAATTTCTATCATTGGCGTTCTCACCAAATAATACTGATCGATATGAAGAAGTTAAAATACACATTTATTTGGTTTATTTACAAAAAATATAAATATGTTTAAAAATTGTTTAATATAGGCATAAAGGTATTTAAAAACAAGGTGTTGGAAATACAACTGTAGCAAACATATAAATATAAAATAAAAATATATTCTTTAATGTTAATAAATGTTTTTTACCAAAAATTAAAATGCAATAGCATTTTTAAGTCTGATTCCATTCATAAAATCAATAGAAGCCAAAACAACAATATTTAAAAAATTTAAGTAATTTTCAAAACTGTTTTGTTTCATTTTTGCATTGTAAGAACTTCTACATTATAAATATAAATTTTATGAACTAATATAGGTAATTTATCTGTAATAATTTATAGGTAATTTATCTGTAATAATCCGTTGACATTTGCAGTATCATTAAAAACGTATTCTTAAATTCTTTTTCTTTGCATTATACCTTTTTCTCCGTTAATTTTCGCAATAAAATAATTGCGGCAGTCATTTATTTCGCTTACTTGATGGAAGCGAATTTCCAAAAACAATGTATCATTTTTTTTACATTCTGATATCAGCATTAAAATCTACTTATATTGGCATTTTAAACTTTAAAATTACATTGAAAACAAAAAATTAACCCTGACCAACGATATATTCAATTTTTTCAATATACTTTCAAAATTAAAATGTTAATTTATGCAGTTGTTAACGCTGTTTTGACGATGAAATGATATTTTCAAAAAGTTCTGAAAAAGGAGTTATGTGTTTTTAAAAATTTGAAATAATGCTATTTTGAAACCGTTTAACGGGTTTCGCTGGGTGAAGAAATTGTTGGAGAAATTTCTTGGTAATTATCAAGTTAATGTTTTGCCAAGTTTGTATCATTGTGAACCAAAATTACAATACTGGTAACACACACACACACACACACACACACCCTCAAAAAGTGATTTAAAATTCAGCATCGACATTCATTTCAAAATACCGGGTATTACAATGATCGTCGCCTTAAATAATAATGCTTTTTTCAATAGAATTTCACTAATAAAGTTACAGATCGTATATTTAAATACGAAGTAATATTTTACGTATTTTACGGGTTTAATTCATATTGAGAGTCAAAATTTTAAAGAATATTTAAACGGCTACAGTCATTAGGGTGTAAAATATAACTGCTAAAAATAAATATTATAAAATTAAGCCCTACTGTGCAACAAAATACCTTTTTTTGTATTTAGGCCTACTTGAATATTTCAATCGTTGAGTGTACTTTAGCTTTAGGAAAATAAACAACATTCCAAATTTATTAGCAAATTCACACTGGAAAATGAAGAGTGTCCATCATGGTAAGTCTCACACCCGGTCGTCAAACCGGTTTCGCTCAAAAGTACAAAAATATATTATTAAAAGCATGTTCACCTAATTCACCAAACTCTTAGTTTTTATACAGTGAATATGAAAAAGTATCATATCCTGAATATTATGTTTTATTGACATCAAACATGTTACCTTCGAATTCGAATGTCCAAAAACTCATAATATAACTCAGTTGAGACTTTAATAGATGTTTTAGAATAGTTTTTTTAAAGTTTTAAGAAAATCCTGTATACAAATATTTTTTCAATGTAAAAATTTATACCTCTTTCGTATTTTTTTATTATTTTATGGGATGAATTCGGAAGAATGCTGAAATACGTGTTTCATTATTTGTGCTTTAAAATATTTATGTTAAGTTTTAAGAAAATCTAATAAAACATATTTTTTCCAGTGCAAACATTTATAACTTTTTTAACAAATTTTATTCAAACATTTATACCTCTTTTTTACATTTTTATTCTTCTAAGGAAGGAATTCGAAAAAAAATTGAAATACATTTTCCATTATATGTTTATGAATCTGGAATATTAAATCAAAAACATATTTTTCCAACACAAAGTTTTATAGCCCGTTTTTACATCTTCTATTCTTTTTAATCTCTTTAGGTGATCAATTTTGAAAAATTTTGAAAAATGTTACTTATTTTTTGAGTAATTACGTTAAGTTTCAAAACTATCGGACCAAAAACATATTTTTTCCAAAAAAAACTGTTGTACGCATTTTTATCCTTTAAGGGATTGAATATTGGAAGATCGTTTCTTAATGCACTCCTACATGGTGGTATTAAAGTACCCTGTAAAATTCAAGTCTTTATTATAGTTTCGGCTGTGCGTTGATCATTCAGTCAGTCAGTCATGGCTTTGTTTTTCCATATATATAGAAGGATATGTATGTCGATATATATATATATATATATATATATATATATATATATACTATTTACATAATAAATATATATAAATATTGATAATATTTTGTCGATTTGATTTAAACATAATAGGCCTAATAGTTTATAAAAATTTATTTCTCAGCAAAGTATGTTCAAAAGTGTAAAATTATGGCAATTTCAATTTTTTTAAATAATAACTTCTTATCTTAAATGTTTTTGAAAATATAATTTCCCCTCCTAATAAGCGTAAAAACTCTTTATTTTAGCATTTATGAGGTTAGGATTACTTTTTATATTTTAAATGTAATTTTAAAATTTCAATGCGAATTACGATATTAAAGTCACAATTTAAAAAAAAATAAGCAGAAAAACCAATTATTTTGGATATTTGCTTCTATCACGTCAACAAGAGTACTGTAATTATTTTTAGAAACACATTACACAAAATGAAATGAGTATACGTTTAACAAAATTCTGCGTAAATTTAAGTGCTTTTCGTAAACGCGTTCCTGCTTCTGTAAATGTATTTCCAAAAAAAAGAATAGCTTAAGATATCCGTGCAACTGATTCCCCCTATAAATATATCACGATAATATATTCAATAAGAAAGGAAACGTTTTTCGTAATGCATACAAAACAATCTGATCCCAAAACTGGATTTATATTGAGATATCACTTGAATAAATAAAACAACCTGCAACAGGTTAGGTCTGCGCCAGTACACAATCTTGGGAGATTTTCAAATATATTTATTTACCGTAGAAAGTAAACGTTACTTTAAATACAGGATGTTTCAAATATTCTGGTTATATTTTTGGAATTGTTTTTTTAGTTTATGATAATACTTAAACATATTTTCCTACAATATTTTGTTTATCGGGTTAACTTATTGTCACAACAAAGAACAAAGTCGGAATTTTTTAGGGGGAAATAGTTATCAATTCGGTTTTTGTCATTGTAAAGTGGGAATTTTTTAGGCGGAAATAGTTACCAATTCGGTTTTTGTCATTGTAAACTGGGAATTTTTTAGGTGGAAAACGTTACAAATTCGGTTTCTGTCACTGTAAATTCGGAATTTTGTTACCAATTCGGTTTCTATCATTGTAAATTGGGATTATTTTAGACGGAAGTAGTTAGCAATTCATTTTCTGTCATTGTATTTTCTACAAAAATTTGTCGTCAATTGTTGCTTTCAAATTTCTCTCACAATGCAAGATAAATAAAAATTATTTTGATCGTCACTTAGTTTTTAACGCGAGTCCGCTCGCTAGAATATTCTTTACCCGACTGGCCGACGTTTTCTTTTTTTTTTAAGCAAATCGAGATCGTTTCGGATGTTGCATACCAAATTTTTCTGAATTTTTTATACAATTTTATTACTTTTTAAAATTTTATAAAACAGTTAACAATAGACACATTTTATAGGAAAACTACAAATATTGACATGTAAACTGTAACATGATATTATCTTGACTGATGTTTTATCCTGTGTTAAATTTTTAAAGAGCACCTATTTTATACTAATTAGTCATAATAATATGTGTAGGTCTACTGCTTTTTGACTTAAATTTTAAGGTTAAATTACGTTCTATCGTTCATATTATGTAGTCCTTCTTTTTTTATTACCATTTCGACTACCTTTGGTCATCTTCAGGTCCCAAAAATTGTAAAACATAGGTATTTTGTGGAAGCCGTCTTTCGTTTTTGCTCAACGTGCGCGCGCGTGTGTGTGTGTGTGTTCTTTTAATTACTAAATATTAATATTTTTTAATTTAAAAATAAAAAACTGTATAGAAAAAGCCAAACACAACAAACAAATGACTACACACATTGATCAAAGCGCATTTGGTTAATGGAATCGCGCACATATAATAAATACCTTTTAGTTTTTTCGAGTTTATAATTTCCTTATGCTCTTTTTTTAACGTGCATTGACATAACTACAACATTAATAACCAATTGTAGTTAACATCAATAACTACAATTTTTGTAATGCACTGCTTATAGTTAAACTAGCTGCGAGTATGTTTTTGCAAAGAGTAATACCATAACTGTCAGTAAATAATAAAATGTATAATTATTTTTATATTTCCAGTTATAATTATTGTTGTACAGATATAAGACCTTATTAAAAACCTTACACCTGTGCTAATTCCATGTAGCATATACAGCGCTATCTATTAATCAGCTAAACAATTGTCCGTTAACTATCTTGTTCAAATAGGGCTTTTCAATAATAAACATAACATTGTAAACTCACTTGCAGAGGAAAACACAACTCATTTTAATATTTACAAATAAGACATTGGATACGGTAACACCACGTTATAAATGAATGAATTTGTAAGGTTACTACTGCACTACAACCTTTGTGTCCCCTTTCTATATTCCTGAGTTGATCATTTATAATCTACAGTCCTAGTCTCTTTATAAAGTCTAAGAATTTGAGATGATTCAAGGTGGGTAGCTCCCTTACTTCTAATTGGTAACGTATCAGTTCCTTATTGAGGTGTTTGCAGACGCTTGTTCTGCTAATTCCCTTTCAATTTTCTCTTCTCTTGGCGCTCATTACGGAGGTTCTGCTCCATTTCGCCAACGTTTTTATTGTGCGTGTGATCCCGTGTATTCTATTTTATATTTTATTATGGAAACACCCACAAGTAGAAAAAGGGAATGAGGGCCACCCATACAGAGCTCTGTATGCATTGGTAGGGCTAAAGTAACACTGGAAGGTTGCCAAGTCTCCAGGACTCCGTTTGATACACAATTAAGCCGGTGTAATTCACTCCATCAACACGGATTCCTTTACACTTTAGTATGAGCTACAGTTACTGTCAGTAGCTCACTTCAACTGCCTCCACCAAAAAACATCACGATATAATACAGTTTGAGCGGATTATATGCGGTACTTCAACGCATCACTATTATTTAAATTTAAAAAGTATTTTAATATTTTTAAATTTAGACACGATTTTAATATTTTATTTTTCCACAATGAAAGAAAAATGAATCAGCGATTTCGTGTTTTGCTTTTTAATCTACATTTTACGCAAACAAATAATGATAACCGTACTGATTTTGTACAACTTGAATAAATATAATTACTGTAAGTCTTTACTAATCTAAATTTATGGCAATCTTTCTTTTCAACCTTTGAAAAACTTTTATGTTTTTCACTTCAGTGATATTGAGCTTAAGTTCAACATAGATGACTTAGAAATCACTGTAAAAGATATAACACATTTCTAACCACTCGACCCGTTAGATTATTTCATCAGACTGAAATGCTATAAAAATTTTTATTTAGCTCCAAATTTACAGCTTTACCATATTCGCATTTTTTTCTCCAGTAAGTGGCCGCACATCACACTAGTAAAATTTAATCGATATTTTAAATTGATTCACTCTGTTTTAATTTGATACAATGACAGATATATAAATTATCTGTGCATGTTATAAAACACTTTGTAACGCAGTAATTCTCACGGGGACGATTTGCTATCAATTATTCGAGGTTCCCATGACCACAAGTTGATGAGTATTAAACAATAAACTTATTCCTGTAAAAATGTCGATACTGTGTTCGTATTGAAAATGAAAATTAAGTAATAAAGAGATTGTAATAAAGAGTAATAAAGAAAATTGTAATAAACTACAAAATGTTTTTCTGTACAAATGTCTACATAATAGATATAAAATATGTTCGATGAATCAATTTCAATTGTCGTAGAAACGTTAAATTTTGATTACGAATTCTTTAATTTATGAAAATAAGGAGTTTCAATACAATAAAATACTCAAGTTTTTTTATATTGAAAGTTGGCCTAATTCTCAAAATGTATCAGATTTTAGTCACTTGTAAAAAAAATCATAGTCGAAGTCAGTGTACGAAATTGAAATTTAAAAAAATAGACCTACATATGAAAAACAAATCAAACACTACGGAGGTCAGAATTTATTTCTGTTTTTCCCAATTAAATTATTAAGCTTTTTATTATGACAAAAAAATATTTTAAAGAAAATCTTTGCCCTTATTAGCAAATTTACATTGGAAAATGAGCCATTGGAACTGTTCCATCTGTACGTGTTTGGGGGGGGGTTGTAATCAAGTATTCGCTATTGATTAGATTTTATTCAAACCTAGCGTAAAATATGATTTTGGTAATAACTTGAACAAATGTTATTATACCCAGGAAAAATCCGTTAAAAAAAATTAACTGTTTATATTACACACCATTATAATCGGCGTTAAAATGTACAAATTAGCGTTTTATTTTTTTTTTAGTTGTAATGAAAACACTAAAAAAAATTTTATGACTCAGTTATTCATTTTGGAGTGTAATTTAAAAAAATTTAAATAGTAGTTTATGCATCACTCTAAAGCTGATTATGTGGTTGAATTGGTTTTCAAAAGGGAAGATAAAAGTTATTGCAATAATAATAATTTTTTAAATTCGCTTCCATCACGTTCGCGAGACAGTTGCGTGCGTGATTGTTTTTTATAACCTGAAAAAATATTTAATTTTTGGGATGTGAAAACCATATATCAAGGCCTAGAAACACTGTTATCAAGATATGAATAATTAAACGCGATTAGAACCAAACCTCACTCTGCCAAGGAAAAGTTACATCAAAGCTGACAATTCCTCATAATCTGGCTGTGTTAATTAAACTTATATAATTGCACTATGTTTTGGATAAAGGAAATTGCTTTAATTATACATTGTTGGATTACACTGGTACTCTTATTGGTTTATGTTATTGGATTGTACTAAATAATTACGATCTGATTTGCACTTTGCTGAATTCTGCTTATATTTGGTTTATTAAAAAATTAAAAAGTTCTCTAAACAAAACTCACGAAATATTTTTACTTTCAATAAGCTGCACGAACGATTCTGCTACCACAGCTAATGGAATATCTTACATTCCCAATTTTTTATTTTAATTTTTGCACATTTCTATGATGATGAATTAATAAACTTTAGGCATTTTTTAGTTAATAAATTTGATATTTGTTAAAAACTTTTTTAAAGATATGTATTAAAAATACGAGATATAGTAATAGATGACCAGATTACAATAATACTAGATTTTTTAAATATTTTTTTTAAGTTACTGAAACCGGTTGAAACCATTTGAAAAAATCAATAAAATTATTTAAAAAAGTATATTTTGAACTTATTTTTTAAAGAATACACATCCTATTTTACACACGAGCGTGTGCGCGCGCGCACATACACACACACAGACGGTATAATAAAGTGTATTGTTGTTTTTTATTTACTCCAAACCGGAAAATATATTTTTAATTTGAAATTCGCTAAACTTACTTGACTTTTCACTTGTAATATATGTAAACAATAGTATTTCGGATCAAAATTTAATGGAACAAATAATGCTGATTTTCCATGTTTTTTTCGATATTTCTGAAGCAGTTTTTAGGGGCTATAAACGTATGGTATTCCGTAAGTATTGTTTGATTATTTATTGAATATATTTGAGAAAAATTTCATAAAAATCGTAAAAAAACATATTTTAACAGTTTTTAACACACACGAATAACAATGCAAAAACGAACTATAATCAACATTTCATTACAATCTTCTGTTTAATTTTCATGATATTCTCCACACAGATGGACAGATATCCGAGTAAAAACCATTTTTTCCGTTTAAAAAATCTGAAAACAGGTAAATATTTAAAATTTTAAGATCATTTTTTTCATATATTGGGAATAAATATGTTGTTTGTATTTAAGTCTTCCTTTGCACGACTATTTGTCAGTGTCTGTTCATATTGTTAATTAGAACACTGCAGTGCATGTACAGACAAAATTGTAATTTTGTTTATAAAAAAAGAGATAATGCACATGTTATTACATCATATTATTAGCTATGTTAGTGGGACAAGTAATTACAAATTGTTCCCGAGTGAGCCTTTGCTCTCAAAGGCTTCAAAACACGGTATGTGTACAATATTTAATTACTGTACTTTGTTCGAAATTAAAAATATTGCAATTTCTTATTACAAACAGCACCTGACTTCCAAAGCTGTTTTTGCGTCAATAAGTACTTCAATTAATTTTCGAAGCGGTTTTTGCTTCAAGTCCCAAGTCGAACTGAATAAGTCAACGCATGTTTGTCATCTTATAACTCTCGAATGACGCAATTAAAATTACAAAAGTAGGCTGGCTTGAAGTTGACCCGCCATTGTGACACATTATTCCTGCTTAGATGGTGCGGACAACGTTCTTAATTTATTTACTGTTTGGAAAACTGTTCTCAACCGTGTGCGATCTAATTGCGTTGACATTTTTACTGATCCTAACGCGTTAATGGATGGAAAATCTAAGCCAGCTCCAAGCAGCCTACTTTATAATTCTAATTGCGCTGTTCGAAAGTTATATAAATGATCAAAAATGCTGGTTTATACATTTTGACCTCAGTCTTAGAGCGAGAACCACCTCGAAGATACGTCATAAAGAAACTTCGGATCAATGTTTTTCGTACGAACAGTTAGTTGTGTCGAACTGTAAACCGGTTTTCAATGAAATTTATGTATAGAATCAGCGTTCATTTCAAAATCCCTTGTCAATGGCTCATTATCAATGGAAATCCACAAATAAAAAGCATTACCGAGGAGGTAAACTGTTTACACTTGGCAGAATTCAATAACGCTTTATCAAACAAGCTGTTGTATTGTCTCTATAAATATGTTTACGAGCTCTATTAAGTAGTTGCATTATATTATTAACAATGCTCTTTAAGTAAAAAGAAGTTTATGAAAGACAAAAGCAATAAAGTATGTTCAAAATTTCTGTGTTATCAAATTTCAATGTTTGTAGTCGATTTAAGTACAGTCAGTAAAACGTAGAATAAAAAATTTATATTGCAAGTACTAATTGGAAATAATATTACTTTCTCATCTTATAATTATAAAAAGTAAATGAGCGAAAAACTGGATATGAATCGTAAAATAGTGTTATCGGTATTGTGATTTTTGCGAATTGTTTTTGAAAAATGAGCTATTGGATCAGCTATTATGACAATATCCAGGCCAGAGGCTTTCAAAAGAGCGCCGGTCCTGATCTCTAAAATATTTTTGAGAGTTTGTGAAAAATTTATTGAATATAATGAGGGGAAAATATATTAGAGAAGCATGGACGATGAGAAAACTGGATGCATTCGAGATCTGTGTATATCCACGCATTTTGATTATATCACATCAAGAGTGCCTTGAGAAGACAGAAAGAAGAGAGAAATTTTATTTAAGTTCAAGAAGCGTAAAATTGAATATTTATGACATAAAATACAACGTGATAAATAGCAACTCCTCCAAATAATATTACAAGTCTAAATAGACAGTAAAAGAGGATCTGGAATACATAATAGATACGCGAGGCACCGCAAACAGCGGCAATGCTGCGGACTTCCTTCAGTGTACGTTTTAGAAATGCGATCAACAACTTCAAAATACCCATGCTAATTACCAACACCCAGAACAAATATATATATATATATATATATATATATATATATATATATATAATGTTATTTGTAATGATATTTAAAGGTAACGTAAACATTTATTATTTCAAAGTTATAAAATGTTATTTGTTTTGTTTTGTTTTATTTTAAAAATAAAATATTAGAAGATATAGGTCAAGTGTAGGTCATAGATAAACCAGTTAAACTGTGACTAATGTAAAGAGAAATGAAACACAGAAGGCAGCTATATGGTTAAAATAAATAAATAAATAATCATTGTTACAAAAAAATAATTTTTAGTTAAAGTTCGAAATGGGCAACAAAACCGAAGACAAGACATATATACATATATACAATACAAGACATACATACATATATACAAGACATAAGAAATCTAAAAGAATTTTTATTGTAGTAAAATAAAAAAATATAAAAATTGAAACTAACAAGAAATGTAAGTGTTGGAAGGGAATTTCGCATTAATCATTGGTAAATTTAAGATAACCTCAATTAGGTTGAGCTGCAATAAAAAGGTATGAATTAATAGTTACACTGCAAACTTTGTAAATCTATTGTATCCCTTTCTACGTTATATAATTTTAGAATTTGGACGATTTTCTTCATAACGTCTAGGATTGTAAGAGGATTCAAGGTGGATCACTCCCCCAAGTCTAACTGGCCACTTCCAAATTTGTTATTGACTTGTTTGCAGATGCTTTTTAATTTTCCCTCCTTACTTTTGACCCTTATCACGAAAGTTTTGCTACATTGGGCCAGCCTTTTGCAGTGAGTTCCCGCTCATTCTATTTACATTCTTACTTATGCTGTTCCCATGAATAGCAAAGGAAATTATGTCCGCCTCCGCAAGTATGGGTAATGCTAAAGTACACTGGGAGGTTGCGAAGTATCCCAGGGCGTCGTTTGATACACAATTAGGCCGATGTCATTCACTCCATCAGCAAGGGTGGTTTTACACTTTAAAGTTAGCCAGGTTATACAACAAAGAGAATGTGTGTGTGTGTGTGTGTGTGTGTGTTTGTTTGTTTGTTTTTTTGTGTGTGTATTGAGTAGATGAGTGAGAAGTGAAAAGTACGGTGGGATCGTTAACCCTATCAGCTGCCTCCGCCGGAAATAAAAAGATAATGTGAACCACATATTTGAATTTGAATTTTGAGTGAGGAGAATCTTTCGAGATAATGTTTCTAAATTACAAATTAATAAATTTTAAATTTATTGTAAAAGAATTATATACATTATTTTATTTTATTGAAATATTATTTATGTCGGTATAGATGTATTTGGGCTTCGAATCAAATAAACTAAGGTTTAAGAGTGACCATGCGAGTAGAAGCTAAATTAAAAATAAAACAATGTGTACAAAAGAATCCATTGTGTTAATGTAAATATTACAGTAAGACTAATTTGAAATTAAAAAATATGAGATAAATTATTGATTATTAATTACCATTTATGTAGGGGCCTATACAAGAGTGAATTTTCTAGCAACTAATTTTTACATAGTCGACAAACGTAAATCTTTTTCGGCTTTTTTATCTCTGATGATAGTTTTATATTACGGTCTACCTTACCTGATTTAAATGATTTTATAGACCTACTTTCATAGTGCAGTTCCCACACGCATGAATATTACGATTCTTACATTGACTCACATATCGTACAAAATATTGACAAAATCTCCTGAATTTTGTGTCGCTAGCAACCAGAATGCGGAAGTCGCCCAGAACTTGTAGCCGCTTGTAGCTTACGATTTTAGTGCTTGTTTTTAAACATATTTAATGTCCACACATAAGTATAACTTTTTAATCGTACTGTACTTACTTTTACCCGAACTGTAAAAATGCCGAGCGTAGTAAAAACCCTTGTAAAGTTATTGGTGAATTTTTAAAAACACACGTCGTTCAGGACAATAAATACATAATATAAAAAAATTCTGAAAACCCCTTTTTATTTTGATCTTATCTCGGTTTATAATTTAAAAAAATTTTGACTTAAGGGAGAGTGTAAACGTAAACGTTTGTAAAGCTTTAGCGGCTTCATATAAACTTTTTATGTGAAAAATTTATTTATATTTAGGTTCAGTACCATTTCTAGTTTTAAATGATACCCCGATCTAATTAAAAATGCAAAATTATTTTGCCCAATCTTTCTTTATTACTATAAAGACCATTTTTGCCTAAATTTATAGTGATGGGTCACATGTTCACGAATAGAAAGAACCTTACTGACAGACGTACAAGACGAATTAATTTTGGTTTTGCCTACAAACTTAAAAATTGTTGCATCAGTGCTTTTATCAGTATTGTTTTATACATTTTATTTTGTACTAGAATTAAAACAATGAGAATAATTTTCTATATTAAAGTATATATATATATATATATATATATATATATATATATATTTAGTCATATGTTTTAGTAGACATAATATAAAAAGTTACAATCTAATATTGATTGCTAGAGTGTGAACATCACGTGAATATAAATATACCTGCCTCTTGAGTTATATTGAAAGTTTCAAGAGACCAAGGCTTGTAATATATTGATAATTTGATTCTGATTTGATCAAAGAAAAAGTAGCGTATTATGTTACTCATAACAAATCTACCTACAGATCGTATCAACGTATAAAGTGTCATTAAATTACTTGTACTTAAAAACATAGAATGTTTGAGAAATGGAGAACTTATTTATTCCTGATCGTGATAAATACAGTTTTTAACTTTAGTAAAACTCAAAGATATCCATACTGCACATTTGTGATATTTGAAATTTTACATTTTCTGTTGTAAATAAATTTGTCTGGCCAAAAAACAGACAATTTAACTATTATTTTTAAAAATTATTATTTGAATAAATTATTGTGTAACACAACCATGTTTGGTTAAAGAGATACAGTGGTTTTATTTTGTAACATAATCGTGTTTGGTTAAAGAAATGCACTGGTTTTATTTTGTAAAATAATCGTGTTTGGTTAAAAAAGCAGTGGTTTTATTTTGTAACATAATCGTGTTTGGTTAAGGAATGGAGTGGTTTTATTATGCAACATAATCGTGTTTGGTTAAAGAAATGTAGTGGTTTTATTGTGTAACATAATCGTGTTTGGTTAAATAAATGCACTGGTTTTATTGTGTAACATAATCGTGTTTGGTTAAATAAATGCACTGGTTTTATTAAGCAACATAATCGTGTTTGGTTAAAGAAATGTAGTGGTTTTATTGTGTAACATAATCGTGTTTGGTTAAAGAAATGCACTGGTTTTATTGTGTAACATAATCGTGTTTGGTTAAATAAATGCACTGGTTTTATTAAGCAACATAATCGTGTTTGGTTAAAGAAATGTAGTGGTTTTATTGTGTAACATAATCGTGTTTGGTTAAATAAATGCACTGGTTTTATTGTGTAACATAATCGTGTTTGGTTAAATAAATGCACTGGTTTTATTAAGCAACATAATCGTGTTTGGTTAAAGAAATGTAGTGGTTTTATTGTGTAACATAATCGTGTTTGGTTAAAGAAATGCACTGGTTTTATTGTGTAACATAATCGTGTTTGGTTAAATAAATGCACTGGTTTTATTAAGCAACATAATCGTGTTTGGTTAAAGAAATGTAGTGGTTTTATTGTGTAACATAATCGTGTTTGGTTAAAGAAATGCACTGGTTTTATTGTGTAACATAATCGTGTTTGGTTAAAGAAATGTAGTGGTTTTATTGTGTAACATAATCGTGTTTGGTTAAAGAAATGCACTGGTTTTATTGTGTAACATAATCGTGTTTGGTTAAAGAAATGCACTGGTTTTATTGTGTAACATAATCGTGTTTGGTTAAATAAATGCACTGGTTTTATTGTGTAACATAATCGTGTTTGGTTAAAGAAATGCACTGGTTTTATTGTGTAACATAATCGCGTTTGGTTAAATAAATGCACTGGTTTTATTAAGCAACATAATCGTGTTTGGTTAAAGAAATGTAGTGGTTTTATTGTGTAACATAATCGTGTTTGGTTAAATAAATGCACTGGTTTTATTAAGCAACATAATCGTGTTTGGTTAAAGAAATGTAGTGGTTTTATTGTGTAACATAATCGTGTTTGGTTAAAGAAATGTAGTGGTTTTATTGTGTAACATAATCGTGTTTGGTTAAAGAAATGCACTGGTTTTATTGTGTAACATAATCGTGTTTGGTTAAAGAAATGCACTGGTTTTATTGTGTAACATAATCGTGTTTGGTTAAATAAATGTTTGGTTAAAGAGTGCAGTGGTTTCATTAGGTAATTTTACAATGCTTTTCATTGTAAGAGCGCAGATCTTAATCTCACCAAACTTTTTGTGAGATAATTAACACTTATGTGTGTGTGTGTGTGTGTGTGTGTGTGTGTGTGTGTGTGTGTGTGTGTGTGTGTGTGTATGTGTGTGTGTGTGTGTGTGTGTGTGTGTGTGTGTGTGTGTGTGTGTGTGTGTGTGTGTGTGTGTGTGTGAGAGAGAGAGAGAGAGAGAGAGAGAGAGAGAGAGAGAGAGAGAGAGAGAGAGTGTTTAACACTCTAAATTTTGTAGTTCACAATTTTAGTTATATTTTTTAATTACAAAGCCATTTAGTTAGAACACTAATAAGATATTTATTTCTAACGTAAATTAATACAGTAATTACTACATTACTAAATTTCATCTATTAATAAACAATTAGTCTAGAATAATTAGTCTCTTTATTAATGACTTAATAACTGCACTATTTCAAATGGTTTTATTCTTTTCAATCTTCTGACTAAGCCGTTAGTCAAAATTGATATTAAAACGTGACACGAAAATCGATTTCGGTAACAGCACGTTTTGGTAAATCTATTTTGGTTATGTTCGTTTCCAAGCGAAATCCTTCCAACCAATTCAAATTACCTTTCCAAATCTTTGAAGAAATCATTAAGCTATTTTTATTTTACATTTTATTGAAAATCTGATTTTACTATCATAATCAATATTCAAATTTTCAAAATCAATGTTACTGTAAATTTAAAAAATGGTTAGTTTTCATATTTTGAATGTAATTTAGAAATTAGGAATTTTAATGTATTCAGAATTTAATTATGGTTACGATGGTTAAATCGAATTTTAAAAATTGTTAACTAAACATTTGCTGTAACATTGTTACCTTTTGCAAATTACTTCTATAATGTCAGTGAGAATGGTGTGCTAAAATATTATTAAAATTTGTTTAGTAAAGTATTGCACTTTTAACATATGTAAACGCGCCCCCTCATAAACCAAAATTTATTATACAGTTTTACTAAACTTTTTAGTGACCCTAATACAACAGACTTGATGAGATATACTGTCATATTGTTTTTGTCAACCGTCCATTCAGCGTATAGAGTTGATCTAATAACTCTACTCTTTATTTTACTCATTTTTTCTCAGTGTAAATACTCTATTTTAAAGAATTGAAATGCTATTTTATCTATTAAAAAAATCGCGTAATTGAAATATGTGTATTAAAAGTTTAATTAGGTTAATAAAATTAATTATTTTTAAATAGTAGCATTAGTAGCTTTATCTAACATAACACGCATCAAATCTAATCAATATAACGCTTAGTTAGAATCGTGATTATATAAAATATGTTACTTTCAAATTGAGTTCAAAAAATAAGTTATCTTATTTCACATGGTATAAGTACATGGTAAAATTCAAGGTCGTGAATGCGGGTTTTCTCCAGTAGTTTATTTTTGTAATGAACATTCGTCAATAATGTTACTCTATTTGAATTTTAAAATTGTTTCTTTAGGAGTAGAGAATATTGATTTAAAATATTAAATTGCAAGCTCGACATACTCTTGAAACTGTAAATAAAATAATTTGTATTTGAATGAAAATGGCACTCTTTTAGCAAAATATTTTTTATTTTGGTATTACAAATTATTGGCTGTTTGTAATTACTGATCAAGCTAATTGAACGGGCTTTGATTCAACTAGCCCGTTTAGGATTTGGTTTGTCTGTTCGTTACGCAGCTTTGGGCAAACATGTTGACGGATTGTTTTGAAATTTGGTACGAAATCATAAAGATCGAACGCGGTATATGTAAGATTTTTTCGTTTACTTCCTTTTGAAGATAGCGGCCTCTGATTTAATAGTAACGTGCATATTAGCTAGCTATTTCCTGTAATACTCGATGACCGTCTTGTCATAAAACAAATTTTGACAGCTTCATAGAGGAAAAGAGTTGTTCCAGTAACATTTCCCCCAAACATTACTGTTACCGGTTAAATTGACGGAGGAGGTTGTGAGCGTGACAGGGCGTTATTGTGGTGCTGTGGCCAGGCAATTAATTAAGAATATTCTACGAGGTTTACTGTTCTTTGAACTACTAATTTTTGTGGGTGAACATTTTACTTTACGTCAGTTAGACTTAGGTCGACCTCGTGATAAAAACCTACAGTAATAACTAGACTCTAATTGCGTACGCTTACAGGTTAGTTTTCGCCAGCAGGGGGCGCTCTCTACTACAGCAGTACACGTGTGTATCCGTATTGCCTAACTTGCGCCTTACTTTCATTTCACCCCACAGTTTCTTCGCACAATTTTACTATGAAAAATATTTTTTTTTTTATCATATTAAAAATGTATTTTGAAGCATAAGTAAAAACTACACAAAATGTCAATCTAATATTTAATGACAACTCACTTGAAATAGGAACATTACGAATTAATGGAAATTCAAGAAAATTTTGCATTTTTGTAACGGAAAAAGTAGACTAAATACAAAAATATTTAAATCTAAAAGTAATGGAAGCACGCAGACAACTAAAACATGATTCTATGAAGAAACAAATTTAAAAAAATTAACAATATCACATCAAATCAATATCAATTTTATACAAAAAATTGTTTTTACAGAAAAAGGTGTTTTATTGTTACTATTTGTTCATCAGTTTTGACGTGTATAAAAAATGAAACTGATAACAAGAAATAATTTTTTAATTCTATTAAAAGAATATTTTTTTGTTATTTTTATTTATACTGTTTAAATTGCCACCATTTTAAAAAGGATTATTGAAACAAGATGATTATATTTTTCATACTAGGTTTTTAATTAATGAGTAACGTACACAATTTTAATTCAATTGGTAAAGTTGTTTTAGAGATATAAATTATTTTTTTAATGGCGGATTGCTAGTAAAATGTTCTGGACTTACGTTTGTACAAACATTTTTCTCCATTTCTACAGGTAGCTCCTAAACTTTTTATTAGGTACCTTCGTATATCAACCACCCTGTGTATATAAAAAATATTGTAAACAATTAAATTTTAAATGTTCAAACTAAGAAGATTAACTATATTTTATATTTATTTAGCTAATATTGTAACCATTGTATTTTAATAAGTTTTAATATTTGTTTTAATTTCTTAAGCAAATTATGATAACATAATCATTGTATAACACATTTTAGATATTTAAAAGTAAATTAATTTACATGTAATTTTATGATATTTTATTTAAACTAAATGTTATAAAAAAATTTCGAACGACAAACAAATACGTGATGAAAGCAGAAAGCAAATAATTTACTTAATAGTGTTGTCTCATTATTTAATAAAGTTGCAGAGGTAGGTGGACTCTCCATGGGTACCGTACAAACTAAATAATTGCACAGTAAATTAATTATTGCTTGTTGTCGCATGATATTATAGAATGCAAACAATAAGTGTTGTGTGCTGATAAATTAAATAATTTACAGGAAGTTTGAGATGCAATTACTATAACAATAAAATATCATTTTAAAGACCTTAAAGTTAGTACTAATGCCTTTGTAATTTTAATTCTTTTAATGTATTCAGTCAGTCAGAATCTATCTATGAGTATCCAGTCTAGCATTTATCCAGTCAATGTCCACTTATTTTCTTCTTTTTCTTCATAATCGTAAAGCTTAGAAGGAAGGAATTTTACATTCAGTTCCACTTACACCTACAGTAATCAATAAGTAGAGCATCTTAAATGAACTATACAAAAATTACAGAATTTCATTACATGCAATATTACGTTCCAGGAATACGGTTAAGAAACTATTGTCAAAAAGCTAGAAATTGGGCCTAATTTATTAAAAACGTTTATCAGATTTTGTTCAAATTTTAGGCATATTTGAAGATAAATAACTGAAATCAATTTAGTGAAATTGAAGTAAAAGATCAATTTGGAAGCAGGCAGTTTGAGAGCGAATCAGGAAAACACAAGTCCTACAGCAAAAAGGAATTATTTTTGGTTTCCTTCGTTGTTTATGAAATGTTAAATTTCGTCATTTCAAATCTGCTACTAAACGAATCTCCAATTATCTTCAATTACCACCAAAATATGATCAATCTATTTTCAGCGTTTTTTAAAGCTAAGGAACAGGATGTTTGGGTTACAGTACCTACGGACAAAGTTTAACCAACATTTATTTGAAATTGTTAGATTTTAAAACAATAGATTTTTTAACAGTTTCTGACAGAAATGGCTTCAGAAACAATTTAATTTTAAAAAATCTCCCAAGATAAACCGCACTAACACGCTAATTCCATTAAATTGACCACTGACCGAGCGATGCGAGACATTTAGTTTGTGTGTTTGTTGCGCAGTTTTAGCGAAAAGTATTGGTCGATTGTTTTAAAAATTGGTATTAATGTATCTTGCATAAAGTCCGAACGACGAATGCGTAATTTTTTTTTCTCATTCACTTCCGTTTCCAGATGGCGGCCTTTGATTCACTATAAAGAGTATACGTAATTTTAGCTAAACGCGTTGACCTATTGATTTGAAATTTAAACGAAGGTATCTTGTGTAAAGCCTTATCTAATCTCATGACCAAGACTAACTGAACTGTAAGATTCCCCCCCCCATTTACTTTTGTTTGAAAATGACAGCCTCTGATTTAACGATGAGGAATATAAGCAGGTTTGGCCAAACACATTATTCGATTGTTTTGAAATTTGGTACGATGATATCTTACATAAAGCCCAAATGACGTGTATTTAACATTTCTTTCTATTTGCTTCCGTTTTAAAGTGGCGGTCTTTCACGAGTATATCTAGTTGTAATAAAATTCATTGGCCGATTGTTTTGAAATTTGGTACGAACGTACTTTGTATAAAACCTAAACGATATATATGTATAAGATGTTCTAATTTAACGTTAAGTTCGTAGTTGCTGGTTATTTCCTATAATAGTGGCTGAACGGTAAAAGCTATCGTTTTATGGAGAAAGAACATAAAATTTTTAGTAAAGTTGGTCCAGTAATATTTTTTATTAATATTGGTTACCAGCCAGTTAAATTGGCGGAAAAAGTAATAGTGCTGTCGTAGAGTATATTAATTCAGAATATACTGCGAGGTCTACTGTTCTTCGAGCTACTAGTTCAATTAGTTTAGAGTGAAGATAAACAGGCATTCAAATAAAAATTACTTTTTTGACTCACGAAACAATGTTGATCACTTTTTTAACACTTTCTATAGTGATGACGTAAGCAAAAAATATACATTGTAATATGTTACAAATACACGTTTGAATTATTTTTTTTATTTAATTAAATTGTATGTAAATTTTGAATATTCTTGTTTAAAATAGATTCCATTGATAAAAATTAAATTTGTACACACAATCAAAGTCTTTATATTAAAAGAGTTGATAACTCGGAATTTACGGTGGGTGACGTGATTGCCCAAGGAAAGGGGGAGGAAGGTGTTTTAAGGAAGTTAGGCCAATAGAAATGAAGTCCGCAGAGCTGTCAAATAACTTGCAATTTGTAAACAACGTTTTGACTCTCTACTTTTCTCGACTGTGATTATTTAATTTCGCTACAGAAGTTGTAAAAAGGCGACTGGACTTCAAGAACATTAAATGAGACTACATTTCTGTTTGTATAATTATAAATGTTGGGACAAACGTTATGCATTGTTTAAACGTTGCTTTCATCTCTTGTAGTTGTGTAACTTTTGATGAGGAAAATCTATTTACAATCCGGACAAAAGCGCTGCAGGCGACTGAAAGTTTAACCAATCAAAAAAGTTAAGAAATTAAAGTAAATGTAATTTTGTGACTGAATACAATTGATGCGATCTTTTTTTTAATGAAATTGAAAATTTAAGTGCAAAGTTAATAACTATTGTTTTCTGTGATTACAGTGTTAAAATATATTTCCAAAGAAATTACTTAAAAGTTGAAAGAAATGCGTGAGTGAATTCTTTTGGTTTTTATTGCGATCGTAAAATTTGACGGCTATAACTTATAACTCGTATAATTTTGAATTTTTTTTACTGAAAATCATTCTTTATTAAAATATTATTATCTAGTTTAAACACAATTACGAAGGAACCATAAACCAAATCACAGCCAACTAACAAACATTGTTATCTTTTTACCACCAAGTATGTACATAAACATTTAATCTGTCAACAAATACTTGCAGATAATTAAACGGAATGCTACAGAGATAAAACTTATTACAAAAAAACTGTACTTGTGGTTTCACTCTTAGCTTCCTTATATTCTATAAAAAGAATAGGCCTACGGTGCTCGAGAAAATAATCAGTTTTTAGATTTCAATGGGTAATTCTAAAGGTATTCTGACTCTAAAAGAGCACCCAGGATATTTATTTATACAAAGAAAAAGACCCAATGAGCAAAACAGTTTGATTTGATTCCCAATATTTGATTTTTTTTAAAACTTTAATACGAACTCGAAAGCAAACTAAAGAAAAGATTTATAAAGCTGACATTTTTTATTCAATTAAATTATAACTCAAAACGTTATGCGTGCTACATTTTATTACAAAAATTTTTATTTAGATGTATAAAACATAATATTTTGAAAAGCAAACACAAAAAACAACTTCAACGCAAAGCTACGCCAGTACACTGTGTATCCGTTTTGCCTAACACCACATTCCACAATATAAACTAAAATTAATATAAAAATATAAATTGTGGAAATACATTTACAGACGTTCTCGGATTCCATTAAATTAGTTAAAATAATTTTAAGGGGAAAACGTCTGTTTAAAACATAAAGGTTTACAACTTTATCTAGAATATTAGGTTGTTTTGTAGGAATCTGTTCATCAGATTTAGTTATTTTTGATGATTTTAATTCGAATCCGTGTAGCAAATTTGACCACGTTACGGTTGTAGAGCGAATTTTAAAACAGAAGAGTTTTTGGTTTTCTTATTCTTTCATCGCCCATAAATTTATCTTATTTTACAATTGTCACTTTGATTTAACCTTTAAATTGTAAAGTGAGTTGTGTGTGCTTGTCAGTAGTGATTGCAGTAAAAAAGATTAAATCACATTTAATCTTTAATCATTTAAATTAGAATATTTATTTATATTGGCACAGTGGAATACTGTGCCATTGAAACCACGCTAAAACAAATAAGTTTCAAATACTGAATTGTTAACTCCATCTAATTGTTGTCACATTAAACGGTGGAGTTTTGCATAGTGCGACAGAATTTGAAATGTAGGGCGCTTCCGGCCCACGTAAATTCAGTATGGATGTTTATTTCAAGTTGGACGTATTTCTTTCTCTTTGTTTTTCTTAAATGTGATAAATATGTGGTCTAAATAGTATTAAAGAACTTTTGTGGTGTCTCGTACACATTGTCTTACCAAATAAAGAAATTGCTTCCTATATTTCTTAATAATTTTGTATCAGAATTTTAATTATTGTATACGTTTATCCTCATTAAACTTCACTGGAATTGTAAATTAGCGTATTTCACATCAATTTGTATTTGCTGGAAGAATCCTGTCAGACTGACGTTTGGATCAAATACGTTTTTTATGGAGTGATAACAGGATGCTACGAACATTCAGTAGAGGAGATGATGAGATGATATGGTGCCTGAACTTATGAACTAACAAAATGACCAAGATATAAACTCAATATTAGCTGATAAAAACGAGAGGATACAGGAAAAGATGGTAGGGAGCATAGGACATTTAACGTTTTTGTTTTATTTTGGTCTAATTTTTTTTAATGGCCGCCATTTTAAAATCGGAAACAAGTAGAGTATTTTAACATGTATCATGTTTTAGGGCTGGTTGTGATGTTAGATTTTGAGTGATGCGTGCCAATGTACGTAATACTGAATATAATAGTACATTTAGCGCATTGCGTGCTACTTACTGTATATATAAAAATATAATTGTGACTACTTCTAAACAGCTGATTTCGCACATTTCAATTGAGGTTATGTTGAAAATTTAATTTCTAAATAAAATGGATCATAAAATTATTTAAAAAAATGTGTTTTAAATGAAGAACAAATATTAAGAAAAAATGAACGAGAAAAAAATAACAAACGACAATTTTTTTAAACATTTTTTTGCAATTTTTTCAACATTTCCCTACGATTATAAAAAAAATTAAAACAAAAAGTGAAATTAACGATGAAAGTATCAAAATTAATAAAAGAGTTATGACTGATCAGCAACATCAACTAATTAATAACAAAAACGAGGCATCGAAAAAACATGATACATGATTTACATTTTTGGTTTGGTAACATATTTTTTTCCAGTTAGGTCATTTAACAGGTAAAGGTGCAAGCTAATTTTGAATTTTATTGATCACACCGTTATATAGATATAAAATATTTTGTTAAAAAAATTAAATGACTGCATGTTTATATGTACTTTTTATTAGTTTTTATTTGGGAAACCGTAATTTGGAATATTTTTTTGGAAATACTCTGTATATTACTTAAAAAATAAATTATTCCTATATAAGTCCTGTATATTTAACAATTACTTGCAGATATTACAGGTAAAAAAAATCATAGCCGGAAACAGAATTACTTCAGGATAACACTTTATTCTATTAAAAAGTAAAAACAATTACACCTGGCGAAAAGCTCTGACTATTGAGCAAAGGGATCAATTAATTTTACAGTAATTAAATTTTTAAATAAAGAAAAACAGCATCGAGTCAGAGTCAAATAAAAAGGGAGTACTAAAGAGTTAATTAGTTTCGACAAATAATTAAAGGCGTTTATAAATTATCTTTCAAATTATGTCGCTTTGTAAGTAAAACAATGCTTTTGACAGTAAAGCTATTCAATATAAAATATTAAAATTTTAAATATAGGCATATAATATATATTATAAATTTAAAAAAATTCTCAAAATCTGGTCCAAGATTTCTATAAGGCTTGTCGCTTAATCAAATACATACTTGGTATTGCCCTTGGTCAAATACATACTAAGGATTGGTGTTTTCTTTTTTAATTATAAACTCTATATTAACAAGAATGTATCACAATTTTTGTGTCTTATGCATTTTAATGTTTTAAAAAAATTGTTTGATGCCCAAACATGACAATTATTTTTTATTCTGTTTCTACTTATTTTTACCTACACTGCAAACGGAAGAGCGGCGAAAAAAATATTCTAAAGATGTTGATGGTAAAACGTCTTTTTAAAGAAGCTTTTCTTGACCGAGCAAAGCGTAGACTGCGTTCAACCATTTCCGTTCGGCATTTGGTTTGTGTGTTTGCTGCGCAGTTTTGTCTAATGTTCTAAAATATGGTACGGAGGTACCGTGTATAAAAGCTGATAGACGTATGTTAAGATTTTTTCCTATTTACTTACGTTTCAAGATTACGAGCACTGATTCAACGTTGACATTGGTAGGTTTGTTTCCTATAAAACCTGCTGAATGGTAAAATGTTTCGTAATTTTGACCGCTTCATGGAGAAAGAGCGTAAAATTTGCAATAAATTTGTTTTAGTAATATTTTTCGTAAATGTTGGGGTTACCGGTTAAATTGGCGGTTACCAGTTGCGAGAGCTGTCTTATTAATTAAGAATATACTACTAAGTCTAACTGTTAGTTTAGGCCAATAAATAGAAATACATGTACAACATCAAAAATTCATATTTAATTTGGTCCAAACAAGGTTATTAATTTTCCAAAATATTCTTACCTGGCATATTAAAATTAAAAGAGGAACATGCCAAACCGATTTTTTTTTAATTCTAACCACTCTTTACAAATTCTTTGTACGCAATACTGAACATACACGCAATTCAGAATCAATACCCGTATCTTACTTCAAAAGGAACCACAAACAAGATAAATTACAAAATGCATTTATTTTAACTTTTAATATTTTTTGTAACCAGTCTTTGTATTTTTTCTGGATTTTTGAACCGCCGCAGTGAATATTTTCACCAGATTTTGTAATGATCAGTTACATTATTTACTACTAAGTGGTACGTTTAACGTATTTGTCTAATACAATTTTGTTTTATTTTTTCAAATTTATAAACAAAATTAAACTGCTGGAATATTTTTCTGGTATTTCTTTGATCGATTTCAAAACGAATTTATCAGTTAGATTGTTTTACGTAACTGTTTAAGTTCTTCATACTTTTTAAATAATTTAGTTTGATTTCAGAATTTTCGAATGCACATTATACCTGCAATATTTATTTTTTTTATGTAGGTAATTATAAAACGTTTATCGAATCCCGATCTTGAATAGTTCTTCGCTAATATAACTTCAAAGTCAATATTAATTCAAATATTCAGTTGTAGTTCCGGTTTACTTAATTGGAATGTATTAAACAAAACAGCAGATTGGTTTAATTGGTTGCGTTGTTTGGATAGTGTGCTTCCCCTCAACTGATATTGACTCTTTCAAGATGCTTAGCTCTAGTGCACCAGGTTTGGCGGTTTACTTCAGAATTGTTTCCCAACTCTTACTTCACGTCGATGGTGTTGGGTTGCGGATGTTCATGTTGGACATTTCTTCCCTTTCACGGCTCATCTTATCAGTTAAATATTTACGTTGTTTTACGTGTTACTCTGTATGTTATGTAACCTATGTAGGTAGTGATTGTGTGTGTGTGTGTGTGTGGGTGGGTGGGTGGGTGGGTGGGTGTGTGTGTATGTATGTTTTTTGCAGCAATGCAGATGATAAACAAAACATGTTATTGTAAGAGAGTTTTCAGTATGATTATTTTATTGTTATGAGTATTTTTCAGTAGCAGTATAGAAATGTCTGTACAGAGTGTTGTCTCTATAAAGTAACTGTGATGGGAGAAAACTGGCTGTCATCTGCAAGAACTGGTCTGTGTGGGTGCGTGCGTGAGTGTGTATAAGTGATTGTCCGAAGAAAAATAAAGGTTGTGCGATTCATGTTGTGGACAAAGAAAGGTTTATTGTTTCAGAAAAAAATATAAATGTTTTTATTCGCATCGTTTAAGTCAAAGCCTGTGTTAAATTGTCTGTACTTAATTTGAAAATACATCATCCACTCTTCTTTAACATCAAGTAAAGCATTTGAAAAAAGTCGTGATAGGTCGAAATGATTAATTTGGCCTATTTTATTAATGGCCAATTTGATATTAAAGAGACAATGAACTTGAAAAGTATTATAATTTCATAATCATTATATGAGTATGAAAGTAAATATTATACTTACTTTTATTTAAGCCTATTATTTAAAGTTTGTTGCTTTACAGGCAAGGATAAATATCAACTCACAATAATCACGACACGCAGCAGTCTCGCTGGCTTAATAGAAGCGAATTTTCAAAACTTTTATTCCTTCATTATCCTTTACCAAAGTTTTGATCTCACCACTATAATCAGCATTAAAATCACCATATTTAGCATTTTAAACGTTTAAATTACATTGAAAATATGAAAACTAACCAAGACCGCCGTCAAATTGGTTTTTTTTTTTAATTTAAACGGATTTAGCAAATTCGAAATGCTAATTTGTGCACAGGTTTTAATGCTAATTTCGATGGTAAAATTAGATTCTAAAAAAATCGCTACGAAAAGTTATGATTTGTTAAAGATTCGAAATGGTTGCCATTTGAAAGTGTTAAACGAGATTAATTACGTAATAAACTTGTTCAAGCTATTACTGAAATTGATTTTTGGGTCAAATTTCAAACAAGACAAACTGAAACAAATTTCAATTCAGACTGAAATTGCAAATGTGCGAGTGCTGACATATACATATGTTAATATATAACATTTTTAACAACTATTCAAAAAGTGAGCTAGAAGCCGTAATCTGTGCTCCTTTTAAGGTCCCGAGTTTTGGTCTTACCATGATGGCCGCTTCAATTACGTATTTTCTTATGGAAATTTTCTAAAAAGTATATGTATTTATGTCAATTTTTTAAATCTGATTTCACCATCGTAATTACCATTTAAATGCTAATACAATAAAATATCTTCATAGCGGCATTGAAGAAGCTGTTAGTTTTTGCCGCTATAACCAAAATGTGAACAAAATGTGTTTTTATTTGTAAAATGTGTTATACACTATTTTTAATTTGAAGTATTAGACATGTCTATTAGAATAAAACTATATAACTACAGTCTTTAAAAAAATAATATTTATGAAATAGTACTGTAAGAATTAACAACTGTGAATGTGAGAAAAATGCAATATTTTGCCTAAATTACTGCAGAACCGCGTCATCAATTCCTTTAAATTCTGGCTTCTATATTTTCTTCAAGCTATTCCCTTCATTATAGGTCTTCTTTATTATATTTTTAATTTCAATATGGTGCCAACAGAAGAACTAGCTAAATTAAAATTTAGCTAGTTTTTTAACATCTACTTGCTTCACAGCTTTCTTACGCGAAAATCTAACGGTAATTTTTTCCGTTTAGACGCCATTGCACTGTATTGAAAAGTTATTTTAAAAAAATACACTACTTGCAAAATATACTAATCACAAAACACTAGATTCAGTTGACGCATTACGCACTGCCTTTAACACACGAATGAAGTGTTTGTATAATGAGAAATAGGATAGAAGGGTAGGAACACCCTTTTCACGTGTTTCGCTTCTATAAAGGAGATTCCTGAAATTTTGTTGGCCTCAATAGAGAGAAAAATACTTATTTTTACCATAGAAATGGGAAAAGATTAACAAATGTTGCCGTTATATGGAGATTTCCATCATAAAGAGATCAGCAATACAGAGATTTTACTATATATGCAAAATTAAGATGGTAAAATCGTAATTCAAGAATGTTTAAGAGAAAAATCATTGTTGAAAATTCGCCTCCATCACAACAGACGTGCGCATTAATTATCTGATATATCTGTGCTGATATTTTCAGTCCTGGTTAAGGGCAAAACATTTAGAAAAATATCTACCGTAAAACCGGTTTGTATTACATTACGTTTTATAACTTGCTCTCTGTAATAACGTTTGTCTAGCCGTTTATATTGAAAGCGGGTTTATTTGTTCCAGATTTTAGTCATCTAAGTTCTCTAAATGTTAACAAGTTTGCTTCTTTAGCTAATTACACATACTGATATACACAATACGGACTAACGCAACGCATGAAGAAACATTAATCTTGTTTGAAGGAATTTTACGGTATTGCTAAAATTATGTTTAAGAAATTAGTTCAGAAGGGTGCAACTGAATTTGCTAGTCTTGTTGCTTTTACAGCTTCAACTTTAATTGAGTTTCTGTGTGCATTCAAAGCAAAACTTTGAGGTTATTACAGTTATAATTGTGACTGTATTACCGATCAACTTTGTTTAAATTTCGTCAAACGTTTGCAGAAGCTAAGAATTTCTTGATTGATACTTTCTAATTGATAATTTCTCGTTGTTCAATTTGTTTTACTTTACTAGTAACGGAGTTTCTGTTTAGCGAGTCAAGATTTAGATCAAAATGATTTCTATTTGAACTATAAAATCACTCAAATGCAGATACTTATTAAATTTGTATAACGAAATTTTTTTGAAAATAAGCTTATAAAGCCGCCATCATGAAAAAAAAAACTTTGAATAGTACCGAACATTTTTAGCGAATTCTATTGGGAAATAAGCTATTGCAAAGCAATCATTGTAATATCCATGACTTAAACGAGCTACAATCCTGAACTCTAGATTTCTTTTTGAGTCGTCCTTAAAATGTTTGTATATATATAAATGTAGCCGCCTCGATGGCCAAGTTGATAGCTTTAATGGGTTTTCACCCCGAGTACCCGGGTTCGATTGCCGACCGGGGCTTGGCATTTTCATACGCTGTAAATCGTCTGCATTAGCCCAAGTGTGCACAATACTCGGACATTAAATACCACAATATATATATATATATATATATATATATATATATATATATATATATATATATAATATATATATATATATATATATATATATATATATATATATATATATATATATATATATATGTTTATATATATAAACATTTATATATAAATGTTTTTGTTTGTGTGTGTGTGTGTGTGTGTGTGTTTTGTATGTTTGTCAGAGTTATTACGTTCACGTTAGCAGTTTTATTTTTACTCGATTAAACCTGGGGACAAAAATCAATTTTAGTTTTTTCCACCAGTTCTGGTTTTTCAACCAGAAAAGTGCATTTACAGTTTCAAAATAGCGTTTATTTTAACTTGTTTTTAATTCATAACTTTTTGTTCTAAATATTATTTCAAAATCTGATTTCACCACTGTAATCAGCGTTATAAACTGCATACATTAATTTCGAATGCTTAAAAAAAGATTAAGTTTAAACTTGACGGTTGTCAGGATTCATTTTGTTCTTTTCAATGCAGTTTGAAAGTTAAAAAATGCTAATAATAGCATTGCAAATTTTAATGCTGTTTATGATGGTGAAAGCTGAGTTTAAAAAAAAAGTCTGAGTTACAAAAATATTTGATTTTTTTTCAAAATGTAAGCGAGACAGCTGTTTGTCGTGATTATGTTTTTGTATGAACACGTCTTAAAAGATGAACACGTTAAAAAACACACATATTGATTTAAATAATACTTGTTCTTTACTCATAAAATTAAAAATTGTGGAAATTATATACTTTTTAATTATAATTGTTTGTTTACACTTTTTTAAACACTGAATCAAATGTAATCAAATTGGTTAGGTTTTATTGTTTTATTGTAAAATACTAAAATGTTATTAGAATTTGTCATGCTTTTAAAATACACTACTATTATATAAATGAAAAAGTACAAATTTATGTATCGAATTTGAAATAAGAGAAATTTTTAGTTTGACATTAAAAACGAAAAACCGAAATTAAATTTTAATTATTGACTTTTTTAAACTTCTTCATATATTTTTCCTTGTATTTCAAATTTAATACACTGAGCTTAATAATGTATGTTTTCTTATAACTGAAAACTGAATAAAAACCTTATGTTGGAATATTAGTTCAAATTCTGAAATTTTTATGGTAGATATTTCAAACCGGATTTTTATGAAAATGAAAGTGAGAAACATTTTGTGACGAATTTACACCACTAATTATTTAATTACTTAGAATAAATTGAACACATTGGCAATTATGAATCAACTTTAAAATTGCAGGTTTTTAAAAGGATTACAATGGTAAAATCATATTTTCAAAAAAAAAATTAAAACTAAAAAGCTAGTTGCAATTAAGATTGAATTTAATTCTATTAAATTTTACAATTGGTTTAACCCTGTCGTATAATATAAAACTAAATTAACCTCCCCTCCTAGCTGTAATTATTCAGGTCATTAAATATTCACCCTCCAATATTAATGATAGCTAGTTTAGCCATCAAGTGCTCTGATTACCAGTTTAAAGAAAATGTAAGGCAAAGATATTGAGTTTATTTAAATACTTAAGCAACCAAACGATCCCAGCTAATTTATAAACTTTCCAAACTGTTTGTCAAGGTTTTAGAACTCGTACATTTTATGGTTGCCATTAAGTTGACCTAATTTTCATTATTTCTATATTCTAAAGACAGATAATTGTGCTTATATATATATTACAATTTAACAAAACAAACATTGTGTCCAGGACATTCAGTTGTGATCCATGCTTGGTGCCTTTATCAAAATTGATTTTTTTTTAATATTGATTGTATTGTAAACATTTTATGTGTAATGTTTGTTTTGCTAAATGAGTATTGTTGATTTGTTGGTGAACATATAAATTGTAGAATAAGGTCATTTATAAAAAAAAGTATTTAGAACGGAACAACTTTTAAGTTACTTTACATTCCTGATGGTTATGTTGTTAAAGTGTTCATATTCTAAAATTAAAAGAACAAATTCATCTGTAAGATTCTGAATATTCTATCAGTGGTTATAACTTTACCCAGATTTAAAAATCTACTTTTTGATTAGCTGCTCAATTTAATCACCACTGTACCGGTAAAACAGCTTTCAATTACAGTACCGAGAAAATTAAATACAGTATTACACGTTTTGGAAACACCAGTCCGTTAAATTAAAAAGTACCCTAATTGAATCGAAATGAACAGTATGTGAAGATGTTTATTGATAAAATGATACCGCCGGGGTAAAATGAAACCCTGTCACGAGTCCTTCAAAGATCATTAAATTCGGGAAAAATCCCCTTACGATTATAATTAATTAAAATTGGAAACGTAGAGTGACTTTTGTCCACGCGTTTTAATTAATCTTTGATAAGCTCACGCGCTTGTCTAACTTGAAAAATGCGTTTTCAGTTTTTGGTGAGAAAATAAAGTATCGTCAATAAGTACGTCTGTAAAACATACGCTCGGTGTAACGCGCTCACTGTAAGAAATGTATTCCTTCTTTTTAAAATAATTGTATATGAACAGTATAAAATTGAAAAAAACACCAGTGTAAATATTATTTTATTTGCTCCTTCATATGGAAACAAATAATTAAAAGAACGAATAACACAGCAAAACGCATTCATCTGACTGACAAGATGGAAGTGAACTTGCAAAATATAACACAGTCTAATACTTTGTATTTTACAACAACCAAATCAAAATCGTTGTAAAATTTAAATTTCTTTATCTTGCACTATTTTTAAAATCAGATTTCACCATTATATTTTTTTTTGTTATCCTAAGGTGAAAAGCTCATTGAGGCTATTATCGCCTCCCTAAATGTAAGTGTGAGTGTAAAGTGTTAAAGTCATAAGTGTAACTGCGAGTTAGATTCGGGTACCGCGAGGGACGTCTAAATCCTCTCAAAAGGTGCAGCTAGTCTAGTAACCCCCTGCTGGGTTCACCATTATAATCAGCTGCACAATTATTTCAAAAGGAAAATACAAAAACAAGTATGGCCTCCGTTCTTCTTTCATATTTTTAACAAAAATCTGACATATTTTGTAAGGTGGTTAGAATAATGAAATCAAAATTTAAAAAAATAAATTAAAAATGTATGATTTATTTGAGCCATTAATATTGCAAAATGGTAGAACTGATTTTTCCTGCGTAATAAATTTGTAAAATCCATAACCAAAATTATGCCAAATTTGAAGCAAATTAGACTAAATGCTAAATTGCAAAACGAAAGAATTTTGTACGCGCATACAGAAAGTGTGTGTGTGTGTGTGTGTGTGTGTGTGTGTGTGTGTGTGTGTGTGTGTGTGTGTGTGTGTGTATTTGTGTGTGTCAGAGAGAAAGAGAGAGAGAGAGACAGACATACAGACAGATAGACAGACAGACAGAGACAGAGAGTCAGTGATACAGAGATAGACAGATGCAAAGGCTAGAAAAAACATTCTAGTAAAATTTAATCTTTTGGACTCAAGGAAACTAAAATAGAAGTATTCACAAAATCTCAAAATCGATTGTTGTCCCTCTAGCTTACTTAAATATTGATATTCTATAAATATATTAAAAAGAGATAAATAAAAAATTAAACAGCAAGTTTGGGATAAAAAAATACAGTGAATATTTTAAAATTGTAAACAATCTTAATTGCTTACATTTTATGGTAATGTGCTTAATTTTACGACTATTAGTTTTTCGATTGTCATTTATACTTTCTAAATGTATAAAAATCTTTGAAGTAAATAAAAAACCCATTTCTTTCGTAAAATGCAATTTATAATTTAGGCAAATAACAGGTATTACTTTTATTGCTTCTTACTGCTTGCTATTGCTTTTTTAGAATGGTTTTTTCGTGCGTTCGTTCCTCAAACGAAAATATAAAAATTTATAAAACATAATTAATTTTATAAGCACCAATATAATATTGTAAAATGGTTTGTTTGGTGTCAATGCGTTGACAGATCATCCCTTAGAGTTTGGGCGGAGATCATACTGCCGGGGATTCCGCCACGCCCTGTCAGGCTGGTTAATTAAATGAGATGGCAATTAAGATATCTGTCTGAAAATCTGCTTATTTCGGTTAAAATGTCTTTGTTCTCAAAAACAAAATTTACACAGATTTAATGTGTACGCTTTCCTTACTGAAAGCCAATTTTTAATGCAAGCACGCATTAAAACTTGATAAAATAATCCGGATGAAATGTGATTAATCTAGACATTACTTACAGTTATATTCAAAGTTTTATTATTCTTTCTGGTCATTATAATATAGAGTACGTTTTGGCTAATAAATTTCTTCAAATATTAATCACTTTGTCTAACATTGTGTATAAAAGCTGTAAGAGTCAAAACAATAATTATTTTACAAAGATAACATTACGAAATAATTTAAAATTCATGTTACCTTTTCTAAACACCAACCGATTTTATACATAAAAAGTGAGGTACTATAAAATGAGTAAGTCCTTTAAAAAATTCGGAAGATTATATATATATATATATATATATATATATATATATATATGTGTGTGTGTGTGGGGGGAACATGACACAAATCAAAAGTGTACAATTTGCAAGTATTTGGAAATGACAATTACTAGTGATGGACTCTTGGACATGGTGATAAAAGAAGAAAACATCTTGGGAAAAATAGCAATAAAGATAAATATGGGATCAACAGATATCGAAAATACATAAAAATAGGGGATGAAAATATAATTTAAAAAAATATAATCTCATATAATAAGGCCATTAAAAAAAAAAAACAGAAAAATGTGGTGAAGCTACAGAAATGGACTACTGGCGAACATAAAACGCAAGTCGTTCGAAACATAAAACGATTTTTAAAAATAATAATCCTTAAAATTATGGATGCGGAGCACCCTATTATAGACGAAATTAAGACAAAACAACTTCGGTGGTTTGACATGTCCAAAGGATGGATGAATTTTTTTTTTTTTTTTTTTACGTCTGACTGTTATGCACACTTGGGCTAATGCAGACGATGGGATGATTGAATGACGTATGCAGACGATGACGTATGAAAATGCCAAGCCCTCGCCGGGAATCGAACCCGGGTCCTCGGGGTGAAAGCTTAGTACGCCATCCACTAGACCACCGAGACAGCTAGGATGGATGAAAATCGGCTTCCCAGAAAGATTCTAAAATGGAAACCAAATGGTTGCAGAAAAAGAGAAACACCGAGACTTGGTTGGAGAGAAAGAATTAATAAGGACGTTAGAAAAAGGGACTATGGGACCATAATCTGTGGAACGACCGAGAAAAATGGAAGCTATAATTAGAGAATATTTTAATCCGAAAAAAAGAATGTATCAACAAAATATAGTGTAGAAATAAGAGTAAAACTTTAAAAAATAATAATTAATACTACTCTAAAATAAAATCGCCCAGTAAAAGCAAGACAAAAAAATTATAGAAGAAACTAAATTTAAGAAAAGGTAAACTGAAAGAAAAAGAAATATTGATAAATAAATTCATTTATTTCAAATTTTCGAATGAATCTTTCATAATGCAAATATAAATATATGTAAATATATATATATATATATATATATATATATATATATATATATATATATGTGTGTGTGTGTGTGTGTATGTATGTAAATATAACATAAATCCAAACCTTTGCGTAAATATAGTGATTTTCTTTCTTCCAGCTTATAGTTTTTCCGAGTATAGTTTTTATAGTTTTTCCGAGGAAAAAGTTGTTTGTGAAAAATGTCTGTATAATGCTTTTCTATCCTTATAGTGTTATTTTTTTATTTATTTCGTATTTTTATTTACTTGCGTTGTTTTGAATAAAAAATCGCTTATTACAATATTTTTCCTAACCAAATAACTGACATGACGACTTAATGTTTCAGTGATGTTTTATCGACAAAGAAACTAGTAAAACACAAGGATCGATTGTTTTGAAGCGCGTCTAAGCAACATTCTTTAAGAATTAAATAATTAGGCTCGTATGGAACGGTCATTAGAGATAAGTGGGTTTCACTTTTTTAATTACACCCGGCGTAATCACTTTAATAGTAGATGATAACGGCAATCACTCCCGGAGGGCGTTATTATCTTATCATATTTATAAACAAAACACTACCGTGTGTAGAATTTCCTAAATGATATTGGCCTATTAAAAGTCTATTATTAAAAGCCTAGCAGTACCCGAACAGCGTTGCACATGGAATCCAAACATTTTCATCTTGAATCAAGTAATTTTCAGCTAAATATTTAATCTAAAATAAATCTGTTTAGAAATTTTAAAATCCGGCTTCGAGGTGTTGATCTACTTTCTTCTTCTCACCACGTACTTTAAACATTTCAAATCTCTGCTAGACACAGATTTGACTGTACATCGCAAGCAAGCGCAAGCACACACACAAGCGCGCGCCAACATTCTCCTTTTATGAACGTAGATTACCCAAAGGGAGTGGGATAGAAAATAAATTTTCACTTTGTTCTTTATTAAAAACAGCGTACAATTCTATTCTAAACTTTGTGTTCACATTGGAAGGAAACAAAATTAAATGAGTTTAAAGTAAAACAAGCTGTAATCTAAATTTGAGTGCCAAACTGAAATAGTAACTAAAGGCGCAAAACCATTACGCAAACTTTTTCATGTTTAATTATTTCCCGGAAAAAATCGTTTCTAAAGCTATCGACAGAGAAACTTAGGCAGTGCGGGACTGACCGACAGAAGTGACTACTTCTTTTGGCATGCCTGACTCTATACCTTTTCACTATTATGATTTAATTATTTTTATAAAAATTTAGATGCATGCAGGAAAGGGCAATCTTGAAAATTATTTTGGTATTAAATTTCGCGTGTGTGTAGGTACACAACTTAAACTGAAACTGTCACAGACTATGAATTTGAGTATCTTAGGCTATATAAGGGACTTTAATAATTAACCAGTTTATAACCCTAATTTTGACAATTATACTGTCTAATATAATAAAAAATATAATATTTGTGATTCTGACGTTAAAAAATTGTTATAGGTCATATATATTAAATAATTTAACTACACAAATTAAAAAAAATCACATTTTTAAAATTCACAAAAAGAATAAACCTAACCTCAATTGAAATGATATTGAAGCTTGTGCGAAATCAGCTGTTTAGAAATAGTCACTTCCAGTTTAAATATATACAAGAACAATATATGCTGGAGGTATGTATTACGGATTCAAGCGTGACGCGAAAGCTAATGTTTATACTCATGTTTTGTCAACCGCGACCATACAAGTTTTCACTTCAAAAATACAGTTTATTTAATCACTAAACAAAAAAAATAATGTTTTGAATAATAATGTGTGTGTGTGTGTGTGTGTGTTAGAATGTATGTGTTAGAGCGTTCAGTAACGGCAAACTGAATTTTTTTTCGTGCAAAACCTACATCCATACTCCGCGATTAGTAGTCACTTCACACAATTGATTTTAAGACAGCCAGACAGATAGCTGCTGTGAAAAATTATAGGACAGGATTGTTGGAGATTGTTGGATTGTTGGTAAACGGCACAAAAATCGGTTATGGTAATACCATGGAAAAGTTTTTGACCAGAAAAAATTCGTTCAACAGTTTCAAAAAGGCAGTAATTTTCAATCGTTAAAAGTTATAAGGTCTTGTCTTAAATTGTTTTGAAAATCTCTTTCACCATCGTTATCGGTATTAAGAACTTCATAAATTTGCATTTTGAATTTTCAAAATCCGTTGAAATCAAGACATGTTTTGACGGCGGTCAGGGTTCATTTTTATTTTTTTTCTACTTAATTTGAAAGTTTATGCTAATATGTGCACATTTTAATGTTTATTTTGTTGATGAAAACAGATTTTCAAAATGGTTAAGATTAAGATATCTTCTAATACGTCAGCGAGACAGCTGCGTGCCGTGATTATTAATTCACTTTCATGACGTAAGCGTTACAACTGCAATTGTTTATACTTTGCGTAGTGTGAAAGTAAAAGTGTTATTTTGGTCTAGAATTTCTTTAAAACTGCACTGGATAACATTTTGACTTGAAAACAATAACTACAAGCTTAACTTGACAATACTACTTAGTGTAATTACGTTAAATGTCTTAGATCAAAGTGCCTTGAGATGGATATTGTATGGACTTACATGTACGGTACATTATTAAATGCAGACGAAATACATTTACACCCGTTGTTTTGTGGTTTCCTTTGGGAGGGTTTCTTTAAGTAATTGAATTTGTAAATTTGTTATTCCTTCCTAAGTCTTTTAGAAAATTACGTTCTGATCTCTGTACAATTGTTTGAAAATTGATTTCTTAAATAATGAGAAATTAGTGCTTGTTTTTTTTTAATTAACGTCAATACTTTATTCCAGTTAGACTAATGAGTTAGCGTTAACGGAAAGTAAAATGTAACGGCAGTAATTACGGTCTCAAACTACGATCTTGAGGTGTGAAACAAGTTCAAAGACGTAACAAACTTACCGTTTTATTGCTTTGTATGGTAAAACTTTTGAAGGTAAAACTGTAAGTCCAGACATCAAAAATTGACTTGACTTTGTATTTAGTTTATATTTATTCTTTTTTTTTGTGTGTGTTTAGCGTCCGACTATTGTGCACACTTGGGCTAATTCAGACGGTTATATTTATTCTTAATAAAAATCAAATTCATGTAAATTTCAAGTTCATGTAGATCTTCAAGCAGGATAAAAAGGTGCATTTTTTTACAAATGAAAAAATAGATTTAAGATCTGCTTCTTGAAACTGTTGAAAAAAAATTGTAATAGCTGAAAAAGTTTTTGTCATGTTACTAAAAACAATTTTTGTGTTACGTTTGAAGCAGGAAGACTAGTGCAAGTGGACCTGCAGAGTGAAAATAGTGTTAACTGCAGTGTTGTACCAAACGTTATGGAACTGTCAAGCAGCAGACTGTGGGGACGATAGGCGGGTCTATATAACCTGCAACGGAAGAAGTAAGGGATTAGGCCGTCAATGGACTCTTCGAGAGCGAAAAAGCTCAAACTGAGAAGAGAAGAGGCAAAGCCAAAGTGCTTTCAATTAAACTTAGAAACCTATAAATTAAACCTTCTATGGATCAAACCTTGGGTGCGATAAAAACAACCCTTACAGGTCTGCAATGACTTGATGAAAAACCTTGCTTCAAAACTGGAGGGTTTTCCAGCAGCAGGTGAAGGATATTTGGTTTCCAGGATTCCAAGGAACTTCTGTGTATTAGCAGATCAGTGGATTGCTGAAACTCACTAAAAGTCTAGTGAAATCCTACGTGTAGATAATTCGGAAGGGAAGAGGAAACCTGCTGGTAGAATGTGCGGCGATTGCTATGAGAAGAGAGATTTGTGATGGATTTACTAAGGGTCCAAATCCTCGACTTCACGAAGAGGCTAGGACTGAAAAAGATGTATAACTGAGAGTCTCGGGAACATAGGAAGGCGTGCACAGTATATCTATATGTGCACATATTGGAAGGAGGACCCAACATGTTATATTCATTCATTTAACGAAAACAAAACTTAAATGCCGTTAACTTCTTTCCTAATGTACAAAGTTTATAAAAAAACGTGATGGTAGTAAAAAAATCCATCTTAAAATCTTTTTCAGGTCTCTAGAGTCCAAAAAATGGTTTTTACTTTTTATGTCTCTCCCTTTACATGTCGGCATGGATATCGCAGGAGACCAAACTAATTGACCAGTTTCGATCAAATTTAGTTTCTAGGTTTAGTTTGCCACAATCTTAAAAACTGTTTTTACTATTTTATTTACATTAACAAGACCGTCATGTTCAAGAAACTCGAAAACAAACGGGATTTTATCAAACTTATTACTTAAATCCCAAAGTAAAACGTCCACGAAACTGGTTCGGAAACTACAATTAAAAACCTAAAATCGCCATGATTTCGTAAAATCAGGTGTACCGAATTCGGAATAAAACAAATTTTCCGTTCGGAAGTAAATAGAGTAAGAGAAAATAAACCCGTATGATTTATTTTGTATACATAAACAAACAAAAAACAAATTTTCAAACATTGCTTTGGTTTTTTTGTTTACTTGTAAATAACTAACGATGCATTTTTCTAAAAAAATTTCAGTGTGATAAAGTTTGTGAAATGTTTATTAATTTTAACCATACGTTAATAATAAAAGAATTGAACAAAAATTAGTTGTCCGTTCAAAAAAAGTGAATTTTTCAACTTAACTTAAATTTTCATGAAATGGTGACTTAAAAACCGTGCATACTTTAATCTAGTATTACTTTATGAAGCTTGCTAAAAGCGTTATTTCGATATTTTAGCTGAATTTTATGTTAACAATGAGAAGTCTTAGGTAAACATAGTCCTGTGCTAAGTAAATGCTTTATGGATTAACGTAACACGGGAGCTAGAAGGATGACATCAAATGTCGATAAAATTTATAAACCTACTGGTTCCAATCCTTAAACCAATTATTTTGTACGGAAATACCTGCAAAACGTGTCATACAGTTTAGGATGCAAACTTTCCTCAGTTGCATATATATACATTGTAATGATATTTTAGGACTAATATGTTAGAGAAAACAGTTTTTGAAACTATAATTGTTATTCTTTAATTCTGCTTTGTTTCAGGTTTTAACACTATAACTGACATATAGATTAAGATAATAATTAAGAATTACTAAAAGAGGCTTGGAGTGTTGAAACGCGAAGTAATTAGAGGGAAAATAAAAGTGTAATTAGCCTAGCTTAGGTAAAGACAAAAATATTATAGTCTAGCTTACTCATGGTACTTTAAATTTAAAACGGTAATAAAAATATACAGTAGGAAAATTAATTCAACCTTTTTTAATTTTCATGTGATTTGTTTAAGATGCGTGTGATTTATTTAAGAGCAAATAAGATGTAAATAACAGCTGACTAGTAAAATGAATTAATAATTTACATGAGGTGCGTACATAGACCATTGAAAATGAGAGCCATATAAATAAAAATGAACCGCAAAAAGCCGATGATTTCTCACAATCGAAAAAGACCAAGTATTATTAAAATAATTTAGTTGAGTTTTGAATGGTCTACCGAGTGTGTAACAGGAAAATTGAAGTGTTTAGAAATAATTTATTATTGATTCAAACACGCAAATAATATATATTAGAGTATTCAAGATTAAGAATGCTAGAAGATATACAAAGTTAAAAGAAAATACAATTGAAAAGAAATAATTAGGCAACTTATTATTAAATTAAATAACCTTAAACAAACGGAAAGTAATATTAACCATATTTTAATTGTGAATGTAAGAGCAAAAGAATATTTTTGTAGAGCTTTTTTAAAATAAAATATTTTATTTTTTTTTCCGGCGAAAAACCGTTCAGGTTATCATCGCCGTTAAAATATTTTAAAATTAATAATAAAACAATTAATTTTGTGAAAAGAACAAAATTAATTACTTTTGTGAGATTTTTATCAAAGCAAATAGAGGCTACATTGAAAATAAATTAACCTGTATAAATCGAACTCATTGTGTAAATATAAATATTGCAAAAAAGGTTGGTCTGAAATTTAAAAAAATTAAAATTGATAAAAATAAAAGAAATTATTTAATTTCTTTTTCATATATATATATATATATATATATATATATATATGTATGTATGTATATAATAAAAAGGTGATGAAATATGACTTGATGCAAAGTCATTGAGAACACAGCAGAGGTACTTTGTTGCTTTTCAATATCTTTTGTTTTTACTATATATATATTGTTATTTTAAGGCAAAAGCACATTGAGGACAATAGTGATAATATTTACGATATTATAAATCTTAATTAAAATGTATCCCTCCTATTTAAAAATTCACCTTCTTTCGCTATTTCAATTACCTCAACAATCCTGATTTTTAATTTTCCACAATCTATGGTATGAATTGTTTCTCTAATTCTGGTACACAGCAGAGGTACTTTGTTGATTTTCAATATCTTTTGTTTTTACAATATATATTGTTAATATATATATATATATATATATATTGTTATTTTAAGGCGAAAAGAACATTGAGGATATTATCGCTTTTTTTTTTTTTTTGGAGTTTAACGTCCGACTATTGTGCACACTTGGGCTAATGCAGACGGTGGGGATGATTTATAGCGTATGAAAATGCCAAGCCCTCGCCGGGCATCGAACCCGGGTCCTCGGGGTGAAAGTCTAGTACGCTATCCACTAGATCACCGAGGCGGCTAGGATATTATCGCCTCCCTAAATGTAAGTGTGAGTGTAAAGTGTTAAAGTTGTATAATAAGTGTAGTGTTGTAAGTGTAAGTTTGTTTTAAGACTCGGGTACCGCGAGGGACGTCTAAATCATCTCAATAGTCTGCACCCCCTGCGAGGATTATATACTTACATCATGAGATATATGAGCATTAGCATCGAGCATATATATATATATATATATAGCTTATCAATATAGATTAAATGATAGTTTAACTTTCTCGAGATAGCGTAGTGTTTTTCACTATTTAATTACTTAAAAAGAATTGTGGTGAAAATTTTTCAAAAATAGTTGAGTCGATATGTACCACACGGAGCATTATACATGCTCAAACAAACAAATATATACATTTAGTGTATTTAATATATATGTATGTTTATACATTTTGTGTTTTCTTGTATACTAACGAGTACCAAAGTAAATAGAACGACCTCTAATCAACTTTAAACTGAAGGTGGAACTACTGGTCCCAAAAGCGCGATTTAACAACGACAATATTTACGGACAATAGTGATAATATTTAGGATATTATAAATCTTTATGGTAATATTTGCGTATAAATAAGCGTCTGTACAAATTCCAAAAATACTGTATTGGCACGTTTCCCTTAGTCACATATATTGACAAAGAACACAAAAAGATTGTTCAATCATGTAGAAACAAATCCTTGTTTTTGGGTCAAGTTACAAAAATATTTTTCACCCCATTTGAGAGCTATCTACTGTCGAATACACTTTATTGCGTTTAAAGCAGCAATGTGAAAAGATACTGACTCTGAACTCGCTAACATCGATGTCAAGCAATACAACACCAATACAACAAATCCAAATGGTACTTTTAAAAAACGTTGCTTGTTCAAAACTAGGAACAATTATAAACTAACTTAAAACACACAAACACACACACACGCACACACACACATATATATATATATATATATATATATATATATACATACGTTTTCCTCCCGGATGGAAAAATGTAAATTAAATTAAAAAACTTTTGTACATTTTTTCGCAAGTGTTTCTAGAAGAAACATAGTGCCAAAGATTTCCCAAACCGTACATGGCATTTTAGTGATGGTTTTGGCAACCAAATCTGAAGGCGACTTTGAAGGAAACTTGCTTGCTTTTTTATAATCTCCGTATGACGCAAATGAAAAGATTGTTGGTTTGAGTTAACATAACAAAAGTTAGTTGGGCCATTAACAAAAGTTAGCCCAGCTGATTAGGTTCATTAAATTGAGAACTCAGCTAGAACGAAATTTAGAGCAGTCCTCCAAATGGCAAATAAATTACGGAAATTGTCCCTCCTTTTTAAAAATTCACCTTCTTTCGCTATTTCAATTACCTCTAACAATCCTGATTTTTAATTTTCCTCAATCTATGGTATGAATTGTTTCTCTAATTCTGATACACAGCAGAGGTACTTTGTTGCTTTTCAATATCTTTTGTTCTTACAATCTGACCTAGATGCGTCTATAACTCTTAAAACAAACACCATATGAAAAGCCGCGGTTTTCCAACCTGTTTTTGTCTTTAAGGTTACCAAGGAACTTGTCATTAGTAATGGGAAGGATTGTAAGTTGCTCCAATGTTATTTTTCCTAAAAGCGCTGCCGGTTCTACTCGTGTTATCTCTAACGTAAGGCAGAAAAACTTCAGGTTTCATCGTTTTTGTTCTCAAGTTTTTCATTTCAAATCGCTTACGAGCGTTACAGCGCTCATGTTTATAACTAAAAAAAAATGTATTTTTAACTCAAAATGCATATTGCTGATAATATTGTGACAGCGGTTTTGCCCAATGTAAATTAGCTAATAACGAATCAAATATAACTTTACCACAATTGCTGACCACTCATTACGTAAAGTACCTTTTGTCGATCAGCTGATTATAGTTAATCCAAAGCGTGATATATCTATAAACAATTATACCACACAGCTTCTGTTAATCAATTGTATTGTACACTAATTCCTTTTGTGTCAAAACTAACCTCTTCATTATTTAAAAACGATTATTGATTTTGCAATTATTACTTACTTACTATTTTTAATTTACAATAATTTACAAAATAAAGGTAAAAAATAATCGTATAAATAAAAAATGGTTAAGTAATAAAACGAAAAAATTGACGCACTGAATTCTTTAAAAATCAGGTTATAAAAAAAATGAATGGGATTGAATTATGGAAGTTAAATTGATGTTCATAAAACTGATGGACACGTAAATTGTTGTTTATAACATTTGAAAGTTGTTTTATCATATCAACATGAAGGTAAATGTTAAACATGTAAAATGAAGGTTAATCATATCAACTTAAGTCAATGTAGTAAATCTTAAATAAAAGAAATTTTCATAAGAATATATAAATAGACTTTCTTGTCGTCTGTGCTGACGCGACGCGGACTTTATCGCTTATAGCTTACAATTAAGCGTTTTTTTAAAATGTATCTTATGTCCAAAAATAAAAACGACTTATGAATCTTATTCTGCTTACTGTTCCCTACACCTGCAGCCCGAACGGTGTATTAAAAAGCTTCTAGTTATTTTTTTCAAAAATACTCACGTTGAGTTTCATAAATATAAAAATTAGTGAAATTTTTAAAAAATTGACAAACTTTTTTGTTTGATCCAAACTAGGAGGTTTATAATTTTTTCTGGATTTTTCTGACCTAAAATATCAAAATTAGAGGAAAGATTTGAAAACTGGACCTTTTGGAGATGTCTTACGGATCTATATAAACACGGATATATAGACAAACGGATATACACGGATCTATATAAACAGATCTATATACATACGTGTAAAAACTATATATAAAATCAAAATCAGTATCACTTCTAGTTCAAATGACAAACACACAAATAAATAAGAAAAAATATAGCATTAAGATTTTACCTCTTAAACAAACCTAAATATTTTTTGATTTTAATTCCTAAATATTCTTAGGTGTTGGCAGATGGAAAGATAATTTTTGCAAAATTTTATAGTGATCGGTCATGTTGTTTACGAGCAAAAAGGTTCCTTGCCGACAGACAGACGGGAGAGAATTTATAAGAGGTAGGTTTTGCCTATGCGCACTAAAGTGAAAATAAACTCTCACGTACATAGGTTGTATCGATTTACTCTTAAACTCTAAATTCATTTTTCCATTTGCTAAACTGTACCATTCTATAGGCTATATAAAAGATTTTCCACATATGATTATTTTTAAAAAATCTGATGTACCGATTTTAATTAAATGTGGCCAAATTAGCTGTTTTAAGGAAGTCATTTAATGTAAAAAAAATGTTTGTATGACGTTTTACAAACATTCATTAACTTGTTTTATATTTAAATAGGCTTAATTTAACTAAAAAGATGTGAAACTATTGGCGGCATTATAACACTTTAAACAGAAAATTGTAGATTTTTGCAATCAATAACTTTGACGTTTGAGATTTACTTTCCGAAAATTTGGATTTAAATGTTTAAATTAAGGACAATTTTAAAAACCTACGAATGTGGAATATAAATTATGATGTTTAATTATATATTTGAGTCTTTCATTAAAGTAAAAAAAATTAATATATTCTACCTTAATTTTTTAGATTTTGTTTTGTGTTAAAAAAGAGGTTTGAATTTGAACCCTTTTTTACTTAACTCGTGTTTATATTTGATTTTTACTAAGTGGCGACAAACTAAAAAATATGCCCTCATGGGGTCAGAAGTTGTGAAAAAATACTTTCGCAAGATTAGTTTGGGTTAAATATATTTCAAACTATTTACCCACATGTAATAGAAACCCTGCATACACAAGTTTTCGTAAAGTAAGTAGACAACCGTAAAAAACTATATCAGATAAATAAATGCTTCGCTTTTCTATTCTCCCTAGCGATGAACTATGTAATATATTAACCCTAAAAATAGCATTAAAATTGTCAGCAGGGGTGTGTAGGTCACATGACTGCAAGCTAAGGCGTGCAGATGTGCTCTCGAGATAAATTGAATATTTGAAGGGATGAAATCTTATTTACATTTATAATTTGATTCTTCAGAAGCATAACATACCCGGAATGAAATTCAAGTACAATTCAAGTATATTGGACGCTTAACAGATATAGTACAAGTCTTACTATACCAATATACATATACAATTTATTAATATAATTTTTACGGAAGCTTAAAAATTAACTGTTTAAATTACCTACCCGAATCCATTTTAAAATAATTTATGTAATAAAAAATAAAATTTTCGTTTTCAGTTGTTATTTCAAAGCATATAAGCACATAAATAACGTCATTTCCTGAAAATAATTTGGAACTGGTGTGGATCTTCTAAATGCCAGTTAGAGACTACTGCACAAAGCAGAATACTCGAACGGACATTACAACAGTGCTATATAAGACTTGCTTTAAAATAAATAAAAAAATTGCATAAGAAAAATTTCGTCTATATAATGTTATTAAGTTGTATTGTATTTTGCAAATTTACTTCCAACACTTAAGCAAACAGTAGTTGTTCAAGATTAATTAGAATTTTTTCTTTGGCATTTTGAAACTGTTAAACTGGTTTCGCCGGTTGACAAACTTGTCCAAATTCTTATCAAAATCACGTTTTAATCGATCGATCCAAAGATTTTGGATATTTGTTTCTATTACGTGATGTGTTTTTGTAAATATTTAACACAAACTACAAATTTGAAAAAAATTGAAATGTTTTCACTTTATAGTGAAAATGTTTTGCGAAATTGTGTAAAAATCGATAGGCTACAAATCTGCATAATTGTACTGAAAATACGAAAATGATACCCTGATCACTGTCAAATTGAATTTCCTAATTTCAACCGATTTTCAAATGTTCAAAATGCTAATTTACGTAGTTTTTAACGCTGATTACAATGCTGAAATCAGAGTTTTAAAAAATTTTAAAAGACGTTACGTGTTTTAAAAAAAATTAAATAGTTGCCTTTTTCGAAACTGTTTAACAAATTTTGCTAGTTAACGAACTTGTCAAGCTATCAGTTTACAAAATCAAATTTGTGCTAAGTTTGAATCATATATATATCCCCCACTCATTCAAAGTCTCGGGTCTACAATTTTATCTTGATGGCCATTTCATTTTCATTTTCCGATGAAAATTCGCTAATAAGATATAAGATTATTTAAAGGTAGCTTTTCATAAATTATTTAATTTAAGAAGATAGTCTGTTTGAACGCACGTAACACGAAAGTTATAAAAATTGCATCACAAAAATAAATACTACGTCTAAAGGATGGGAAAGTACGGCATATTCCCTAAAGTTACGCTAATAGTGTTGTAAAAGTTATGGTCTGTATGAAGCCGAAACATAAAAGTTGTGCATATCAAAAATAACTCTGAAAAGGTAAACTAACCTCTAAACTTCGGGTTCTCCTTATTCGTAACATGTTAGAGTGTAATGAATTGATAATGGAATACTAGGGAAGAAATTTCAAACAACTCTATTTTAAATTTTTAAACTATTGTAGCACGCGATTGTTTTGGTACTTGATGGAAGCACGTTTTCAAAAATTAACAATACTACTCAAATAAACATTTGGTGTACTAAATGAAAATAAATTCTAAGAACCGTTGTAAATTCGTAATGTGTTTTATTTTAATAATCAATTTGCACAATCGTATTAAAAGTTAAAACCTGCATACATTTTCAAAATACAAATTAAAATACGAAATTAAACCCTAAACTGGATATTTGCTAAGTAGTTGTTCGTTTCAAACGGTTTCACTCGAAATTGTTTCGAACAGATAAGTTTTTAAACAAATTCAAGGAAAGTTTACTCATCATGTATAACTGCTTACGTCAGGCCATTTATCCAATAAACAGCTGGGCCACATAGGTGTTTTATCACTTCAACAAAAATAAATGCTGTTTTGCATTATTGTAACCATTTTACAAAAACAATACTTTAATAAATTTATTATTCAGTTTATTAACGTAATGTTAAACAAGAAATTCAAGTCCTTTACTATGAAAACAATAGGCAATATTACAAATAAATAATGTATTTACAAAATTTATTTGTTTGAAATTATATATTTTATATGAACAATTAGAACAGTGGCTACTCTAATTTATAAAACTTTAAAGGCAACAAAGGAAAAACTACATAGACTACATTAAAGAGCTATATATTGGGAAAACTGTATCATAGTGTTATAGTTTATCATTGTGTAAAACTACACAATGGTATTTACGCTAAAGTAAACTTATACGAAAACAGTAATGCTTTCTTTGGGATCAGGTCCCAACAGAATACCATTAGTACTCATTAGTTGCAGCTACTGAAAAGGAGGGTGCAGCAATAGAGGCTGCAGCTACTATTGCAACGAAGTGAATTTCTCGTTGCAATAGTTGGCGCTATTTGATGAATGTTGTATTACACTCGCGGTCCGCAACAAATAATTAGAGGTGAGAATATCGGTTAGTTTTAGATACCTGTGACTACAGCGACTGTAGAAATAAAATCACCAGTGACAAATACACGAGTCTTGTCAAAACTGATATTTTTATCGATGCGTCATACTAATAGGAAAGGGAAAGTAACAGATATTTCGTACACAATGCGGTGATTTAAGGAAGGAATTTATACACGTTACTGTTTGTTTATAAATATGGCAAACTTAATACCACTCTGTATTGTAGGAAAAATGGATTCTAAGTATTATTAATAGTAACTTTGTTCGGATTTTTATTATTTTAATGGAGAAAGGTACAAACTTTCTTTGACTAATAGTATGTTATGTTTCCAAGAAAAAATAGGATATATTTTACATAATTTTTTACTTGTAAAACATATTATGTATAGTTTATATATAAATTGTAAACGTTATATATAAACGGAAACGTATATAACGGAGAATGAAGCGTGGATGCCCTTCAATACTCACTTACAAGGATCTTCTTCAATAATTTCTAATTTATCTAATTAGATTATTAGATTTTTATTATAGAGAATAAACCCATGCTTTATTCTCCGACTGATGAAAAATTTATTTTTTACTTTTTAGTGAATTTTATACTTTAATTGAAAAAGCGTGTTTTTTAAAAAATCGTTTTTTTAAAAAATCGTTTTTTATTTTATTTTATTTCTATTCACTCCTCACGCCAAAACTAACATTAAAACATTCGCTTCAAAAATATTTAAAAGAAAATATATGTGGTGAGTAATAAAGTTATTCATATTAGAACTCTGTACAATATATTAGAGATAAATCCTGAGACACATTACTTTATTTGTTTTTCTACACGATTAAAGAAGAAGCAAGCATTAATTGCGTACGTAAATTGAATTGTGTTTTTTTCTACATTTATCCCGAAAATATTCACAGAAGCCTACAACGATCTTGTTACAATATATTGAATATAGAAATATACAATTCAATGTAAATTCAATTTATAACGGAAACACATTTTTACGATTACCTTTTTCCACCCGTAACCATAAAAACTGATTTGTTTGTTTATTACTGTAGACAATAAAAACTCGTCACAACATAAAATATCTGAAACTCGTCGAACAGACAAATTTAGGCTGAACATGTGTCTCCATTATTGCTGCATTTGCAATTACCGCTATTAAACATAGTTTTTACTTTTTACTGTAAAGAAAAATTATAATCGCAAACAATCTCCTTTTTGTACAAATATTTCAGTTTAAAAATTTCAGTGGTTTTTACTTGAGTCTGTTAGACTGTGAGTATTTGTACTCGATGGAAACTAAACCAGTTAAACGATTTCAGTATTTTCCAGAATTTATGCCCTATATAGGGAAACAGGGGTCGTAAATTTATCACTGAGAAAATATATTTTAATTTGGTTTATAAATAAAATTACTTTAAAATAAAAATATAAACACACATTTTAGTATTTTCCGAAATTCGTCACCTTTTAACTTTATAAACGAAATAAATATTGTTTTACTTTATGTTTGAACACATTTTCTGCAAACTTAATAAAAATACTCTAGAACACGAATAATCAAACACATATATTTTAGCAGTTTCATATTTCATTTTCTTAAGAGGTGAAAGGGGTACAAATGTTTGCACTCGAAAAAATCTTTTTAATATACTTTTATGAAACAACAAAAAACTCTAAAAAACAAATAATTCAGCATTTTTGAGAATTCATACCTTTTAGAATGTATGATTGGAAAACATATTTTTAATTCCAGTTTTTATTGACAATTAACATAAATATTATTGAAAAAGAAACACATATTTCAGCTTTTTTTAGAAACATATTTTAGAAAATTTAATCCCTAAAGAGGTGAAAGAAGATTCAAAAGTTTGAATTAGAAAAAAAATGTTATCATATTTTTGTTGAAACAATAAAAAAAACTCGAAAAGACAAGTACTCATGTATTTTAGCTTTTTTCAGAATTCACCGTCTAAAGGTGTGAAAGAATCAAGTTCGTAATTAGAAAAAATATATTATTATTAATTTATATTAACTTATATTATTAATCATCTGTAATGTAATAGATCCGTGCAAAAAGAATTTCAAAATAGTAGGTTGAAATAATTTTCATCGCTTTCAAGAAATTAGTAATTTCAGAATACCAATTAAAGTCTAATAGAGAATATATTATGAGTTTTTGAACATCATGATTTGAGTGTAACATATTTGAAGTCAATAAAACACATATTACGGATATGATATTTTTCATATTCACTGTAAAATAATCATGCGTTTGGAGAATTAAATGAGCATGTTTTATTAATATATTTTTTATATTTATAAAAAAATTAAATTACTAACAGTTTTAGTTTCGTACGCAAAGCCACGACGGGTAATGCTAGTTAATTATATATAATCTGCAGCTAATTAGGGCGCGATATAACCCTACACACGACATCGATTTTCATGAAGTCAAACTTTTTCGCAAAAGTTGTCATAAAATTGGCCTTTTTCATATTAAATTGAAAAATAATATAGACATTTTTTAATTAAAAATATTGTTACAGTTAAACCGTAGAGTCTACAAAAGCGTGATATTCCTATTCTATAAATATTTGTTTATACCTGTTGAAGCTGTATACACAATTTTTAATACTGACTTGCCCTTAGTCAGATACACATTTGTATTAAAATGTGCCTTTTATCGTTCTAGACAAGTTGCAATTGTATAAAATAATAATGTAAAAAAAGTAAATTTAGTTATGGCCAAAAATAAAATTAATATTAATTTATTTATATTTACATTTAATATTAATTCAATGTACACAACTGATAATTAAATTAGATCTACGATGAAATTATTAATTTTATTATCAGATGTTACGCATATGAAATGTTAAAAAAACAATTAATATGCCTTGTCATCCGCTTCTAATTTCACACACGAAAGTATTTTGTCAAATCGACAGTTTAAATACTGTACTGTGTGTACTGTGTGTTTGGTAAAGCTTTAAATACACCCACGAAACTTCGTTTTTAAAATGTTAATCAAACTAATCACCTTTTTTTCTATTTTATAAATACTAGTATAATTATGTTTTATAAAATATACGTACTGGAATTAACACTAACTATGTACTCATTAGTTGAGAATATATTATTTGTATATTATACAAATCTAAAGTAAGCCTTCATATTTATAAAAGATAATATTTAAAATCTCATAACTTTGTTTCTCAGATTTTAAAATATTAGTCATTACGTTCTTGGTATCCTTTTCAACCTTATGATTTTAACACAACAGTTGCTTGCTGGCTAAAATTTTCTTAACCCGTTTTGTAAGCACTACTTCAATTTTTGAATGCAATAAACCAAAAATAACCATCGCACGCAGATGTTTCGTTGACATGTGAAAACGAATTTTCAAAAAGTAACAATGCCCCACAGTAATTTTTTTGGTCTTACATTTGTAATATCTTATTTCGCCATTATAATCAGTTTATTCATACTTACTGAAAATTCGAAAATACATTTCCTCTCTGCCTTTTTTTTGTCAATGGATCTGGAAAACTTTCTGATGGTAAAATCAGATTTTCAAAAAAACTGTCAAATAAAAAAATATGATTTTTTAAATTCCGTATCAATATTCTAAAACAAGAAAGAAACGCTCTTACAAAGAAAACTAATAATATTACCCAATTTGGTAACAATTGGAGATGTGTGCAGGTCAATATCAAACGGACTGAATGCATTGTCAATAACAGATGCATTGCTAAACATAGGTCTAGGCATCTAGTTTTTAAGTTTTATGTTCTAAGTTAGGCAATTCATAACTAGGCTTTTCCTCATACTGAAAACGATGTGTATTATTTATATATACTCAAGTGTTAATATATGTTTAAATAATATTTATTAAAAAAATCATATACTTTAAAATGTAGTACAACAAAAAAAGTAATTTGTTTAACCGAGATCTGAGAACCAGGGTAATATAAAATTATTAAGACAATAAACAAAAGAATGTGGAGATCACCATAATTGATTTCTTAGATATGATTGATCATATGATTGATCAACCATATGTGGATATATGGTTGAGAAATGATTTATGTTGAACCCAGGCCCTCATATTTCCGTTACAAAAAAAATATGTTCTTCTTTTAGTACATTTTAATCCACTTAATTTATTTCAATTCATTTAAACAAAAGAGCGATTTTTATAGAACTTTTTTGTAGATATTATTGCCTACATTTTAGTTTATTAAATAAAAGCTTGCTTTAAATTTTTTTGTATATTGCTTTATTTTCTATTTTTAGTTTCTATATTTTTTCTTAAAAAGCCACTAGGGCTCTATATATCGATAATTTAACAAGAATACTGCATTCATGCAATTTTGGAGTTGGATTCTTTCTACTCGTGAAGGCACCAAATGGATTCGAATTCCTGCTCCTAATGAAACATTTTTATTGCAAATAGTTGATAAATCTATAGTTTTTATGACTGCAAATTACATTGGCATCAAGAAAACGCCTTTATGCACAGTTTCAACTCAATTCGATAAAAGGAAATAATCGAAAAATCTATTACAAGATTTGATCTAAACTTACAGCACACAGAGTAAGTTAAATAAAAGTGTGCTATAAATCATTTAAACAAATTTTAACAGTACTACAAACATTCTTTCTAAATCTTTGATGATGCAACCAGGAGATTATAATGTAGTCTTAAATAAAACATATATTATTTCAACCAATCTTAATAAAATCAGGAGGTATTTACAAAATCTTGAAACCACTAGCTTATAATCAAGTTGTTGCAATTAATTAACTGTAATCTCAGTTTGAATTCAGGAAATATGATGCAACGAAAAATCAATCGAGCCAAACGAGGTCTTTGTTTTAACTTGACTATTCGACACTTGGTTTGTGTAATTGTTGTTACGCAGTTTTGGTCAAATTTAGTACGAAGGTACGTTGTATAAACCCAAATGACTTATGTGTAAGCTTTTTCCCATTCACTTCTGTTTGAAGATGGTGGGCTCTGATTCAACGACATAAGTTGCTGGCTATTTCCTGTAACACTGCCTGAACAGCAAGACCTATCATAATTTTGACCGCTTCGTGGAGAAGAAACTTTAAAATTTCCAATGAAGTTGGTCCATTAACATTTTTTTCCAAAATTCGGTTAGTGGTTAAATTGGCAGAAAAGGTTATGGCCTTAGAGAGCTATCGTGGAGCACTCTGCACATTGTTAATAATAATAAACTGCAAGTTCTTTGAACTACTAGTATAGCCTTACAATCAGGAGAATATAACATACTCCTGTAACCTACATTGGAATTACGTGACTGTAATTTAATCTTGAAATCTATTGTAATATGATCCAACAAAAGACTAGAAATACTGCATCGTCTTACAAACAGGAGTTTATAACGTAGTGAAAAGAAACCTATATTCTTGTACTGCTTTGGATGACTATAATAGTCTTGAAATCAGAAGATTTGTATATATTAAATAATATATTATTTCAATCAAGGCACTGTATAATCTTAATAAAATCAGGAGGTATTTACAAAATCTTGAAACCACGAGTTTATAATTAAATTTTTGCAATTAATTAACTGTATTCACAGTTTGAAATCAGGAAATATGGTGAAAGATAAGATCGACCGAGCGAAACGAGTCTCTGTTTTAACTAAAGCGTTCGGCACTTGGTTTGTATATTTGCTGTTACGCAGTTTTGGTCAAATTTGGTACGTTGTATAAAGCCCAAACAACGTATGTATAAGATTTTTCACGTCTCTTCAAAATGGCGGGCTCTCATTTAACGACGTGAGTTGCTGGCTATTTCCAGCAATACAGGCTGAACAACGAGACCTACCATAATTTTGACTGCTTTATGAAGAAGGAACTTTAAAATTTCCCATAAAGTTGATCCAGTAACATTTTTCCTAAATACGGCTAGTGGTTAAGTTGACGTAAGATGGTTATTACATAAATTGACGTACGAGCGCTATCGTGGAGCGCTCTGTACATTCATTATTAATTAAAAATAATAGACAGCAGGATCTTTTGAACAATCAGGAGAGTATAGCATACTCTTGTAACCTACATTTTTTAATTACGTGACTGTAATTTAATCTTGACATTGTAATATGATCAAACAAATACAGTTATCTCCTTACAAATATGAATGTATAACGTAATGAAAAGAAACCAATATTCTTGTAAGAGTTCTAAATGATTATAATATAGTCTTGAAATCAGAAGATTGTGTGATATTCGTATACATGACCAATCAACCAAAATATTACCAAATAGTCTTGCAATTACTATGATGCAAGACATATTCTTTTATTTATTTCAATTTTTATTTATTACCGCTAAATTCAATTCATTTGCAATTACCGCTTGACTTGCAATTAACTATATTAAACGGTGCATTAATTCAAAATAATTCATAATTTGAACATTAATATATATATATTGAGGTAAGTTAATATAGTTACCTCAAGTAACTTTAATACGTAAAAGGTTTTAAACTTTAGAAGTTTATATGTAATTTCGTTTTACAAACTAATAATAGATGATAACATATCTTTTTAATCAAGAGGAAATAATATTACTCTCTCGCAATTAGGAAAATATAGTATATTGTAACAAACAGGAGAATATAAGTTAAAAAAGAAATATAGCCGATTTAGACTTGCATGCCGTTTGTGTTTTTCTTAAACTTGTAACATGATTTCATATTAAACGTTTTGCTCCGCTAATCAAATTATTTAATAAACTGTTGATGTTTCAGACGGAAGAGCGACAATGGTGAGGGAGTTCGACATCAGCGACGGAGGCGATGAAGACTACGTAGAGGTCAGGAGAAGGAAGGATGAGGAGGGTTCACCAGCGGCGGATGTTCAGTGGTTGGGGCTTGGTAAGCGTCAGCCGCGCTTCACACCTTATGTAAGCGTAGGTGCGTACACTGCGTGACTTCACGCACCACGCACATCCCCCGCAGAGCGCCGAGTTAAGCAAAGAGAGTCAATGAACGTTACTTCACGTGTTCCGAAAATATAAATACACAGTTTTGAAACTTCATATTTCAAACAATCTCACCTTGAATCAAATATTTCTTAACTTTTGTGTAAAAAAAAGATCGGTTGAATACATAATATGTAACTGAAGTACAAATAGAAAACGTTCCTGACAAGGATTCCAAACGAAAATGCAGTAGTAATACTCTTTGTTGGCTGTAAATAATGTGCTTATTGTTAGAGAAATATCCGCGCACAATAGCTCCATGCAACAGGTATTTTATTATTAAATATTACATTACGTATATTCGAATTATCGGATCTATTTCTCTTCTGCAACATAATATAAACTGTTTAAAATCACTGAATTGTTTGTAAAATAATTTAAAATAATGAAATACATTTTTTTACATAAATATCAATTAAGTTCCTAAAAGTTGTGTTTGTTAAAGTTTTAGATTATCCAAGATCCTTAAAATTTTTGTAGATTAATTAGCAAGAACCCTCTCTAAGCCAATCCACAAGGTAAACGGGAGTAGAAACCTAGCCTTGATCCTACAGAAACAAACTAGTAAAGTCAATTTTTTATTATTTTGCTTAACGTCCAAACTCTATGCCAGTTAGAATTAGGACGAAGGATCGGTTAGTGGTAATATATTGGTAATATAGATGGTAAAGCAACGGTAATAACTGTGTCCTGAATCTACGTCCTTAAAATAATTGTACTTCAAGTAGTTTGTATTAAAATATATGTTATTGTTTTATTACTTGGTTTCTATAAAGGAATTACCTGAAATAAAACAATGAAAACTCGAAGTATATTTTCCTCCTTGCTTAACTTGAAAACTCTGCGTTTCCCAAGCACTATAGCCTCAATCCTTGCTTTGCACTTCTGAAATCATTACTCCTATTAGCGTTTTCATTTGTACTCTTTCCTTAAGTACTTTAAACAGAATTTGTACTTGGTTTTATGGTTAATATTTTTTAATAAATAATAATAAAATTAGTATTCTATAAAGTGCAAAAACAAGTAGATTATTACTTGCGACTATTACTGCTTAGTAAGTTCGGTTTTGTTCAAACTCAGCAAACTTTGTTTAGTAACTTAACTAAACTCAAAACTACTTTAATGTTTTAACTATACTGAACTTTATAAATGAATCGCGCAATATGTGTGTTATTTGCAAATATTACTAGTTTATTTATTTTAGTTTAGAATAAAATAAAACTGGATCAAAGTTCAGTTCAGTTTGTGCCTCTCCTAGCTTTCACATACAGAATCACTTAAAGTGGATAAAACAAACTGTTTATGCAATTTTACAAATAACTTCTAAAGACTGTGCTAGCAATATTTTAGTTTTATTAATAACTAGATGGGTGATGTACGGGTCACAGAACTGAAGGGATTTATAGAATATTTAACAAAATAAAATGATGAGTTTAAATTTAGGCTATTGTATATTAGGTTAATCTGTAAATTTTTACTGATTATAAAACAAAGGGTATAAATTTTTGATTAATTGTGCTCTCAAGTCTGATGATTAAAGCCACTGGTAAAATTTTGAATTTGATATGAAAAATTATCACCGAGTTTTTGAAGCTTGACATTTATGTTATCTGATGTTGTGTGTTAATATTTTTGTAAAGCGAATTAGGTTTAATCATGAATAAAACGGAGGTTACAGCGCACTCTCAAGTTATTTAATTTGTTTCACCAAAATAATCGTTTAATTATTGCCTTTTTCAAATTGAAACTAAACTTCTCTATTCAGATGTTGAGACAAGAATAATTCACAATGGTTTCCCACTTTTGAGTTTCTCCTTTATGTTCTTATTCCTCTACAAACTTTTTGTTATTCTTTAATTTGCTTATAGAGTGATCATTTATTGAGGTAATTCTTTCATTTATGTTTTGTATGAAAGTAACTAAAGCTTAAATGATGGTTAAAATAATATTATAAATGAAATATTTAATTTAATATGGACTGTGAATTAAAATGGGCTATGGGTGTTTTCTTTATTTAAGGTTAGTTCAAAATTTGATGATTTATGATATGCTGCCCTGAGGTGATTAGATATATTTATGTATAATTGAATTTCAGTATCCTTACAACTCAAAACTAGATTAAACGTCTAGCTAAACTGAACTAAACTCAAAACTATACCGATTCAAAGCATACAATTTTTAACTATACTATACTCAAAACTGTACCGAATGTATGAATTATCGACAAAACATTCTGATAATTCTGTATCATTCTGTATCGACAAAACATTCTGGTATGTGGTAATTCTATATCAGATTCGATCTATATATTACGGTATGGGATTTCATAATGTCCTCGTTTGCAATATAAAAACAATAATAAATAATTTTTGCGAAAATATTTTACAGTTTGTTTTACCTGCCTAAAATTTAAAATCTGCTTAGTTTATCAGAATCGGTTTACAGCCAGAAATTAACATTAATTTTTTTGTTTCAAACTAATTATAAATAAAAAATTTACTTTTCGCCGAATTTATTAAGTATGGTTAGAAACAAGCGTACTGAATATAATTCATTAATTTCTAATTCATTGTAATAAAATTTGAAAGGACACGTACATAAACGTAACCACGTAAAATGGTTTAACTCATTAGCAGAAAAATTCAGCTTCAAGTTTTAAATATACCTGTTTTGTGGTCTATCTTTTAGTGCAACCACTTACAGAATACATCATTTGCTTGGATTTAGAATGCCATCTGCTTCTTTCAAATACCACTGTGTTTTTTTCATAACCTGAAATTTACGGTAAAATTTTTTATAAGTAATTAAAATATAAAATGTCTTAAAATTTTAGTTTTGATTAAAGTAAATCAAACACAATTTCTTTTTAAACATTCCTGTTCATAAAACTCAAACAAATTTGAAAATCATTAGTAATTTTTTAATTTAAATATTGAAAAAACTAAGAAAATTATTTTTAACATAACTCAATTTTGGTCATACATTATGTTTATTAATTAAGTTAGAGTTTTATTGAAAACAAATAATTAAACTTTTAAAATATTTAGTAATTTTTTCTAAAACACATACTGTAAATGAATAAATCTGCAGGTTTTTACGATATTAATTAATTTTTTTCTGTAAAATACAATATATTAATACTACGTCACCTGAACATGACATCGCTGGAAGTCACGAAGATAAATTTATTGTAGTAAATAAATTGTCGCACACCTATCCCTGGGGAACCCCACGTCATAACGCCCCCGCTAATTAGGGTAACTTTAATTATTTGCAATATTTTAGAAAAATTAATGTTACAAAAATATTTCGCAGACAAGTAGCTAAAAACTAGTCATTACTCATACGCGCGCGCTCTTTCACGCAAGTCCATTGAATTCAAAAAAAGTTGTTTCTATTTTTTTTTTTTTTTAATGATGTGAACAAAATTAATTGTACACAAATGTTTAAGAAATTTATCAACACTTGTCCAAGTCTTCATACCATTTCTTAATTTTTCAAAAAAAAAAAATAAAGCCTTTTAAGGAAAAAATGTTTAAAACAATCGTATTTTCTCAAAATTGGCTCTAACTATTTTTATCAAATTTCACTCCATTGTAGTCCATAAGTACGCACTACCCCAAAAAATGTATGAGTTGCTAAATGTCTACAAAAATCCGGTTCGGAAGTTACAGAAAATGCTGAAAATCGGCCTAGCTTTTTTTAAGTCAGGTTCTTGAAATTTAGCTGAAGTATTGGTGTAACTATTTGATAGTAAGTGTTGTTTCATTAAAATAAAACATTAAATTCTTAGGTAAAGTTAAAAATTCCAATTGTGTTAAAAATCAAATTTTTGTCATGCATGCAACTGAAATTAAAGAAATTTACTGTTTGAGTAAATAGGAGGAAAACCAAAAATAAGAACAAATATAGTTCAGCCGATTGATTTATTTATTATTAGGGCAGACAGGTATTGTTAAAAAAAACTACTTCCTGTAAATTTGAAGGAAGTACTCACTAGATCTGTTTATTGAATCTTTCTGTCCGTAAGTAAAGGACGATAGGTAAAGGAAGGCCAGTACGTAAGGAAGGCCAGTACGTAAAGGAAGGCCAGTACGTAAGGGAAGGTCTGTACGTAAAGGAAAATAGGTACGTAAAGAAAGGTATGTACTTAAAAGAAGGTCTGTACGTAAAGGAAGGTCTGTATTTAAACAAAGGTCTGTATTTAAAAGAAGGTCTGTAGTAATTAAGATATTTACGTAAAGGATGTTCCGTACGTAAAGGAATGTATGTATGTAAAGAAAGGCCCGTACGTAAAGGAAGGTCTGTACATAAAAAAATCAGTACGTAATGGAAGGTCCATGCGTAAAGGAAGGACCATACGTAAAGAAAGGTCCGTTAAAAGAAGGTCCTACGTAACAGAAGATCTTTACGTAATGGAAAGTCCCTACGAATGCCTCAGAAAGCAGAGATTTACTCTTTAATTCTCTCACATTTGCATTTTAAAACTATTGTTTTTCAAAAGTAAAAATGAAAGTAATCATTTTTTTACGTTATTAATCTAAGGCAATTGTTTGCGACTGACAGTTAAAAATAAAAACATCGCAAAATTTATAGAACTTAATTACAAATGTACCTTAATAAAATCACATTTTTGTAAAATATTGTACAAGTCACATTTTTAGTTAATTAAACTCAAATTAACCTAAGGTAGGATTTATTTCAAACTCCGTTTCATTTGAATATTCATTTGACCCAGTTTACACTTATACACTTATAAGACAACTTGTCTCTTTAACTAATTCCAGCAAGTAACTCTTGCAATTATTTCGCTTAACTTTCCTTTTCCTATTCTGTCATTTTCTTTACACTTTGACATAACTGGTTCTGTATTTTTCCATACACAAAAAAATTGGTGGAAAAAAATCAAATTATCTCTATATTAAAAATAATGATTAAAAGAAACACAAATCAGGTCAGCAGTTCTATCCGAATGGCTTGCTTATTTTTTTTAATGATATATATTTATGCCCAGACATGTCATCAGGCATTTAGACTATTATTTTCCCATGACCTTCAAGGTTTTGCCCCTATTGACCTTCAAAATTCCCATGTTAATGTCGTGGAGAAAATTTAATTTGATCAGAAAATTTACGTTTATTAACCGAGAGAGTGCAATAAGTTCTCCTCGTAAGTCTTATTTCCGCGAGATTACATTCATGTTTTCGCAGTTTTCTACGGGATAAAGATTAAATTAGATTATAAACTAAAACAAGTGATTATAAAACCTCAGGAACTGCGATCGACGGACCTATTGTGTAAATACTTGTTCAACAGACTGGTGCCCTTAGTAAGTTCTAACAATTCACCGACTAGTTTATCCTGCTGGAAGTCCCTAGCGTCCTGGAAACCAAAAACCCTCTTGCCAGAAAAAGTCTCGCAATCATAAATTATGTGTTCTGTAATTTTCTCCTCTTTACTGCATAACCTATACATGGTTTCTACGTGGTATATACCTATGCTGTTTATATACACCCTCAGACCACAGTGCCTTGTAATGAGCTCCATGATTTTCCTGAGTTGTGTTCGGCCCAAGATGTCTGCCGTAAGTCCTGAATGAGGAACTTTACTTAAGACACGCTTGCTGTTGGAATGTCCATGAAGTACATCCCATCTTGCCAGCTGCTGTTTGTTAATCCATCCATTAATACCCGACCCAGCCGGCAGAGAGATCACTAAAGCCGGTTGAGATCCGATAAACTCAGATGCAGATCCCATTTCAGCTAGTCGGTCTGCCTCCTCATTACTCTTCAATGAGCCAGTCAAGAGTAACCCAGCTTCCAAGGAACAAAGCCATGAGATCCTCCCGACATTCCCAGACCAGCTTGGATAGAATTGTAGGACCCACAAGTGCTTTGACTGCTGCCTGACTAACAGTATTAATATGAATACGACCTTATGGAATGCTTCTTTCAAATTCCATTAACACAGTCATTAATGGCCAATACTTCAGTCTGGAATAACGTTGTATTCTATTGCACGGTAATAATTTTCTTCAACCCCGGTCTCAGGCGGTATACCCCAGCATCCAGTGCCTGTCTGTCTTGGAGCCACCTGTATACCACACTAGGTCTCCAGAGTTTCCTGATATACACAATACACAATACACGATCTTCCTCCTCAAATGTAATCTTGACATCAAAGGGTCTAGAAACCATGTGTTGTTTGTTATCTGATCAGCCTCCATCATTAGAATCCTTCAAAATATGAGGATAGTCAGACTCTACTATTCTGCTGCTTATATGCTACTTTGTGTGTCTCCCTCACGATATATAGGTCAATGAGAAGGGAGGAACCCTAGAACGATCTCCATAGTGGCCGTTGAAGTTCCGTGGGGTAAAGTCTCGTATATCTTGAATTTTTTACATAATACATTTCTTTTCAGATATTTTGAGTCAAAAATAACGTGATTGTCTTTGTTGTTTGTGTTGTCTTGCGCTCCATCTGCATGTTTGTACAAATCACAAAAAACTATCCAGTTTAATAAAACTTCAGGTTCTTGCTTTGGAGCAACTTCTGAAGTCGAAATAAGGCTAATCAGAATGTTTGCGAGTGAATATTTAGGCTAAACAAAAACTGGCTAATAAATAAATAACTTTATTTTTATATATGCTGAATATATTTTCACACAACTTTTTCATCGTCATCATATCATCGTTTCCGTAATCTCAAGTTGGTTTCCGAATCTAATCATTGGAATTAATTAATAAGAAACGTAGCGAACAGTAGGCCTGTAATGCTTGTCCCACAGGTCATTTCAAAGCCGATCGATGCAAATGAGTCCCTTGGCGATCAAACATCGTGAACCATCGTAAACGTTTCGAAAAACACGATCACATTAATTATGTATTACTAAATTTAGTATTAGTCGTTAGAAGCTACATGTTATATTTTAACGAAACAATGAATAATGAAACTTAGCAAACGTGCTTTTTGACGTTAACGCGTTATCAAATAAATAATGCAAAAATATAACAAATTTTCTAATATCCGTTTAAAATTTGGTTGGGAAGTTATGTAAAGTAAGACTATTTTTTTAAAAATTAGTTCATCAAACTTTCCTTAAATTTTAGTCACATATAAAGGATCATAGTTTAAATCAATATAACAAATATGAAATTTGTTAAAATTCATAGTTGTGAGATGATTAAGAAAAACTGTGTTCAGTTTTAAGTAGGGTTTAACAGGTATGTAGGGTTTACCCACATTTTGATACATTTTTAATTTTGTTATTAAAAACCTCTTAATTCTTTTTTTAATCGGTTTTAATTCTCTTAAGAAACTTTTTCAAAAAGCCTATAAGCACCAAAACAAAACGGGTTCCAAAAACAAAATCGCGTAGATCGTGCCGCTTGTAGTGTACATCTTAGCTTCCTTTTGAAACTTTTTTGTTGAACAAACAAAAAAATGTTTTGGATTGTACTGTACTTACTTTTTATCACTGAATACACAATAATCTGTATTCATGACTTATCCTCTCGAGTGGCGAAAAAAAGCTTTTAAAAGAAGATTTGTGAGGTACAAAAACACAACAATACGTATAATATTTAAAAATTCTAAAATCAGTTTGATTCAATTTTTTTTGTTTTTTCAATCGAAACTATTTTACAAATTTGTTGAAATTTTCTGACCTAACTCCGAAATTATAGGAGTTATTCAAGTTAAAAAACTTGAATTTTTGCAGAGGTCTGGTCGCTCCATAAATGCAAAAATTAAATTATATAGATTTCAATTCAGTATCACTTCTCACGTCACATGACGCCGAACACTACATAAATGAACTTTGAAAACATTTTTTCCATTAAAAATTTACCCCTTAACTAACCGTAAATATTTTTTGCTGAAAATGAGCAGTTGAGCGGTCGTTATGGGAAGACCCATACCCGCTATGAGTGCACTAATCCGCTGATAGCTTCTTCTCTAAAACGTTTAAAATGTTTAAAACGTCTAAAATGTTTTAAACATCTTTTTGCTGCGTGTATGCGAGCACAAGCACATACGCGTTTGTGTGTGTGTGTGTGTGTGTGTGTGTGTGTGTGTGTGTGTGTGTGTGTGTGTGTGTGTGTGTGTGTGTGTGTGTGTGTGTGTGTGTGTGAGTGTGAGTTGAAACGGGAAATAGTTAAGGGCAATTAATTGCTTTAGCCCCATGTTGTGAGCGCTACTTTATATATATATATATATATATATATATATATATATATATATATATATATATATATATATCGGTAAATAGTAGTGTTGACCTCACTTTCTTGTATCGACTTTGTATATGGGTCCAACTTGTATATGGGACGTTCCGGATGCCACTATATTTTTATACATGAGAAACGGAAATATTTGGATTTCCTGATCCACTCTACTTTATATAACTCTAGTGATATTGTATTTAACTAATGTTGAATTAAATTGTTTGTATTATTTTATATTACTTTAATCTTAACACTTGTCTGGTTTATCGCTTACCTACGATTCCATCACGACATACATAAGAGAGAGACACAAATAAGGAATAACCTACTTACCTGAGCCAATAGTTACTGCTCAGCAATTAATTAATGATTAACTCTAAACAAAATTTTAAAATTCTAACTACCTGTCTGCCATCTCTGGCTTTTAATTGAATCTTTGGTATAATTGTTGCAGGGCAATTATACAGGAACTGATAACATAATGTGAACTTTTGCACCGTTTGCAAGACGATCGTGTAATATTTATTATTATTTTTATGTGAGGCGCAATGGTTCCCGACATAATCAAGTTTTTGTATTTAACTACTAATTTATTAATTGTGAACATACAATTGGTTTACCTTATGAATTCACGCATATTACCCCTTGGTTAAATTGATTTCACAATTTTTATATCATAATTACTTACATTTTTTATTTACTACAGTTTATTTAATTAATTTTAATTACTATTCATTAAATTCTTTAATTTATTTTGCTTAATTATAATTTCTGTACAGAATTATTACTATTTAACATTTGATTTGTTTTCGTTTTCCATACAATTAACAAAATTATATCTTTTTAGTTTGAGCAAAATTGGTTTTTGCTACATTATCAATAACCTAACCCTATCTGAGAATTTACAATTGTATTTTAACTTAATGTACAATATTTGACTCATTGTCTTCTTCTATACATGTCATTTAGTTATCCTATTTATTTAAATTGTTTGTAAAACTATTTATTTATTCACCTAACTTCAACATAATATAAAAAAACCTTACTTTGAATTTTAAACATAATTTAGTATTTTACTGAAATTATTTTGTATTATAACTTTTAAGCTATAGCTTACCTGATAAAAATTTAGTATAATCTGAACTACCAAAAACTATCTTTAAATTATTTTTACCACCATTTTTTCCGTTTAAAACATTAGACGAAATGTGTTTAAGTTCTAATACAGGGTGGATCGAATTGTATGATTTCAGTTATTACTGCACTCTGCGATCGTTGCGTACAGGTATCGACTTGGATACAACAATCAGTATCTCTAAACCTGGTTTATTTGATTATATATTTTATCACAGATCGGTATTGTTAACCATAGTAGTTCTTTTTATAGTAATATTTAACAATTATTCATAGTCTTGCAATAAAGACGTGAAATACGTTATTGAAATATGTTATTGGTAGGAAACAATTTCCCGTTGCAGTGTGTGGAGGGTGTTATGTAAGGACGAGTGCCGTTACAAAATTTTGTTACCTTTTTGGAAATTCGCTTGCATCACGTGAGGGTAAATCCTGTTTTCCACACTTATCTTTGCATTTCTTGTACGAGTAAATAAAATTAAACAACTTCCATTATACGATAACTGTGAAATTACCTTATTAAATATTTTAACTTCCTTTATAACTAATTTGTTAGCTTTTATTATAACAGGATGTATACGAACCATTACAAGCCTTTACTTTGTTCCTAAGCTGGCTGCGTGTACAAGTATTTGCAATTCTAAACAGTAAAACACAACTGCCTGGATAGATTGCTGCCAATCACACGCTCGTCTCACACTCCAATTATTGGTTGCATAAACTAGGCCGCCTCACTTCGCCCATCTGATTAAGAGCACAAGTAATCATCCGGTATCAAAGTGTAGGCGATATTTTTTTCAAAAACAACGCTTTGTTAAACGTTACGTGTGAAAAGTCGATAGCAAGAGCCTGTGTTACTCTCCAGCCACTGGTAAGTCAGTCAGCACTAAATCAATCAAGTTGAATTTAAATTTGATAGTCCGGAATGTAACGACATACGAGTTGCACGTATCGTTTGGTCAAACCACAATCTATCGTGTGTACTTTAATCGTGTAATTGTGTTTAGTGTTTGTGACGTGTGTTTTCAATGTTTTGTTTAACTTTGTGACGATCTCGCCAGAGGGATTTTATATTTTGCACTGCGGCCTGAAAATGAAAAAGTAAGGTTTCAAAACCGCGGTAGCCTTTACGAGGTGAGTAAATAGACCACTAGACGGGAAAATAGGTCATAATACTAATTATTTAAATATGTGGTCCGGTGGCTATGTTGCAATAATGAAATTTAATTTGATAAATAAGACATTACATAGAACAGAATCAATTCTTTGCAGGAGGGGTTGTACTCTAGCAAACATTGCATAAAGTACAGAAAGCAAACACTACTAATAGTTTCTTTTATTTTTTAAGAGAATGTCTTTTTAAAATAACTTTTTTTGGTTTATATAAAAATGAAAATAATCAGTATTTTTAAAATGTTCATGGTTATGTAAATGGAATACATTTCGTTCTTACAAACAATGTAAGAGTGATTTTTACAAACATAGTAAAAGTAAAAAAATCAAGAACAAAAAAGTACGTAACATTAAAGTATATACGCCGTCTTTTGATTGCATACTAAAGTTTTCAAAAAATCACCATTCATTTATTAGATAAAAATGAAGTTTTTGACTTATTTGTACTTGATTCAAGTAAGCCATTTAAAATTAAAACTTTAAATCCTTAAAATATTTTTTAAATATTTAAATATTTTTTAACATCTTTAAAATGGCGGCTGTTCCAAATGTTTTTAAAACATCGTAACTTTTGCACGTTTTGAAAATCTGATTTCATCATTGTAATTGGTATAAACTAGTTGACTATTTATAATTGTTAATTGCATTGAAAAAAAAACTTAACAGCGATCTATATGCAATGTAATTTGATAGTTTAAGATGCCAATTTACGCATGCTTCAATACTGATTTTTGAATCAGATTTTTACACTTCGTAAGATAAACGCTTTGTTTTAATTCGTTTCTAACACGTCAGTTTAAACAGTCACCGCCGAATGTCAGTTACCTTATGGTTACCAAGGCGACCAAATTAAATAAGTTAAAAGGCTAGACGTGACGTGATGAATGGTTTCTTATAGCAAACACGAAAGTAAATAATTACAGTAGATTTGTCACAAAGGACAAGACATTGTTCTTTAGGCTTAACACCAATGTCACAAAGTTTACTTACTTATACAATACAGAAATTACAAAGAAGGAGAACGGTGTGGTTCAGTTGGTTCGGTAACTGATAAGTTCACCACAATTTGGATTTGAATAGCACGACGTTGTAGGTTAACCTTTTTTCTGTACACGATTATGTTTAACGATACACTTAAAGATAAGATACACTTACAGCATATACATTTACACAAGATAAGATACTTATTTTTACACTTTTTACTACTTAAGGATATACTTAAGATATGTTTTAATTTTACACCAATATGTTTTAGGTATACACAAACAATTCTTCAGTTTTAGATAAACACTAAAATATCATATGTTTTATGTGTGTATCAAGGTTTGTTATGTTTTGAGAACAAACTTAATATCTTTTTGTTATACGTTATACTTTGAAATTCTTTATTCACCAATGCTCCACATATTTTAGGTATTCACAAAAAATCCTTACTGTTGTAGGTATTTACTAAGAATCTTATGTTTTAGGCATACACTAAGTTCCTTTTGTTTTTGATATCCGCCAAGGTTTCATGTTTCAGGTACACACAAAAGACCCTTATGTTTTAGGTATAAACTAAAACCCTCCTTATGTTTTAGGTCATACATCAATTTTTAATGGTACATACTGAATTTTTATGTTTTAGGTATACGTTAAAATACAAACTTTTTAAAGTTTTAGACAAGTTTAGGTTACATTAAGCTTCCTTATGCATATTTATTTAATATGCAACTAAGATTCTTGTTTAATTAAACATTAAGGTTCCGCATGCTTAACTTAAACATTAGTTAATTCTTGTATTTTCTTATTACTTACTTCTTCTTGCAATTGTCTTACTTTTACATTAATATTCTTTTAAAGTTAATTCAGTGATCTGGACCCAAACATAGAAAAACTGTAGCGATTTTATGAATAATTTATTTCAAAATTCAAATTCTACCAAATAATCATCACAAGTACTGTATGTCATAGTGTTATCAAATTGTGATTATTACATTTAAAAAAATTATAAACTGACAACAAAGTAGACAAATTACGTCGAGTAATACGTCCTCATCAGCTGTAAGACGTTTAAACAGACGCCTGAAGGCAAGACGCTCGTTTCAGTCAATTTGATTTTGTCACGGATTCATCAATTTTGACAGATATATCTGGGTATGATGGTTGTAAATTGATTTCACGTGATTATATCGAACTTAATCGGTTATCCTAAATCTGCCGTCTGACTTTAAGTAGAAGCTATTGGAGTTTTCAAGTCATATTTATAAATTGTTTTAAAAAAATAGTTACAAATTTATAAATAGTTATATTGATATAAAATTATTCACAGAGTTAATAAAAAGTTTGGAAACTCCTAATTTATTTTAAAATTCTTTTAGATAGAATATAAACTTACTTAATCACAAATATTGTTTAATTTTATTGTATATTAATTAATAAAGTATTAATTGTATTACATGTCTTATGTCTTAAATTTAACATAACTTTTAATAAAAATTGTATCCCACCGTCAACAATTATAAAGTTGTTTCCATACTTCCAAATCACTCTGTATAAATTTTAATTTTTTTCTAAGTTAGAAATTCACAAATTACAAAGAAAACATATCGATCAAAGACAATATAAGTAAAACTGATGATTTTGAAATTATTAAAGAAAGTAACTTCCACAGTCTTTTTTTCAATTTATGCTAAACTGTAAGTTTTTTTATTTCAAATTTGCTACAGTTACAATAGTTATGTAACTTTATATAGGCCTATGAAGAAAATTCGAGCATTTCCTGATGAACAGATTTTAAGAAATTATTACTATTTTTAAGCTATTCACAACGGAGATATAGCAACTCTTGCATTCGGTTTGGGATGTTAATTGACATTAGGGTAAAATTTATTCGAAATTGTTAAAATTGATTTTCAGAAAAATATGCTTTTTTTACAAAAAAGAATAACTTAGAACTTCTTTTAAAATAGACAAACCTGATCTACATGCCAAATTTTATCAAAATCATTTAGTCTTTAAAATGTTTAGTCTACAGCCATGTAACAAAACCTGATAAACCCATCGAAAGATAGAGCTTAGTACGTAACCACAATACTTTCTTTATAGTGTGTTAAGAAATTTAATAATCTTGATGGAAGCAAATTTTCAAATATATTTTGCTTACACTTTTTTAAAGTTCTGATATTACCATCGTAATTACCATTTTTAACATTTAAAAAAAATATTCAGATCGTAGTAAGCTTAAATGTTTAATATATTCAAAATACTAATTTATACACCTTGTAATGATGATTATAAAAATCACATTTTCAAAAAATTTAAAGAAAAAAGTTATGATATTTTAAATGTTTGAAAATGCCACTAATTCGAAATTTTTCAACGGATTTTGCTAGATAACAACAAACTTCTCTTATTGGCAAGTATTTTATATAAATTATGGATTTTTGTGTAAAGTTTGACCAAAATTGCAAACACGAGAGTGTTACAACACACACACACACACACACACACACACACACACACACACACACACACACACACACACACACACACACACACACACACACACACACACACAACTTTACATATGCTTGTCTCCTTCCAAGTACTCCCTTTTGCTTGCTGTGCACCTCGTTGTTTGCAAAGACAACTCGTTTGGTGTGATGTCTTTAGCTATGCCAGCGGTTTCTCTAGAATTTCTTTTACACTTTAAAAACGGCATCCTTCTAAGGTGGATTTTAATTTAGGAAATAGAAAAAATCTGCGCACACACACACACACCGTAGCACAGACCATAGACTATATACATTACGCAGTAACTTTGTATAAACTTGTAACCCGTACCTCTAGCCAGCGGCTAAATCAATTATTTTTCTCTCAGAAGATCCGCGGTTCCCTTTTGTCGATAATTAACGCCTCTAGCAATCCATGTCAAGATATAAATAAGTCTCGAGTTGATTCAAGATGTCTGAAATCAATATTTGCCACTCTCAGTGGTAATATTACCCTCAGGGCACTTCGACTTAATAAATATCGGTTGCCAAGTCTTAGTAGATTAACAAAGTGGCCGGAACTTTGTGAGCCGTGTAGTTTGCTGTTAGTGAACTGATAAGTAAGACTGTAAGTCTTGAGTCTACAATACATAGAACTCCCATCCAATGTTAAAAGCAGGATGCCAGAATGAAGGCATCCTTATTCACGTAGTACCATAACCTGACACCAGAGCGCTCGGAACTCGTGTTTCTACTGCCTGCTCGTACTTGAGCCTATAAATTACTCCAGTGACGTGAATTTATCTTACACTCGATTAAGATGTCTAATTAATACCATTAGTGATGCATACATTAACAAATGACTTAACTGTAGTCTTAAAAGCTATGCTAAAAGTTCGTGGTTCATTTCCCTTCTAGTAGATAGCGTTCTCTATTTCAGTCACACAATTGAGTTAGAATTCAGTTGTTTAGTGAATAATTTCATTAAGAAATGTTTTTTCGGAACTTGTTTTCGGAACTGAAAAATATCATGTAAAATATTGTTGAACTTTGCTAGTTTGCGATCAAACTATTATATTTAAATAGGACTTAATATTTGAAATAAAACCTAAATTTTGGTGGACCGAATTTCAATAGAAATTTTTTAAATAATTTCTTTAAGCATTTGTCTTTGTGTGCTCTTTTCATATCTTTTTATTGCTTGTATAATATGTAATAATATTTGTTTAATAATTTTTTTTTCAAAAAAGTTAAAACTTTTAAAATAAATTAACGCATTCAAAATAAATAATTTATAAACCTTTCTAAAGCCACCGCATTTCATTGAAGATCATTGAAGAAGGTAATAAAAAAAAGTAATTTCAAACAAATTTATATAATCAGTTTTTAAAATGTTTACTGAATGTTAGAATATTCATTTTGTTATTACAGTTTACTCGGACATTTGTGTATATATGTAAGCAATATACGATTCTGTGCACTCTCGAAATTTTCGGTATTGTTTATATATATACACTGAATGTCTGTCATTGAGTAAACAATAACAATAAATTAATACACATATACATTTACTTTCCCAATTACAAAATGAGCATTTAATAAAAGAAATAGACAGTATTAGCTCTTTATGCATCAGTATAAAAATTATTTAAACTTGTAAACGCAATAAAAAGCATAATTTCATCTTTGATAGTAAGCCAGCTTATGTCTTGCGATCATTAATGCGTTAAAAACTTAAATGTCGGAGAGGATATTGCCTGCAAGACGAGAAACTGCCGGAGATGAAAACTCATTTCCAATTTCATGGTTGGAATTGGAGGACAGAACAGTCTTGTTAAATGTTAAATATTGCTTAGTCCTTGGCTAACAATAGAACCGTATTTATAAGATTACCGTACACTTTTAGTTTAACGGTTATAAAATCGCTTAAATATAAACAAAAACATTGCATCAATTAACCTGGTTTTAATCAAATTTCGGCTTATATAATCACTAATAACTTAAGCCAATGGAACAAAATTTAAAAAATTGTTGAAAATAAATCGAAAAAACTTTTCTACTGCGAAAAAGTAAATTTTCTTTACAGGAACGCTAAACTGATTTAAGTTGAATATGTGAACAAAATTAGACGAACAGATTTTGAGAAATTATGACCGATATATCGTAGGATTTGTTTAAAACTACATTTCAGTAGAATTTAATCAAAATCGTTAGAACCAATTGTGCAAAAAGCGGTTTTACGTTTTTCATTAAAAAAAACTTCGATAGTTTTTCAACAAATTAAACAACGGACAGTGCAAACTAGCTAGACAAATTTGATAAGAACAAAATTATTTTAGTTTCCATCGAAGTTCACACGTCCTAATAAACATTCAATTACAAATCACTTTTCTGGTCTCAAGAAACCTAAAAAAACCTGTTTACGTTGTTGAAAATAGGTTTCCAAAACGTGTAAGATGAAAGAGTTATGGTTTTTTAACATTTAAAATTTTGTCCACGAGTTTGTTCAAGCTATTACGAAAATCGATTTTTATTTAAATAAAATCGGATAAAAATTGCAATGTGTGTGAGCGCTAAACACACACTTTAAAACTGAATTGAGTTCGACTTCACACTTGGAGCTACAATAACATCGAAGATGCCAGATACAATTTTGGCGAAACGTCGAAATAATGTTTCTTCTAGAAACAATTGCGTCGAACAGATGTACACTGGTTTTAAATGTGATTCACATTTTTCCATCAGTGAAGAAATACTTATAAACATATTTATGTGTGTGTGTGTGTGTGTGTGTGTGTGTGTGTGTGTGTGTATAAATAACTTTAAATTTTAACCTCTTCAAAAAGAGTTCTAGTGCTTAACTAGGTCTTAGCTCTACTAGTTCAATTTTCAATCGGATTTCTTTAAACTTTATACCATTAAGAACTAACACACACATACACATACACACACACACACACACACACATATATATATATATATATATATATATATATATATATATATATATATATATATATATATACTAATATATACTCCTAAAAACTGTAGGAGGTAGGATATATCTAAAATAATCAGTCAAATTGATTATTAAGGAAACTATGAGAAGTATGGGAGAAGAGATGTTTTATGCCGCAGTTAAAAGACACCCTGCATCATGTGCGTTCAATTACTACTTTCCCGTGCTGCTCCATAAACCGTCCGACTGACATACCATAAATAATAACCCGACAGTTGGACATAACGGCTGCGCCATTGTCATTTTCCGTACTTCTTCAGTTATTAAAGAAGAGTGCTTTTGATTCTGTTCTTTGGATTTGTTGCCCATAAAATGGCTTCAAGGTCATAATTTTGTATTGTTACTTGGCGAATCAATTCCAGGAAAAAAACATTCCCAATTATATCCTACGAAATATATTTTTCAAGATAACGTTTCAGTGAACAGGTATATGTTGTTTTTATATACTACTATATGTGTGGTTAGGTTTTCATTATGGGCAAAATATCATATTTTTTTAGTAGGTGTTTTTAGATACCGAATTTAGGTTTTTACTTTTCCACGATACAAAGCGCCAAGAAAGTATGGTGGATAAATCGATCTTGGTTTATCTTTTCTTTTTCTTCTTGTCCTACGACTGTCCATGTGTCCAAGCGAGGACTCTCAATTTTAAACTAATTTAACGATTTAGTTTTGCCAAATAATATTGTTTAATTGTTTCTCTTGTCCACGTTTTACTTTAAAATATTTAAAGTTCTCTTTTTGATAAGTAAAACTGTTAAAAGTTTATTTTTGAGAATTTTTATGAAATTGTGCTATTTCACAATTGTACAATTTTAGTAGTCTACTATTAATACAAAAAATGTAGGTTTTTTATTTAAATAAAATTGGATCAAAATTCTATAAATTAGAGTTCTCTAACAACACACACACACACACATTTTAATTTCAAATTTATTTCTATGATATGAGTTATAAATATTACACTTTTTTAAAGTATGCATGGCATTTTTATTAGAAAGTAATAACCAAAAAACTAGGATTATTATTTAGGAAAGCTTATGGTTCAAATTCAATTAATTTCATTGTGTAGAGGCCTACAGAATTGATTTTAACAATGTTGTATTCACTCATGATTGTTTGTCCTGACGACAACAACAGAATTACAGTGTAATTCTTGTCAAGTTTCAAAATATTTTGATTTAATTACTATGCGATATTTCTCCAAAATAAATGTATACATGAAGTATAAATTAATTGAACAGTAGTTGTTTTAGTGTAATTAACTATTTTTCATTACTCCCTCTCACGTTGTGATAAGGCCAGGTTTTCGTCTGATTTTATTCAAACGACGCAAAAATAAGATTTTTGTAACAAGTTTGTTACCTAGCAATAACAGTTTCAAAATGACGGTTATTTCAAATCTTAAAAAATATCGTAACCTTTATCTTACAAATTGTTTTTTTTAAATCTGATTTCACCATCGTAATCAGTGTTAAAAATTGCGGGGCTCTGGTGTCCATGTGACACTTATTAGTCTGGCGCGTCTCGAGGTTGTGGGTTCGAGACGCAGTTACCCCGTTTGATCACGTTTCTTTACTCTTTCCGTTAACGCTGATCCCTTATCATCATTAGCCTGACTGGAATTAAGTATTGAATATTAAGCAAAAAAAGTTTAAAAATTACATAAATTAGCAATTTGAATTTTCAATAATCGTTCGTATTTCTAGCGTCATTTGAAAATTTAAATTCATAATATATACAGATTTAATGCTTGTTACGATGATGAATCGGAATGTCAAAAAATAGTAATATAAAAAAATTATTTTTTTAAAGTAACTTTGTAAAGTAACTTTTTTTGGTAACTTCAGAATTGTTTATGTGTGTGTGTGTGTGTGTGTGTGTGTGTGTGTGTGTGTGTGTTATGTTTTGTTTAAATAGTGTTAGTATTTTTTCCTGTTGAAAAGTTTGGTTTATTGATGAATGATAGGTCTGTCGACAGGTGTTTTGAGTGACATGCAGCAGTTCTTTGATAACCTCAGAACCAATTTGGACAGTCTGGATAGTCTACCACCGGAGGAAAGAGATGCTCTCATGGGAAAGGCGCCATCGCATCAAGGTAGGCTACCATAATAAAATAAACTTATAAAGGAATCAATTCACTGAAACAACCTAAAATAATATTTTTGAAATATTAAAATATTAGATTTAACAATTAAACCTTATAACAATATTTCTCTATACAACAGAGACACTTTAAATAAAATACTACTTGAAATAAATAATGCAAAAACATTACACAAACTTTTACTTATCAATAATTTTGAAAAATATTTACAGGCAAAAAACCCTATAACGGTCCATTAGTGTGAATAACGGTAATTGTACCCAAGTGAGCTACAATTTCGGTCGAAGTGATTTCAAACTTCAATAGCTCGGAAAAAAGCAAATATCGTGAGAAAATATCCTTTCGTTTCAAAGAGGAAGGATGGATATTTGTGTCAGTACTTCTCCGATACTGGTATACAAGTCGTTAAGTGAACTGATAATTTTTGTGTTTTTTGATATCAGTATAATTTAACTTTCTTTGCAAAATGGACGTTCCACGAAAAAACGTAACACTAGTCACATTTTAAAGAGGAAGGATGGAAGTTTGAGCCAGTACCACTCCGATACTAATTGCGGCTGGGCATCGAAATTCTACTTGTTTGTCTTTTTAATTAAATATAATTTGCACGATGAACATTCTAAATCTAAAAATCAGACTTTAACGTTGACGATGGTAAAATCATATTTTCAAAAATTGTGTAAAATAAAAATTACAATTTTTTAAAAGTTTTTGTATTACCACTTCAAAACGAATAACTGATTTTGACCGACGACAAATTTAGCACTGGGTCAATCAATTTTCATAAATTTTTATTTTTGCATATCGAAATATTCACTTAGTTTTTCGAAATTCGTTTCCATCACGTCATTTTTCGAATTCGTGATTATCTTTTTTCGAATTTTCGTTTAAAAATTAACCGTAATAATTAAAAAATAACAACTCAAGCTGAAGCTTTGTTCCGTGTAAATTTGTTTTATAATACAAACTAAGACGGCTGACATGCGATCAAGCATGTATGCATAAGCTAATAAAGTTAAACATTAAACTTTCCGAAGTTAATCAATTCAGAAATGATTCCAAAGAGCTCCTTGATCCAGATTCTATGAACTCAATCCTCCGCTGCATTTGAAACTATGCCAATTCAATTATTTTCTGTTTATAATGTTCTCAGATTTGCGATGAAACAATTTGTGATACGGTTACACAGTAATAACGTTTATGTTAAAGTAAATCTAAAAATTGAATTTGTTATAAACATTACACTATAAATGCTTTATGGTACGTACGGTCTCGTTTTACTTCTAGGGTTAGATTAAATTAGACTATTAGGGTATGCAAGCTCAACTTCCTTAAACGTCAAACTAGACTCATTATACACCCCCATACAAATAGCAGCAAGGTACACCATGCCTTCAACAAGGTTTAGGAGTTTCGTTTTATATTAGTATCAGATACATCACCTGGTTATAGAGTATCAAAAATGGCTCTTCTTCTAGCTTCAAGCCTCTCACATTCCAGAATGAATAAGTATACTCTTCGGACTGTTTGCATAGCAAACAAACTGGGTCACTCTTGATGATCCTTATTGTTAGCAAATGTTTCCTATATTGGTCATTTCTAGTAAATAGCAATCGTGGAATCTTGCTTGAAATTGCTCTATACTTTCCAGATTTGGCTAAGAGCAGTTGTGGGAGATGCAAGTACATCGCGCACCCGGATTTCCTTCGATGACAGAGTCGATTGTAATCCAGACATGGCTGTCACGATCTGAAAATGATTCCATTCCCTTTCCACTCCGGGCAGAGCAAAAGCTTACAAAAAAGGTCTCGTAAGATCGTAAGATGGGGTTTTCCCTATCTACACCCTTGGCATCTAGTGTCATGTCCAGCACACAAGTATCTAACTATCTATCGTTGACCTGGTGCTATGACCACTTTTGAGCAGTTCTGCTTCCAGTGACGTTCCACTGCAGCTGTCAGTCTGTAAGCCACTGCTCTAAAAATAATTAGCGTCGTAGCTAAGAGCTTCTGCAGCAACTGTAAGCTAGATAGCTTAGTTACAGTAGTTAGTTACTTAAGTTACCCAGACAAACGCTTATAGCACATCGAATAGAATAATGTAAGAGACATTACTAGGGTTATTAACAGAATAACACGACCATTATAGATCTACTGTGGTCTCTTTCTATATTCCTGAGATAATCTTCATAAAATCCAGGATTTGGAGAGGATTTGTGAAGTTCTATTTTGTGTCTTATAATTGTGACTAATTGAGAGGAACTCCACTTCTAATTTGTGACTTTCCATTGAGGTGTTTGCAGATGTTTGATCTGCCTGTCAATTCTCTTTCAATGTTTTTCTTTTGACTGTACAGAGGTTACGCTCCATCTAGTCAGCTGTTTTTTGTATGGTGAAACGCCGCTCATTCTATTTTACATTCTTACTCATGTTATTTCAAAGAGAACCTAAAGAATGTAGTACTCCCATAAAAAACCTAAGTTAGACTGGGAAGTCACCACGTTTTGTTTGACATACCATTAGACCATTAGACAGATATCACTCAGTCAGCACTGTTTCTAGAACTATTGTTTACTTCAGCACACTCTTCAGCATTGTTTCACACTTAGCACGCAGACTTTAATTACGAATCTTCAGATATGCATACGTTTGAATAAATTCTTTAAAAATGTGATTTTTAAATCATCTTTGATTTGTTTTCTTGTTTTAAATTACGATTTCAAGGCTATTGTAAGTAATCATTTTTCTTATGATGCTAAAAGGTCTAGTTTTTTTTATTTAAAATCGTTAAATAATATTTTGTGAAATCGATATTTGTTTTTTTAGGCTAACATTAATTTTTGTTTTGTAAACGAGATTATATTATTCCGAAAACCACTATTTTAGCCTTATAGAATATTTTGTCCCTTAGTTTTATATTCTAAACTCTTAAAGCGTGAAAATTTTATTTAAAGTCAAACATTAAACTTTCCGAAGTTAAACAATTCAGAAATTATTCCAAAGCTCGTTGATCCAGATTCTATGAACTCAATCTTCCGCTGCAAAACTACACAATTCGATTATTTTTTTGTTTATAATATACTCAGATTTGCGATTTTGAAATAATTTGTGAAGTTTTTCCAAAACTTTATTATTATTTTGTAAAACATATACACGCTGACATTTTTAGTACGCGTACATAAACTGTACTGGTTTATTTAAATTTGTGTTCGTTTTTATCTCAATAGAGTAAAAATATTATCGACTAGTATTTTGAAGGAATATGGTGTAATATAGCTTTTTTTGGTTCTAGTAAACTTAATTTGAATAATATTTCACCAATAATGTTTAAGCTAATTTTGAGAACAAATCTTAATTTTACTAAAAATTAAAAAAAACTTCTTTTGAATAATTAAAAATTATCCTATCTTGAGATTCATAGTAATCCAGACTGTTTAATGAGAATGTAAAAATGATGTGTGTGTGTGTGTGTGTGTGTGTGTGTGTGTGTGTGTGTGTGTGTGTGTGTGTGTGTGTGTGTGTGTGTGTGTGTGTGTGTGTGTGTGTGTGTGTGTGTGTGTGTGTGTGTGTGTGTGTGTGTGTGTGTGTGTGTGTGTGTGTGTGTGTGTGTGTGTGTGTGTGTGTGTGTGTGTGTGTGTGTGTGTGTGTGTGTGTGTGTGTGTGTGTGTGTGTGTGTGTGTGTGTGTGTGTGTGTGTGTGTGTGTGGTAATATTCCCTTATGAACTTTCTTGGTCGGATTGACCAGCTATACAGGAAAGATAACAAAATAGACTGATAACGAGGCTCTTACAATGAAGATTGGATCCAAGATTTAAACAGCATATTTTAAAATAAAAATAATTATTTCCGTTGAAACGTATTGAAATTTGGGTTTAGTCAGATCTTCACCATACTAAAATTTGCATATAAAAATTTTCTGTCAGCTGGTAAATCTTCTTTTCTTTAATAATCAAAAATCTTTTCAACAAACAACGTCATTTTATTCTCTTCAACATAATTTAGACTCAACGCTCAAGTATATCTTTTCTTATTAAAGAATAATTTGCATAAATCTATACAAATGCCCACATTATGCATAGCAGCTGAAGCGCCTGTCTAACTTGCATGGGCAAAGATTTACACGAATTTATTATTTATAATATTACTTGCAAATAACGCAGCCTGTCGTAGTCATAATTTATTGTTCAATAATGTTAGTTTCATTGTAAAAACACTGAAGCTGGTTATCGTAAATATTGCAAATACATAAAACATAAGTACACTATCATTCAACAATGCAGTGATTTTTTTTTTTATTGCATTTAGTATAAAACGGTGCCATATAGGCCTAACAGTAAGATAATTGCCAACGGCCTCACTGACGTAATTGAAGCGAATTTCTGACATTTTTATTTTTACCTAAATACCATTTTAAAAATTGTACAACGTTAATAACTAGCGTCAAAATCATGATTAATTCGCATATAAATTGCATTTCACATTATTACATTAAAAACAAGAAAATACATTCTAAACACCGTCAAATTTATTTTCTTAATTTCAAATTTTAACTCTGATCACGATACTGAAAACAATTTAAAACTGAATTTTTAAAGATTTGAAACGTCTGCCATGTTGAAACTCTTAAATTTTGTTGGGTAACGCTCTTGTCCAAGCTATTACCAAAATTGATTTCTTTTCTTGTTTCAGTCAAATCGGTCCAAAATTACGAACTTTGGAAGTGCTTAGCTGTTAAAAATATAAATTTTTAACAACCCTCAAAAAGTGCTCTAAAGGTAAATTCCATATAAATTATTGGGAAGCTATAAACATTGTTTTTTTCAAAAATACAAATGGTTTAGAATTTGTAATCAGTAATAATTTTTGCTAATTTCAAGATCTAGCCAAAACAAAAAAGCTAGAACAAAATTTAAAAAATCGTTATATTTTACATTTGCTAAACACACGTGAACAAATCTTCATGTAATACCGAAATGTGTCCGAAATCAAATGAACCGATTTTGGAAAATCAAGTCGATTTTTTTTTTACTCCTCGAAAACTAGGTATTTTGGAAATATAGCAAAACATATTTCTTTCGGCACTAATGGACTACAATTCAGTAAAATATAACATCTTAATCGTTATAGTACATTTTTATTTTAAATTTTATTTACAAAAAGTGGTTTTTAAATTATGTAATCAAAAAATGATTCCGAAATATAGACAAATACAAGCGCGCGCGTGCGACCGACAAAGCTTATTTTTACTCAAAGGAACTGAAAAGCATAGATTCATCAAAAATCTAAAAATCGTTTTTTAAGATCACCAAGCTTTCTTTACACTCTGTATAGTGAGAAAAGAAATTTCGTACTTAAAATTTTTAAATTACATTGACATGTGAAAATCGTTATTGAGATTTTTTTTTTAAATATGATAAAAATTTTGACTTCTAATATTTGAATTATCACAATTTTAAACGGGTTTTTTCGACTTACAATTTTCAAATTACATTGAAATGTTAAAATCGTTACTGAGATTTTCAAAAAAAATATGATAAAAATTTTGACTTCTAAAATTTTTGATTATCACCATTTTAAATGGATTTTGTCGAAACCAATAAAGAAATAAAGAAACCTATTGTTGGTCAGTGTGTTGTAAGTTCGTTCCTGTCACGTTAGCCAGACACTTCGGTTATTGTTGCTTCATAGTTGTTATTTGACTTCCGTGCATTCACTGTTCCACCTTCTTATTTTTTATTTCAATAGATAGGAAACTTGCCATTATTATTATTAAAATAGGTCTTTTGTAATACTTCCTCTACGAGTCCCCTGAACCGGGAAATGTTTTAAAAATTAGTAACAAAAAGTATCTAAATTTTATTTTAATTTAATCTTAAAATTTATTTAACCTTACTCATTAGGTCTTGCCTTACTAAAGTCTTGCTTACTTAAGCCTTGCCTTACTTAAGTCTTGCTTTACTTAAGTCTTGCCTTACTTATGTCTTGCCTTTCTAAAGTCTTGCCTTGCTGAAAGTTTGTTTTTCTGCCTTACTTATGTCTTACCTTAATTACTTATTTTCTTGTAACAGTTTAGAGGAAAACTGATTTTTGGACTTAAAAATATCTGAAAATACATAACTGAATTAAAATCTCAATAAGGGTTTTATCAATATTTTTGTTATTAAACGCGTGTGCGACTATGGTGCATTTGAAAATTTTGTTATTGCAAAAATTGCTTTCATAAAATCCTAGTAACTACGAGCCCCTTTCTAAGTAGGCTAAAGTAAGGGTTTGACTTCATATTAAGAGATCTTGTTACTGAATAGCCAAGTTGAGAACTTTGTCATTTTGGGGTTAGCTCTAAGATGAAACTGATTAGGTAAAAGTTTTCAAAGAAGTTTTCTTTTCTTGCGTTTTCTCATTTTTGAGCTCATACATAACGGACTACGGGAAATGTCAATACGTTGACTTCAGCCTAAGGTTGATCAGGTGCAAGACAACCGCATGTATAATTACAAGATTTTGTTTAATCTGCAAAATATATTTTATTGGATCAATAAGCGAAAGTATGGTGATGGTAAAAAAATTGATCTTAAGATTTTGATGAATCTATTTTCAAATTCTCTGAGTTTAAAAAATTGTTTTGGATGCCTGCCCGTTCGTGTACCGCTAAAGACTAAATGACATTTCGTATGTAGTTTTCCCATATTGAAAAACTTTTTCAAAGTTTTGCAGTATTTTTTTTAATATTCCGAAATCTGATTTTCTCAGATTTTATATAAAAAATTGAACTTTGATTACAATTGTATAAATTTTATTAAGTTTAAATGAACACATAACAAAGAAAACTTTAAAACATTTTTGATGACTTCATACTTCTATAATTTAATAATACTACAGTTAATACTTATGCTACTACTTATACTAATTTGTTAACTTCCTAATTGCCAACTTGTTTTGAATTTCTAAATTTATTGATACGAACCTGCAAATTATTAAGATTTATAGAATTATTTAATGAATTTTAATTAATTTAAATTAATTTTTAATTTTAATCATGGATTTGAATGTTTTTAATCATGGAATTGAATCAATGTCATAATCTGTGGACTTGAATTAGTTCACACTATTTTATGTCAAGTTGGAAAGTTGGAGTTGATCCTTGTGGATGCTGCAGTAGATGGACTCATTTGATTGCGTTGTAGATTCTACTATTGAAGTTCTCGACGAAGTTCGCACACATCCTGTGGCGATAAAAAAACAATATTTAGCATTTCTAATTCCGACGAAGCACTTTAGGCCTACGCTAATTAATTCACTTTATTATAAACGACGATTCAATTCTGATTTGACAAAGCACTTTAGTTTTATTCTAATGAATCTACTTTATTATAAAAGCCGATCCAATTCTAATTTGACGAAGCACTTTAGGCCTACGCTAATTAATTCACTTTATTATAAACGACGATTCAATTCTGATTTGACAAAGCACTTTAGTTTTATTCTAATGAATCTACTTTATTATAAAAGCCGATCCAATTCTAATTTGACGAAGCACTTTAGGCCTACGCTAATTAATTCACTTTATTATAAACGACGATTCAATTCTGATTTGACAAAGCACTTTAGTTCTATTCTAATGAATCTACTTTATTATAAAAGCCGATCCAATTCTAATTTGACGAAGCACTTTAGGCCTACGCTAATTAATTCACTTATTATAAACGACGATTCAATTCTGATTTGACAAAGCACTTTAGTTCTATTCTAATGAATCTACTTTATTATAAAAGCCGATCCAATTCTAATTTGACGAAGCACTTTAGGCCTACGCTAATTAATTCACTTATTATAAACGACGATTCAATTCTGATTTGACAAAGCACTTTAGTTCTATTCTAATGAATCTACTTTATTATAAAAGCCGATCCAATTCTAATTTGACGAAGCACTTTAGGCCTACGCTAATTAATTCACTTTATTAAACGACGATTCAATTCTGATTTGACAAAGCACTTTAGTTTTATTCTAATGAATCTACTTTATTATAAAAGCCGATCCAATTCTAATTTGACGAAGCACTTTAGTTCTATACTAATTAATTCATTTTATTATAAACAACATTCGTTTCTAATTCGATGATGCACTTTAGATCTAAGCTAAATAATTCACTTTATTATAAACGACGATTCAATTCTAATTCTTTGATGCACTTTAGCTTTACGCCAATTAATTCACTTTAATATAAACGAAATTTAATTCTAATTTTAAGAAGCACTTCAGTTCTACGCTAACTAATTCATTTTATTATAAACGACGATTATTCAATTCTAATTCGATAATGCACTTTAGCTCGAAAATAATTAATCCACTTTATTATAAACGACGATTCACACACAAAATTCTAGCTTTCTGGCTAATTTACTTAATTATTATCAAATGACTTATAATAAGACTCGTAACTTGGATACTTTAACCTACTACCGCACCCCATTTAACTATTTAATTTTGCAAGACCTTCCCATGTACTACGTAGCACAAAGAGATTCTTATTTCCAGGATTCCCTTTTATCACTTTTTAGTGACACAATACCCTTAAGTCTTAACCAATAAGAGAAACTGTCGTATTTCAATCCCACCAGTCAGAATACAGCTTTGTCTTCTTTGAAATTTAACCGACACCCAACAGTCGCTTGAAAAAAATTTAGCTTGCTAGTAGACTTAATGGTTTCGTTGGTTTATTAATGTTAATGCCGACAGACAGTCGTGGTAGTGACTTAAACACTATCATTTACATTATGTTATCCTTTTTTTATTATTTCCACTTGTGTTCTATTCACACCCTAATAACTCACAATGTTTTTACGGACTAATTTTCTAAAGCAAAATACTAAAATTGTTTAAATATTTATTGCATATTTTTTTAAATATATTACATTAGCTAGTAAAGTTACAATTGTTTTCATGAAAACATTGTTTTTCTAAAATCATTCAGAAGATGTTTTACAGACCTTTAAAAGACCTGGTATATCCACGTAAAACTAAAAATTTACTAAAACTACTTGTTGTTTTTTGAAATTAATTAAATACAATAATAAACGCACTTTATTTATCATAACTGTAGTAGGCATACCAGATAAATAAACCAGAGGCTATTGTTTGGTATCTCTCTGAAGATTTTATTTTTTACCAAAATGTACTTCAAGGTAAGTTGATTGGTTCAGCATTAATGTATCATTTTATATATTTCATTACATTACAATGGTTAGCTTCATTTTGTGGTAAAGATGTTTCACAATCTGGATGGTGTCTGACACGTTATAATCCACCAATAGTAAATTGATGTCAGCACGCACTCAGCGTTCCACGGAAAAGAGATGGAAGCGAATTTTCAAAAACTAATTTTGTTTAGCTTCTGCTCTTTGTAATACTCCCTTACACAATACAATACGTTCATAATTTACAAAATGGCGGCCATTATTTAAAAAAATCAAAACTTTACGGTTTTGAAAATATTTAATCTACCGACATAGCCAGCTTTAAAATCAGAATTGAAATACAGATTTTAATTCTGGTTACGTTTTTAAAATCATAGCATTTGTAAGAAAAAATTTCAATTTTAAAGATTTTCAGTAGACGCAGTTTTGAAAACAAAATAACGATTTTTTGGTATAAGTTGTCAAAAAAATCAATTTTTGAAATATGTTTCAATAATTAAAACAAAATTCCAACACCGTATTTTCAAATGGAATTGTTTTATAGACTAAAAATATATTATTATGTGATTTAGAAATTGTTAGATCTAAAATCAAGATATAGAATACCATAGTCCCCCATATAAGATAAACTAACAATATCTACTACAAAAGGAACACTTGCTAAATCTACTTTGGATTTATACCCGCAGTTCCTTTGTATCTTTTTTCAAAGCTAAGATCTCTTTTGAACTAAAATCCTTAAATCCTAAAACTCGAACTTTCATTTCAAGTTGAAAGGAAATTAGATTTTTGTACTTCAAAAAATTATAATCGCTTCACGCAACTGTCTCGTAAGCCATAATTTGTTTCATTTTCACTTTTTGATAATTTTATTTCATTATTTTAATCAGCATTGAAATCTGCACATATTAGCATTGGACTTTCAAATTATACTTAAAATACAAATATACACCCTGACCGCCATTAGGAACCACTTTGTAATTTCTAAGGAAGTTTTAAATTTTAAATACTAATTTATGCAGAATTTAACGTCGATTTTCATGAATACATCAAATTTTTAAATACGTATATGATAAAAATACATATATGATAAAGAAGTTATAATTTCTTTAGGATTTGGAATGGTTGCCAATTTGAAAATGTTCAATTGCTTTTGTTGGGGTTAACAAATACTTTTCAAAGCTATATTATACATACAATCATCAAAAAATTGAGATATGGTTGTACATGCAAAATTAAAGAAAAACGTTCTTAGTACATTTTGTTGTTGTTGTATTAGTAAGTGTTAATTTATTAGGAAATTTTATTTATTTCGTCATGACAGGTAACAACTACTAACTCGGAAACGGCAGATATGCGTCAAAGTTCTTGTACAATACAGTAGCTTGAAAGCTTGGCGAACATTTTCCAAACCGTGTACTACTTACTTACACAACTTGTATGACAACTCATGTAGGCAAGAAGTTTAAAACCTTAGAAACTTGGTAAATTCGGATGACCAACTTTGTTAGAAACACCTGATAATTCTTGCTTATTTCATGGTTAAACTATCATTTGCTGCACTCTGTGCGATACTCATCAAAACTAACATGTAATAGTAAAAAAAGTTTGTGTTTGAGTTGTTATAATTAAATGTAAACAATTATGAATTATATTTAGAAATTCATCAATGCTTTGTTTATTTATAACATCACATGTTATTATTATTTTGGCACACAATCAGCTGTTTTAAAACTAACAAAATATACCTCTTTAGTGAGTCTGCACTAATGAGTATTGAAATAAAACTAAATCATTAATGTATTTGTAAAAAAAACACAAACAACTTTTATGAACTTTGTAAACCTCTTCGATTTTTGTTACTTTAAAAATTTTAGACGACCGCCATTTTGAAAATAGATGAAATATTTTTTCAACATTTTCCCCGTTAATATTGCCTTCCCAACGTAAATATAAGTACAAAATTTTAGTTGTGCAGTGTAAACCGTTACTGAGTAATATTGTTTTAAAAAAACACAGACAAACGGAAAACTAAGCATACCTTTGTGGGGAATTTTTTCTTTATTTTTGTATGTATATTCATACCCCAACGTTTTGGCAATTTTTTAAAACACTCTTTCTCTCTCTCTCTCTCTCTCTCTATATATATATATATATATATATATATATTTCCCTAAAAAAGAAACAAGAATTGTTGCTAATATTAGAGCCCCGGGTCATACAATGACGGTCTATTCAGTAGCCCACTAATCAAGTGGAAATTATAAAAAAATATCACAAAACAATAAAATATTAATATCCACGGTCACTGTACTTAATTATTTCCTTTTAAAATGAATATGTCTACAGTACAAATCAAAATAATTCATAAACAACAAAGATAAATATTTTAGCTTAGGTACCAATAGTTTTATTTTTTATAGTTATAAAATATAAATATTTATATTTTTTTATATCGAAATGCCGTTTTTCAAACAAAATTTAATGTTTTGTTTTTAATTTTGCAGCTGTCAGTCGAAGTAAGTACACGATTTTATTTTCTTAGTTTTGAATCCGTTAATTAGCAAACGTTAATATAAACGTAATACAATTAAATTATTTCATATATTGACAACAATTTTTTTCGATTAAATATTTTAAAATTGAATTTTTAATATGTTGCGTTACTTTTTGTTGCTTGTGATGTTTTGTCATAAAAATCTATTCTGTCTTCCATTACTGTAAGACTTATATACGAGGTCATGAAATGTACATAGGGTCTGAACCCTGACCACAGAGTGCTTGCCATCAGCTGCCTTGGTCATTTTTTACAGAATATAACGCTTTCTCAATGTATGCAATATAATAAAACTAACAAACACGTTTAATCATATCCGACACTTTAAAAAGAATGCGTTACTGTATAACAAGGCTCATTAAATTCGGACGAATGGAAATATTTTTTTGTTTTTTATCCTAAACATAGGAATTCTTTAAGAGTTACAAATTAAAGGAAGAAACATCCTTAGAATTTTTATATAATACAAGTAGTTCATTTTTAATTTTGAATTTTACATATTTTAATTAAACATTAACTAACTATTTAACCACCTGTTATTTCATTAGAAGAAATTTTGTTACTTTTGCATTAATAAGGTGAAATCAATTGGAGAAACTCTGGAAATTAGTAGAAAGTATGATAATGGGTTTTATCACTTAAAAATTGGCAACCACTAAATATATGTATAAATTAAAAAACGTTTTGTGATACTTTATGAAAAAATATGAAAAAAAGTGTGTTATACCAAGAGTTTCATTAAATTCGGACTTAATTTATTAAATTGTATCTATATTTGAAGCGTTTTAAGCTTTACAAATTATCTTCTTTAGTATTTTAGTAACTTCCACTATCAGGATGAGTACGTTAAATGTCATACTCGAGGTTGAGGCTGTTTATTTTGATATATCATTGAGTGCCTGACTAGTTGATATTGATAAGGATAACATTTGAAAAATTTAAGCGCTAAGTTATGCAAATGTCAATGCTCACTAAATAGGTGAAATCTAATTTTTAATCAGATCGATTTTGGTGTAAGTTGTTAGAATCCCTTGCTTCCAGAGGCAGATTAAATCAAATAAGGCGCTAGTTAGGCAATATGGTTACATGCGTGTATTGAGGTATCTGTAGAACAGCGATCAGTTTACAAACTCCAACTTTTTGTATACTCCGAACTACATTCGAAGTTCGTATATTCGAATGTAGTTACCACTGGCATTTATCCAAACCTTAAGTCCGACTCCTTGTTTTCATTAATCAAACTGCCAAAGACGTTAAACTAAACAACAACGTTTCAGTTTACAAAAAAAAAACAACACAAATACTCATATTTTTTTTTTTTTAGATATTCATAAATTTGTTTAATTACATCAGAAATTATTGTTTTTTGTTAAAAAAATTCGCTATATTAAAATTAAAACATTTACAAATGTTTGGAGAAATAAAACACATTTTGTAACGGATATTTATATTCCTTAAGTAAATACAAATTCGTGTATCGAGATTTGGTATACCGTGCAAATTTCAATTTTGAAAATGTACTGCAGAAGCTATTAGTATAAACATTTTATAAATATACTCGGGTCATGAGCACTTTAATACGAAATCAAATTAAGAGGGAAGATCAAAAGTTTTTTACAGTTTAATTACGGCCTCGGTGGTTTTTACGAAATTTCAAACAAGTATAAATTTTAATCAACGAGTTGAGCATTTCCCTCGTGAAGCATTCTTTGCATATTTGTGGGGACGTATTTTTAACTGCTACTTTTTAACACTTTGTTATGTCAGCGACTGTCACTATATAAAACAGTCGTCAAAATACAAAACCCGTAACTGCTTCTGACAATAGACAGACGGGCAGTTGTATGGTTTCGACCCTGTGTGCTCTTACTCTTAAAAATACTTTTAATGTTTACGAATTTCCATCGGAAAATGAGCTATTAGAACTGCCATCGTTGTAATCCCCAGACCCGGTACCTTGAAATGAGTGCCGACCCTGATCTCTAGATTGCTTTTTTGTGTGTTTGTGCGCGCGCGCTTGTGTTGGCACTCACAAATTCGCAATTTTGATCCAGTTTGATTTAAACTTAAATAATATAAATGTATGAGCGAAATATTTTGATTCTACAAAATCAACAACGTTCATTTTGTAATAATTTAAAACATCGTATTTGAAACGGATTTCCTTTTTTCGTAATATTATTTCAATCCTGGGAAATTTTCCGTCCCAACACACACATACCAGAAATAAAGGTAACTAACATGACCACGGGGTCTATAATAATAGTCTTCTGTTTTCGGTGCGTGTGTTTTTTAATAATATTGTCAATTTGAGGACTGCTTCTGAAGAAACCGAGATCGTTAGGTGAACAGCGTTGTAACTGTTTCGACATTTTGAGGTTGTTATTGCTAAATGAATAGTTCAAAACATTGTATGTAGTTTCTAACATCCAATTAAATTATTTGAAAACAAGACTTTATTGTAGGCCAGCTTTTAAAACGGGGGGGTTTAAGTTAAACCCTTTTAACTTTCAATCAGTGCAAATAAGTGACTGTCTGCACCAAATATTTACGGTTGGAGGTTGCTGTTATGATTTTATTTCTTGTGTTATCGAATTTCCATTTTAAATTAGGCTATTGGGTAGGCCGTCATAAAGTGACCTTAAATGGGCTCTGATTATTTTTTAGGTGGTCGTTAAATACTTATATAATGCAGTTTGGGTGTGTGTGTGTGTGTGTGTGTGTGTGTTTACCTTAAGCTCTAGTTTCAAAACTTAAAAAATCGTAACTTTTGTGAAAAATGTCATCATCGTAATCAGCGCTAAAATCTTCATAAACTGACATTACACAGTTCTTAAAATTTATCGAAATTCAATAATAAATTTAACGGAAATTATGGTTCATATTTGTATTTTCAATTAATTTAGAAATTTAAAATGCTAATATATGCATAGCGTATTGATGATTATGATGGCGAAATTACAATTTCAAAAAAAGGTAAGATAAAATAATCTTACTGAATGTGCCACAAGTGTTCCTCTGTATTAGTGCTAGTATTTGAAAAGCGTTTTCATCGCATCAAAAAAACGCAAAATCGCATAATCTAAGAATGTTTCATTAAAAACTATGAATTTTTATTCCTTGACCTCAGGCACTCGGTATTTTGCATCATGGTAAAACCCAAACTTGGTGCATTGAAACGAGAGCTAATCCTAGATCACTTTTCGAGGGGTTGTTGAAATTTGTGTATTTTAACACGCTAGGGTTTTCAGTGTTGTTACTATTTAATTAAAACCTGACACATAAAGAGATTTTGATAATATCTTGGACAAGTTTGTTAAACAACAAGATCCTTTGAAGATCTTCGAATTAACGGTCATTCGGAAATCGTAAAAATCATACATTTTTTATATTACATATTTTTTTTAAGTCCCATCTCCCCAATCAGTGTCAAAATCTTCATAAATTAGCATTTCGAATTTCCAAACGATTGTAATTAATAAATTAATCATGACGACGGTAAGGGCTCATTACAATATTATTTGGATGAATGTTAGAAATGAAAAAATGCAGATTTTAATGCTGATTATTATTGCCGAATCTAATTTTAAAAGAAGGAATGATGAAAAATATTTTGAGAAATTCGCTTCGATCACGTCAGTGAAACAACTGCACGTTGTGATTATTTATTGTTTATCAGACAGGTTGTGTAAAACATTTTTTTAATTTTATTTATTTATTTTTAACAAAATACTGCAATGTTTTTCGGCACTTGTAAACTTTGAAAAAGGTCGTATGTCTTCTTCTTCTTCGCTTGACGTGGAACAGGCAAACCGACGCCAGGTCATGAACTGTGGATAATTAACTCCCATGATACACCCGCTACGTAGGCCTACATAATACTGCATTTAACGCGTCTATTACAATGACCTATATTTGTTTAAGTAACATATAGTATAGCCATTGTCACCTTATATGTTTTTTCAAATTACTCTCGAACCTTTTTTTAATTTTAAACATTGCTACAAGGACCATGTTACGGAGCTTAATAATAATACACTACTTCAGGTATATTTTGAATTCTATTTCCTGGCCAGTCTACGAGAGTGCTCTGACGCGCTCGTAAATTTTTCCATAAATTTAACCGGTAACCTTAATATTTATAAAAATGTTTCTGAATCAACTTTATTGCAAATTTTATGCTCTTTCTCCATGAACCGGTCAAAATTATGATAGGCTTTGCCATGCTGCCAGTATTACTCGAAATAACCGCAACTACACTCGTCATCGTTATGATAGAAGCTGAAATTTTGAAACATAAGTGAATTGGAAAAAATCCTACATAAACTACGTTTGAGCTTCGTACTAAATTTTAAAACAGTCGATCAATTCGGTTGGCCAAAACTGCGTACGCCCGTCATTTGAAACGGAAGTAAATAGAATAAAATATGGCTGTCAAAATGAATGAAAACTTAAATTACGTTACTGATCTTATTGCTAACTTAAATTATACACAACTGATATTTCAAAAAATGAACGCTTGTCTACGTCATGCGCAAGTATTGTCACTCTTGTACAATAAATCCAACTGTTTATGTTATAATAATTGAGATGACTGAGAATGTGGTATAACAGCGTTCACTATTAAATTTTATTATTTATTTATATAAAATATGTTTAACTGTAAACGCTCTAAACAATTTTGGGTTATATGGGTTGGGTATGTAGTATAATGGTGTTAATTGCTATTTAATCTATCGCTTTCTATACGCTTTTTCTTGTATGTAATTCATTATTTATAAAACAAACGCAAATATAACGAAAATATTTATCAATATTTTGATCGTCTGAGATTTACGAATATTGATAGCGGATTGACAAAACAAAATATTGACCGTATGCGGCCTGCATATTACTAGTTGAGAGCTTTTGCTTCAGACTAGTTTAAAATGTTTTCGGTTTACTTTAAGGAATTATTTTAGGCATCCCGAGAACTTCGAAGGTTTGTGGTAGGTTTCCGATCTATACCGCAACGGAAACCAGTCGTCGTATGCAACTGTCTTGCGATAAAAGCGTTTTTGCAATAATAATTATTCGTTTTGAAAATCCGATTTCAACATCATAATCAACGTTACAATCTGTAAATGTTAACATTTTTAAAACTATCAAATTTTATTAAGAATACAAAAATAGAACGTCCTCATTTGATTTTTTTTAATGCTAATTCATTCAAATTTTAACAGAACTATGATGGTAAAACAAAATTTTCAAAAAAAATCAAGACAAAAATTTACGATTTTTTCACTTTATGTTCTTAAATTGCAGTCATTTTTAGTCTGTTGAACAGACTTCGTTGGCTAACAATAGATTTTTGTGCAAAGTTTAAATCAAATCGGACCAGGTTTGTGAACGCTAGAATTGTGTTTGTGTGAAACATTTTAAATTTAACCTTGAAATAGTAAAATAAAATTCTTAATTAACATTAAGATTTTCAATTTGAACAAACCAAGGGTAAAACAAAAGATTTATTGAATTTTTGAGGTAATGTTAATAATTCTATTTTTAAGTAACCTGTATGTAAGATAAAAATTTTGCTTTAAGTTTTCATTAACAGCTTCTTCAATATTTTTTGTTAATTTCAAAAAAAGGACATATTTAAAATAGTCTATTTTGAAAATTATAGTTTAAAGATTTATGACAAATGATATAACTTTCTAGAGTCACTATTGCACTGTAACCTTTGTAGATCTATTGTGCCTCCTTTCTGTATTCCTGAGATGCTCAGTTTCAGGGCGTTCTCCAACCCTAGTCTCTTCATAAATTCTAGGATTTGGAAAGATTCAAGGCGGGTAATTCTCCCACTTCTAATTGGTGACTTCCCAATTCATTATTGAGGTGTTTGCAAATGATTGCTTTGTTAATTCCCCTTCAATTTGCCTTTCTCTTGACCCTATTACGGAAATGTTGCTCAGTTTGGCCAGCTTTTTGTTGTGCTGTGATAACCCGCTAATTATATTTACTTTCTTAACTCGTGGCCATTTATCCCAGGGCTCCATTTGATACACCATTAGGCAAGTGTCATTCACTCCTTCGCCACTGATCTCTTTACACTTTAGAGTTTGCCAGGTTATGTAGAGCAGTGTGTGTGTGTGTGTGCGTGTGTGCGCGAGCGCATGCTTGTGTGTCCTGAGTAGATGAATGAGAGTAGAATGAGCTAGAGGTACGGTGGGATCGCTAAACCCATCAGCTGCTCATTTCAACTGCCTCCGCCGAATTTGTTAATTGATAAACATTTCTTTATACAAGTGTGTTCTCAAGAAAAATTTATTTTATTTTCAAAAAATAGCTTTAGTGTTAATTAATTAACGAAACAATGTTTAAAGATAAAGTGCTTTTTTTAAAGTAACGAAAAAATTGTTTACACAAAGTGTGATCCAATAAGGATCTAATACCGGATATTTAAAAACTCCTTTACATTTTTCTATGGGGTTTCCATACCTTTATGAAGCACAGGATTTGGTTGGATAGTCAATACTTAAAATAATTCTAACGAAGCAAATTCTTAAGAAGTTTTAAAGAACTCTCCAAATAGTAAATTTATTTGTGCATAGTTTTTTAAGTAAGAATGGAAAATCGTGTAAGATTTTTCACATTTTTAAATATGCAGTACAAAATTTTAAAACGATTGGATTTTAGCCAACATGAAAATGCGAGATTGATATTCTGTCACTATAAAATAATATCATTGATGGATTACACGTACCGTACAGCCTACACCAAACAAGATGGATTCCTTGAATTGACGATTTAACATTCGCTAATCTACTTAAGTGCTGCCAATACTGAAAAGTTAAAATTACTTTTTTTAAAGAGCTTTCAGTTCAAATAACAATGTAATTCAATTGTAAAGTTCAATATTCTTGGTGAAACAATGGCAGTGCCTTAACTTTAATTAAATTTGGTTTATGCCAGTGTAAGGCTTATTAATGTGTTTACTAAATGGTGTGCAATCAAGAATGCCGTGAAAACGTGTTCGCTCGCAAGTTAGACTAATGAGGACATTGACTTAACGCAAGAGTAACGCTGAGTTTAAATAATGTTGTATAGACCTACTGGTCTTGCCTGCAGTACTGGCGGCAAGGGAAAGCTGAACCCTGACTCACTGGCGGATCCACCCTACTGGAGGGGCTGCAGCTGAACCTGACTCACTGGCGGATCCAGGGGCTGGAGGGGCTGCAGCTGAACAGGGGGCTGACTGGCGGATCCAGGGGGCTGGAGGGGCTTCAGCTGAACCTGACTCACTGGCGGATCCAGGGGCTGGAGGGGCTTCAGCTGAACCTGACTCACTGGCGGATCCAGGGGGCTGGAGGGGCTGCAGCTGAACCTGACTCACTGGCGGATCCAGGGGGTTGGAGGGGCTGCAGCTGAACCTGACTCACTGGCGGATCCAGGGGGGCTGGAGGGGCTGCAGCTGAACCTGACTCACTGGCGGATCCAGGGGGTTGGAGGGGCTGGGGCTGGCGGATCCAAGGGGCTGGAGGGGCTGCAGCTGAACCTGACTCACTGGCGGATCCAGGGGGGCTGGAGGGGCTGCAGCTGAACCTGACTCACTGGCGGATCCAGGGGGGCTGGAGGGGCTGCAGCTGAACCTGACTCACTGGCGGATCCAGGGGGGCTGGAGGGGCTGCAGCTGAACCTGACTCACTGGCGGATCCAGGGGGGCTGGAGAAATATGAATTTATTAGTTACCTAATTAAGTAAAATAAAAATGCCAACTGTTGGCATAGTTTTACTCATTATATGAGAACGGGGGTTCTCTGAATCCTGCATGCACAGGTACAGCGGGACAGGTTAAAGTTTAAGGAAGGAGGAAGAAGGATGTATGTGTATACATTTGTTAGTCAGGAACGGATGTGTGGATAGGATGGACATGAGTGTGAACAGAGAAATAGCAGACAAAATAGACCCAAACAAAATTGTGAATGAATTAGCTAAGTTGAAAAAGAGTACTTTGTTATCTGAAGTGAATTATGAATTAGAACCATTAATTAAGTAAAAATGTTTATAAAATGTATTTTTATATATTACTTTTATAATTTCGATCTATATTAATTTCTATATTTAATTTTATGTATTCAATGCAACAAGGACTCTTCAAAATAAACCTAAATGTATTGCAATAAATATTTAATTAACCTGGGGTTGGTCAAGAATGTACAGAATATGAAATTATTGCATATGTGCATGAAGCTATTGAAAATTATAATAATATTTTATGAGTTATCGGGTTTATCCTTGGGTCAACCCTTTTGAACTGGCTGGATTTAACCATGACCTGACTCTATAGTATAGATTGTGGAATGTATAATGGTGGATAGAACAAGGGAGTGTCTGCTCTCTGCTATAACCGGAAGTTGCATGTGCATTTAAGACCAGTCATTCATTTGACAACCGACCAGAAAACTGAGCGATCGACCACAGGTTACGACAGTCGGCTGTACGTTGTATGTGTTCATTCTACGTGATAATAACATAATATTCCCTTTTACACAGGTTACTGTTTACATGTAATTTCCTTTGTATGTCTCGACGGTGGTATCGCCAATCATGCCTATCCAAACTAGAAGACGTAGTGGCCTACGTATTAATTTTTGAGTTGATTACGTACTCAATAACGTATTGTTATTGAGTAGATAACATACATTCTTCTGTTAAACTACTCTTTTGCTGTCCAACGCGAAATTACGTTATTTTATGGGTGTGTAATCAGTTAACAAAAAAACTACTTGTTATGGGTAATATCAGCGTTGGAATAGCTGAAAATGTCATTTTCGTGAGATCGAACGTCAGTCAGCAATCTCTCGAATTGGTAGTTTGTAGAGAGCACCTTCATTCCCTTGATGAGTGATTGTTCGGTCGTAGCACTGACGGATTAATGCGATTTTGTGAGTGGGGGCGGTGGTAGATGTTTCAGCCTACAAGAGAGCCTCCCTGGGGATGCAAATTTTTAAAATAATATCTTAAAAAATAGCACTGTTAAGCTGTTTTGAGACTTAAAATAGATATAAAATAAGTGTAAAAATTTACTTTATTTTAGACAAAAAAACTTAATTTTTTTAGATTCCTACTTTACAATTCTTATTATTATTTGCAATGACTGTCATTTTGAAACAAAAGTTGTACTTCTTTCCCCTCTTTTCAATATTCCTATCCGTAACTTTTTACGTATAGCCGCAGTTATTCCCGTTGTTTTATTCTTACCGTTAATTCTGATTCCTTGTCCTCAATAGTTTTAATCAATTTTAAAATCGAGAAAGATCTTTCTGTTGCAGTTAACAGAGGAAGAGAAGAGAGAACCAAGATACAATTGATTAATCCTGTTCTCACCCTCAGTATAAGCGTTACAACGTGCACAAACATACATATGTACATATGGACAAAATTTCTTGTACGAAGTTGGACAAAAAAATCTCGTACATGCAAAGTTGAGATCGGGATAATGTGATGGGTTTCGGGCCCCACAGACCTCCCCTTGACCATTTTTTCGAAGCTACGCATATACTTCCATTTTATTGAAATAAAATATATCTTTTGTCTTGGGAGAGGCGATTATCCCTTCGCTCCCCCTTTAATCCGTCCTTGGGTCGTAGTCGAGCTAATCCGGTTCCGGTGGATGGACAGCCTAAATCACCACCAACATGTCAATCTGTATGTCAGTACCAACACTCGCATAGCCTTGTAATTCGTGTTATGACATATATTACACGAAACATATTTTTTACTGTTTCTGATGTTATTTATTAGTGAAGGAAATAATTTTAACACATTAAGGAAGGTTTATTGCTACTAAGTTTTACCTTAAAGTAAGGACATTTTCATAAAAATTCATTAGAAAATAATACATTTTTACAACATTTTAGCTGTTGGTTTTAAAGTATATAAAAAATACTCGCAACACTTAAGGATAGTTTAAGATGAATGCCAACCTTTAATTAAAAAAAAACAGTTTATTACAGAGTGCATGTTTTCTCTGTTTTACGGAAGGTATAGGAATTTCTGTTAACGTATACATGCGTGCTGTGTTCGCTCGAGCTCTGTAAAGGGATTTATAAATTGTAAGCTTAAAAGAAAGTGAAGATATTTATTGATCGAGCGAAGCGAGTTTACTGTTTCAACTCGACCGTTCGGCATTTGGTTTGTGTGTTTCTAATTGTTTTGAAATTTGGTACTTTGTACTAATCCCGAACGAGTATGTGTAAGATTGTTTCTATTCACTTCCGTTTCAAAATGGCGGCCTCTGATTTACAATAACAAGTATAAGCAGTTTTAGCCAAACGCATTAACCGATTGTTTTGACATTTGGCATGAAGATATCTTGTATAAAGCTCAAATGACGTATGGTAACATTTTTTTCTTATTTACTTCCGTTTCAATCCGGTGGCCTCTGATGTAACAATTAAGAGTGTACGCAGTTTAAATCAAATGCATTGGCCGATTGTTTTGAAATTTGTTACGAAAGTACCTTGTATAAAGCCCGAAAGACGTATGTGTAAGACTTTTTCCCATTCACTTCCGTTTCAATATGGCGGGTTCTGATTTAACGTTGCGAATGTAGTTGCTAGTTATTCCTGTAATATTAGCTGAATGTCAACACATATCATAATTCTGACTGTTGGAAAAGCATAAGATTTTCAATAAAGTTGGTCCAGTAAAAGTTTTCTTATATTACGGTTACTAATTAAATTGGCGGGAAAATTTACGAGCTCTCTAAATTAATTAATTAAAAATATACTGTGAGGACTACTGTTCTTTGAACCACTAGTGCAAATTACTTACACTCGCCACTGGTAACAAAAAATTTCCGACAAAATTTGTTTATTTATCTTACAAAATAACGATGAAAAAGCGCCATACCAAAAACATACATACAACTCTATATCTATAGTTTTTTTCCATCCACACCAGATTTTCTCTTGTGCGTCAGGGTCATTGCCTTCATTAATCTCTCACCCATCATCACTACAGCATTTACTATCATTAGTTAAAGAGATAATCTCTTCCAGTATATCATCGTTTGGACTAGTCGTTTATCAAACTTCGAAAGTACCCTAGCTATCTCTCAGAAAACTGACAACTTGTTCAGTCAATTTTCCTCCTTCTATATCTGTGATCTTATCAGAGTCGGATTTTTGTCAACGTGAAAAACTATAGTAGTTCACGTTAGGGGTAGAAAATTTGAAATAGATTAAACAAACTGTACACAGAAACATCGTGGACAAATACAGATATGTAATTGACCAAGCACACTATTAGAAACAATGAATTACAAGCAATGAATAAAATTTTTAATTACTTTTTTTTAATTAAATATTTATCTAAAAACTACACACACACACACACACACACACACACACACACACACACACACACACACACACACACACACACACACACACACACACACACACACGCACGCACGCACGCACACGCACGCACACACACACACACACGCACGCACACACGCACACGCACGCACGCACGCACGCACACACACACACACACACACACACACACACACACACACACACACACACACACACACACACACACACACACACACACACACACACACACACACATATATATATATAAAGTTTAATTTACTTTTAACTTTGAATGCACTGAAAAGTATTAAAGTAATTTGCCCTTAATTTAAGTTCGCCTTAAATTACTTTAGATAATTTAGGAAAGTTAGATACAAATACTATTTTCCTTTCTATAATAATCAAGAGTTTTACAATATTGACTCACCACAAATAAAACTACAATTGCTTTAAAAATATTACATTTTTATAACGATAAACTAGAGAATATATTATGTTATAGAGAAGGACCAGTATTTCCGACCAGCTGCTACTGCTGCCTATCTGCATGCCCTACGGAACCAGCGACCTTCGTACAAGATCCGTAACTTTGTTGAATCTCCTGAACCGGCGACACTTAGAGGTACAAACCACTACGATCCATCTCTATTGTGGACTGGATTAGGACGACGTAAACGTTAAACATTTTTTAAATAAAATTATAATAACAAAGAACTTTATATATACAGTATATATATCTTGTTTATTTTTAGAGTCGAATATACCTAAATTGGTCGGTTTCTTCTTCCATTGCTGCAACCTGAAAAAATAGTAAATTAATCAAATTTTTACATTTCTATGTGTCATATACTTGAAATAAAAATAATTAATATTAAATGGTGTCAATAAATGTTATTTTTGTTATTATAATTAGAAATTTCAGTCGAATTAAATTTATGTGTAATAAAATTTATTGTATGAAATGTAAACAAAGTTGCATTACGTTATATATAACATTCATTATAATATAGTATAATAAAGTATTAATTTATCTATGGATGCAATGAAAAATGTTTTTAAAAAATGTCTGATTTTTAAATATTTTGATAAGCTATATATTGCTAACATGTAGAATTTTTTCTGTTAGTGTTATAGCTTGCTTCCTACTATTTCACTAACTTCAAAATATTGCCAAACACCAACTAATATCATTACTGAATTTATGTTGTGTGTATATTTCTTAATATATAAATATTATTGGAAAATAAACTATTTACGCAGACATTACAGTAAGATCCAGATGGATTATTAAATTAATATTCATCCCGACTTCTAGAACATGGTTTTAAAGGTTTCTGAGAATTTAGAGGTTACAAATATTTTAACAATCAACCATTCACAATTTTGATTTTTGATTCGAACTTCATCCTATACATTTTAGAAAAATATGATTTTTAACGTCACAATCAGCACTAAATTCTTCATAAACCATTTATTCAGCAATTTAAATTTGGTTTAGAATATGAAAATGAATCCAACAGTCTGGATCGCATATCATATTTTCAACCAATTTTGAAATTTGTCATTTAATCTTCAAATCAGTTGCTTTAAACATGCTCAGAAAAAATGCTAAAAGTGACACTAGAGAAGTATACACATCCCCCAAAACTTTCATTTATAAAAAATGTTTAATTAATTAAAGAGGACAATATTATATTGTTACAAACAAAAACCTGAAAGCCATGTTAATATTTGTACTTTAACAAATATAACTTGTTATAAACTAAAAGAAAATATTCTTTTCCTAAAATTAAAATTGTTCTTTTGGCATTCTGTGTTATTTTATTTGTGTAAACCACCTTTACCTTTGCATAATCAAGTTATATCACTATTTCATTAGAGGTCTGTTAATATGCCACACCTCATTGTTGACACCAATAACATTCTTTAACTTTAAACATTTCTGCATGTTTGCTTTCTGCAAAAATAATCTTGCCAAGATCACATTAAATCTCCTTTAGAGTTCTGCAGCCAAATTACTTGAAGTAAACAGTGAAAGCGTAGGCATATTGTACCTTGCATGTTATATGTAATCTAAAGTTAGTTGTGTGTATGCATGTTGTCAATCTAGTAGAGGTTTAACGATCCCACCAGCTGTCTCGCCATAAATCATAACTTGATATGCCATTTTCACAACTTAACAAAACAAGAAGATGACTTTCAGAAGAACTGAAAACTGTAGGACCACCATGTAAATCAAAAAGTAAGATTATTTTAGAAAAAGCCAAAATAAATTTGTTAGTATGAACGATATTAGTATTATATCCCATGGACAATTTTGAAACACATTACCACATTACTTTGTGGTAGTACTCCTTTGCCCTTCTGGGATGCATCGACATTCGATTAACATCCTTTAGTCTTTTTCCATATATTAGACCAGATTGTAGGAATCATCATCTTCCAAAACTTTTCAGCAACTGTGTTATAGTTCACTGAGCAGAAAACCACCTTAAACCTCAATCTCTCATTTACCCATATTTAAAAAAAAAGGGCAACCTCAGCCCATCTTACACTGATGGATTTGATCGAGAAAATTATGTATGTTAGAAAGACAGATCACCATCTTTTGAAATACAAAAAACTAACATTTATTGTCAATTTATGAAAATAACAGGCATTCAGTGAAAACTACACTCTACATTGGTGCCATAAAGAAAATACCTTTTTCCTTAAAGTGTTCCAATATAAGTCAAACATGTCTTGCATACCAATGAAGATTAACCAAAACAATAAATTTCAACAATAACAATCATTATAAACCATTTATTTCATTTGTTATAAAAATACAGCATAAAATATAAATAAATATATTTTTATAGACTAGAATTTGATAGGAGCTCGTCCTTTGTCAGATCTATGCATAAATCAATAATGAAAGAATAAAAGTATCACAAATCGCAAAAACAAAATTATTTAAACAAAATATTAAGTTGCATCAAAATTTCACATCTGTTATTATAATAACTAAATAACAAAATTAAACACAATCAGAAAAAAAATATGACAGATTAAAATTCAAAAAAATGTTTAACATGAAATAGAAACCTAATCTCTTTAAAATTTCAACAATTTTCCAACAATCTTAATTACTATAACCTGAAAGTATAAAACGTTGGTGTACTTTTTGTAAGACCTGCCTTGTGCTACTATCCTAATGTTTAGTGTTTAGTAAGAATGAACAAGCAAAAACTAAATGTCTCATAAATTAGTATCATCTTCAATATCAGCATTTATAATTGTAGTTAAAATAGTCTCGTCTACAATATCAGCATTATAAATTACATCTCCTTGTAAATCAGTTTCAGTTAAATTAGTCTCATCTTCAATATCAGCATTATAAGTTACAACTCGTTGTAAATCAGTTGCAGTTAAATTAGTCTCATCTTCAATATCAGCATTATGAGTTACAACTCGTAAATCAGTTACAGTATAGATAGTATTCCCAGAGAAGTCTGTCACACTACTGATTGATGATTTACAGAAAAAACAATCCTTCATTGTGTTCATCAGCAGAAAATGTGAAATGCAAGACCTAAAACATACAAACATTGTTTAGTAACTAAACAGATTTAGTAGTACAGTAAAACCTTAGTAATCCAAACCCAATATACGCAGAAATAATTTTTTCTACAGTAGCAGAAAATTTTACACTAAGCTTCTTTGTTACTGCAGGAGTATAGCTGTTCTGAAATGAACGAATATGCTGTATTAAAATATTATACGACTGAACATAGTAAAAATAATTTCAAAATCATTCTGAAATTAATAATTTATGTTTAAAATTCACAAAAATTACATTAGGCAAAAAAAACTTCTAAATAAAATTTGCTCAAAAAAATGTATGAACTTATTTTAAATGATACTGTTAAATTAGACGTTATTTTTTAAAGTTCCCCTTTACATCACAAAGCTCAAATACAATAACTATTTGCCTATTTTGTCTAATTTGTCTGTTAGCACATAAAAACATCTTTTTCTGTAATTTCCTTTTACATCCATCAGGGTACCTGGAGTTGGTCATGTGTTGTGTAGGAAATGCCGTGATATTAGATACAGTGGGTGTTGCTGGCGCTGCTTTGAACTGATAAGGAAGCCCTTATCTTCTTTAAATGATACATATGTATGCAAAACAAAGATTTGCTTAAACTGCCATAACCTAAAATATAAGTGGCATTGTCATGGAAATATTGAAAGAAAGACACTGTGAATACTGCCACCTGGATTTGTGCTGTCTAAACATTAAACCACACCACTCAGACTTACCTTGCTCAGAAATGAACATTTTGCTAATCAATTTAATAATGCCACAACAACATTTCCAAGAAATATATCAAAGTAATGTTCTAATGTATTAAATACAAGGATTTTTTGTCATTTCGTGGCACTTTATTTTTTGGTCTGTTATTACTTGTAAACCCCAATGAAGCTTGTATAATTAACCTGTTGTCAGCCATATTTATGTCTATGTTTGATAATCCGAACTATTTGGTAATCCAAATCATCTTTCAATTATTCTGAATTATTGAAGTTCCACTGTACAATCAAATATTTGTTTATAAATAAATATGTAACCAAATATGTTTAACACAACTGTTTGCCAGAAGGGGGTCAGAGTGCAAAATTTCTTGGATCATCATAGCACATGAAACTGTTACCAGCTTATATATTTAAAAGAAATTCTTTGCTTGTACTAAAACAAAACAAAAAAATTGTCTCTGCTTTAATCTGTGAAACTGTTATTTTCAGCTGGGCACACAGTTTGTAGTAATAAAATGTGGCTAAACTCTTTGTATGCAACTCACAAAGAATTTCCCTGTTCCTGTCAGCTTCCACCTGAACCACCAACCTCTACCACAGACAGGTAAACTCATGAGTTGCACAGAAAAATCAATGGTCAATGTGGGGATGTTAGGTCAAGTTAGCTAGGTTAGGTTAACAATAACACATTTAACACACTATACAGGCTAAGTATAGCACCTAGACCACTCAGCCTGTTGACCTATCTTATAATCTGACAATCTAACAAGTGTTATAATCCATTGGTTATTGTATTATTAACATTTTGGTTAAACAACCTATTAAGTTGATATGAACCTTGAATACTAAAATAATCACTGGAAAGTAATAGAGAAAAAATACTGTTGAAAGAAAACCATTATTATTAAATTATTCATTGGTTTGGAAGGGTTACCAGCAACATCAGTTAAAATATTTTAAAATGGCAACCAATGAAAATCTTTAAAAAAACTCTTTTGAAATTTTTTACTGATAATTAATGTCATACATTCTTCACCAAAACTTACTTGCAAGATTTGTGTAAACAAGGTAAAAAAATAACAGACAATGGCATAGCGCAGCAAATTAAGCATAGCTCTTCTTCAGGCAAATCCTTTATTTCTGATGATACCTTCGATGCACATTCAGTCAGAATTGATATGACTTCTCTTACTTTAATAATCTCCTTTTCAGAAACTGCCTCAGGATCTATATTAAATTTGAAACAAATTAAAAGATTAGATAATTAAAATAATAAGAAAATTTAAAATTTATAACAAACAATAATTTAAAACTGAAATATAATCTTTTATATCTTACTTTCTTACTACATAAAGTATAAAGTATGGTGATCAAAAACAAAATCCATCTTGAAATTTACATATGTTTATCTTTAGGTCCCTAGAGGCCTAAAAAGAATGGTTTCTACTTGGATGTGTGTCCACCTGTGTATTCGTGTATTTCACTGGAGACTAAACTAATTTTGAAGAAATTTTGCTTGTAGGTCCGGTTTTTAGCCTACATCTTGAATCATTTTATAATTTTTCAAAAAAGTTTTTCAAAGTGTTTTTTTTGTCAAAAAAACATATTAAATTTTGCTCAAATATAGTTCATATGTACTCAACCAAAACACATGGTTTGCTATATCCCTGAAAAAACTGGTGTTCATGAATAAGAAAAAGAAAACCTTCTGAAATTAATGCACTAACTATAATGCCAGATACTAATAGTTCATACAACAGCAGACCTTGCAGTATATTCTTAATTACTGCCACCACTCATGACAATGCCCAAAAACTTTCCCATAACCGTTATATTTAAGAAAAAATGTTACTGGACCAACTTTAATGGAAATGTTATACTCTTTCTCCATGAAGTAGTCAAAATTATGATAGGTCAGCAAGTATTACAGGAAGTAGCCGGCAACTACACTTGTCATCATTAAATCAAAGGCCACCATTTTCAAACAGAAATAAATGGGGAAAAATCTTACTATACACTGCTTTATACAAGTTACCTACGTACCAAATTTCAAAATAATCTGTCAATGAATTTGGGCAAAGCTGCATAAAACAAATGCAAATGCAGTCGAGCTGAAACAGACATTGCTTTGTCCAGTTAATTAAGAATTTCATCTTTACTATTATAAAGAAATATTTGTACCAAATTTTAAAAAGAAAACGTTTGTGTTTGGACATGTTTAGAATCTATAAAGTTTCTTTTTAGTCTTAAGATATTTTTAAACACTTAATGACTAGAATTTATAAATCAAAATTATTTATGAGAAAAAACTGAAGATGTTTGTAGAATATCGAAAAATCGAGAATGACGTAGGTTCGTTAATTGTCAAATAATAGGGCAGGGAGGTTATTTATCAGGATAAAGAAAAAGAATGTAAGCAAAGTAGGACAAATAGAAGAGACATAGCAAGGATTTATTATGATATTAAATGCAAAGTAAGCATGGTAGTATGTTTTCTTTGAAATTTAATATTTTTGTCCACATACTGCTAGCTTAGACTTACATTGATAAAAAGAAAATTTCCTTTTTAAGTCCGTTTTGTTATTAGTTTCTTCATCTTCTCCTAAAACATATTTTAAAGAATTTATTTGAAACGCTGGTTCAGAAAGCAGACATTTTACCACTGTTGATATCCCATTGTTAGCTAAAACAAATAAACACAACTGTCCATTAACTTTAACAAACTTACACCGTTTGTTTGTTGCAAGATAACAAAAATGTACTTTGTGTACACTATAAGTTCTATTTATTTGGGTACAAATGTGGTGAATGAATATTTAAGTTCAATTTCATTCCACAGCTAAAATATTCATATGTGGAACTCAGGAATACATGAAACGAGTATGAACATGTTACGAATATCCCAATTTTTAAAATCAATTTACTAGACCTCAAATTTACCAGAACAAAATTATTGACAATATTGATGTCATAAAACACCATAAAACTTAAATACATATATGTATGTGTGTATGTATGTATACAGCATTTATGTAAATGCCATTAACAAGTCCCTTTTATTAGTGACATACACTAATATGTACTAAATATTACAGTAAACTAAAGTTACTAATTCAGAGTGGAAATCCTCTGCCTCTGTAATTTTACTTTTAGAACAATTGGATCACTGCAGTAAATATCAGACCCTCTTTCACAAATCCTTCTTTTTAAACTGTTCATCAAAATTGCCAACTCAATTCACAATACTTTGAGTATTTATTAATAGTAATTTTTTATGTTAAACAGTGAATGTTTCTTGCAGTTTAATTTGAGTGCTTCCGAATAAATAGAAATTTGTTTTACTTAGTTTCTATAGATATATCCAATCTATAGAATATAGGATATTAATCCTGGTATTTGGTTAAATAATGTTTTACTGCATAACTTAAGGAGTTTAGAAAGGAACATTTTTTTTTCATTTTGGTGCTCGTTTTATCATTAGGCCCATAATAATAACCTATATTATTTTGTATATTTAACAAAATTATTGTTTCCACTAATACTAACTACAGCATCTACAAAATAATTGCTAATATGTTGCTACACATTAGTGAAGTGTAGTTAGATTATGCATACTCATATAACTGTGCATTGTGTAGTTTTTTTGTAATAAAATGTTTAGTTTGTTTGTATTATAGATAAAAGTACAATTCCTATTTTATTATTTTGCAATAATTAATAATAGGTAATAATTATTTATTAATTAAGAAAAAGGTTTTAAAAATTTTCTACTAAAGTATTTGCAGTAAACAATTTTTATTTTCAATATTAACAACAAGCTGTACAATATCTTGACCAGTAATTAATGATTTTTTTTTTTTTTTTTTTTTTTTTGCAAATACAAACACTTACATATAGCAGTTGAGGAGTTGTCGTTTTGCAACAGTGCTACCAAAATACCAACTACAGCCGCCAAGATAGGAAAATGATCAATTGTTTCCAAGTCAGATATGTCTAAGCAAACTACGTAGTAAAAGCATCCAGTCACCGAACACACTCGCAGTAGAATCTGGCAAAGCAACTGAAATAGAAGTGGCATCCTTAAAACATTATCTATTCATAACAAATTGGTCAGTTATTTAAATCAATTGAAACATTTATTTGTTTTTTATTGTTAAAATTCTGTTCCCAACTCATGTAATCCTTCCTCTACAGCACATTTATATTATCAGCAATAAATTAATTTCTCATCAATAATACAGTTACACTTACATTTTCAAATTGATTTATTTATGCTATAATATAATGTTAGTATTTGTTTTTACTTTCTTTTGTTGATTTCTGCATCTTTTACAAAAGAATTATAATGGGAACTATTTAATTTCTTATAATGCTATTTTTTTTTAATAAGTTTCATTCAGTGGACTACAATTACATAACTTCAATCTTTTCCAGAATTTTTTTATCCTTTGGCTTTTCTCTTGTCTTTCTTCATCCAGATATCATTTTTTCTCTCAGTTTTCTTTCTCATAAGATTTTTCACCTCTACTTTGTTTTGTATAAAACAATCTCTGCCATCCATTTCATCTGTTCCATTCCATTCACCTATTCCAATTTTTTTCAAGATTCTGTGCACTTCTTTTATATCTCTAAACTCTCTGTATTATGTAAATATTACTTTTTAATTTGGATTTTTGTGTAATGAATATTTTTTATAGATTGGCATAACCAGGAAAATATCTTAAAACAGTATTTCAGAAATTATACTTTAGATCAGAAGGTACAAAAAATACAAATAAAACTGAAAAAATTAACTTTTAATAATAACTGTAACTTTTTAATTTTAACAAGACATGAAAGTTGATTTAACAAAAAATTAATAATTTTTTTAAACTCCGCAAAGATTTTTGAACTATTTAAAGATTCATTATTAATACAATATTCACATTATTTATTTTTTTTTTTTTTACGTATAAAATATGACTTACTTGGCATAACCTTTCCAAGAGAGTTTCCACATTTAGTCTGCTATGATTTGTTAAAACAGGCTTGCAAACACTAGCAATCATTTCCAAAACTCGAAGAAGTCCCAGGGTGAAATCAAAACAAGTAGAACAGACCTTAAGTTGATGGGCTTCTATAAACACTCGTTCTGGGCGAGACGATAAGTTTTGTATCTGAGATAAAATCAAAATACGTAATTATATTCAATTTATAAAAAAATATTTGTTACCTAAACTATATAAATTGTACACACACACACACACACACACACACACACACACACACACACACACACACACACACACACACACACAGACACACACAGACACACAGACACACGCACGCACAGCACGACACACAGACACACAGACACACACACACACACACACACACACACACACACACACACACACACACACACACACACACACACACACACACACACACACACACACACACACACACACACACACACACACACACACTGATAGCAAAAATCGGCTTTGAAGAAGTTAGCCATAATCCAGCATGAGTTTTGTAATGTGCCGAATCAAACTCTAGCCATCTGTATTAAGATTTCACTCCAATAATTGGGCTCCTTGTGAAAATCATCAGATAATTTTGGAAAGTCATCATCACCAAAAGGTGCTTTCTGTTAGAAAATAAAATATCTGAAGGTAGATTGCTTTATATATATATATATATATATATATATATATATATATATATATATATATATATATATATATATATATATATATATATATATATATATATATATATATATATATATATATATATATATATATATATATATATTTAAAACCGATTATTCAACTACACAAAATTCCTCTTTTCAATGGTCTATTTTAATGAATTGTCTCCTTTAGGCATGGTCCTATTGCTACAAGAAAATAACAGCACACTTTAGTTTAAGTGAAGTAGGAATGCTCAATATTCTCAAGCCAAGGATCTGGAATGCTCAATATTTTTGAGCTAAGGATTTGGAACACTCAATATTCTTGCAATATTGACTTGATACGCTCAATATTTTCAATTCAATATTCAAATATGTAGGCCTATGGTCTTATATTGTTCGTCTACTTCACGAAAATGTGCCTAAACTATGATTAGAGTTTCATGTTCTATGCAAAACTAATGATATACAAAAATTATGTTTATCCTGAGGTATAAAGGCCACATTCAGACAAAATATCTAACGATGTTTTGAACATAATAAATGGCAAAACCCACCATACTGATCATAATAAATTAAAAGCAGTTGTTAATTTAGAAATGGAATCCGTTCTTCGTTATTTGATCTGTGTAAGCGGCTGATCAGAATAACCAGTGAATGTAATAGACATTATAGGAAGAATAGTAACAAAATACTGTATCTTACAAATTTAAAATACAAACCTCTTGCAACATGCCAATAACTTCTGAAAAAGACCAGTTTAGCTGGTTCAGTAGAGAATTAATAAAAGCTGAAGAAACTTCTTCGTCGTTAAGCAATACTTCTCCCACAATTCCTTGAAAGACAAGCGATGGGCAAGGCTCTAAAACAAAACCATTAATCTGAATTAGTTGTGCAATAGGTTTATTGATCACTGTGTATTATTCCTTCCTCTAGCTAAATTAATCTGTATCCATGTACAACACACTGTACAACACTTACAACATACCTGTACTAAAACTTAAGACAAAACTAATCTGCATCCATGTACAACACTTGACAAAACTAATCTGCACAGACAAAACTAATCTGCATCCATGTACAACACTTAAGACTAAACTAACATCCATGTACAACACTTACAACTAAACTAATCTGCATCCATGTGCAACACTTAAGACAAAACTAATCTGCCTCCATGTACAACACTTATAACTAATCTGCATCCATGTACAACACTTAAGACTAAACTAATTTCATCCATGTACAACACTTAAGACAAAACTAATCTGCATCCATGTACAACACTTAAGACTAAACTAATCTGCCTCCATGTACAACACTTAAGACAAAACTAATCTGCATCCATGTACAACACTTAAGACAAAACTAATCTGCATCCATGTACAACACTTATAACTAATCTGCATCCATGTACAACACTTAAGACTAAACTAATTTCATCCATGTACAACACTTAAGACAAAACTAATCTGCATCCATGTACAACACTTAGACTAAACTAATTTCGTCCATGTACTACAAACTAACTCCATGTACAACACTTAAGACTAAACTAATCTGCATCCATGTACAACACTTGACAAAACAACACTACAACAGACTAAACTAATCTGCATCCATGTACAACACTTAAGACTAAACTAATTTCGTCCATGTACAACACTTAAGACAAAACTAAACTGCATCCATGTACAACACTTAGACTAAACTAATTTCGTCCGTGTACAACACTTAAGACAAAACTAATCTGCATCCATGTACAACACTTAAGACAAAACTAATCTGCATCCATGTACAACACTTAAGACAAAACTAATCTGCATCCATGTACAACACTTAAGACAAAACTAATCTGCATCCATGTACAAAACTTAAGACAAAACTAATCTGCATACATGTACAACACTTGGACTAAACTAATCTGCATACATGTACAACACTTGGACTAAACTAATCTGCATACATGTACAACACTTGGACTAAACTAATCTGCATCCATGTACAACACTTGGACTAAACTAATCTGCCTCCATGTACAACACTTGGACTAAATTAATCTGCATCCATGTACAACACTTGGACTAAACTAATCTGCATACATGTACAACACTTGGACTAAACTAATCTGCATCCATGTACAACACTTGGACTAAACTAGTTAAAAAATTCAATTTAATTTGGAATGCAGATTTAGTGCCCATTACTTTAGTAATTACTTTATTTTGTTGAAAAAACATTTAAGTCCTATTTTGGTCAGTCTTAAAAATTAAAATTAGAATTAATTTTGTATTTTGATCAAATTTGGTCAATAAGAATCCAAAAAACCTTGGGAGCTTCTCGAAAAAAAATCAGCCTAATTTATCAAAATTGTGTAATCAGTTTTGCTTATTTTTGAAGATAACTATCAGTGTAGTATTTATTACTTTTGTTTCCTATGAAAAACAAATTTTGTACACTGAGTTCATGTAAGTCCAAATGATGATTTTAAGAAATCAGATTGATTTTCAGACTGTTTTGTTATGACACTTCACAAGAGCATGTAATTCTTAAAAACAAGATGTTATATAATTATAATAGACACAAAAATGTATTACTTATTGTAAATTATTATTACTATTTTGACACAGTTTAAGAATGTGTGATTAAATTTATCTTACTGAATGTTTGGTGAATGATAAGAGAATGATCATGAAACATTTTAGGGCCCCACTGGTTATGGAGAAGTGGTGACTTATGATAACGGAATGCAAAGCCGCATCCGTGCCACATTCTTAATAAAATCCAGTTACTTTGTCCCCAAGGTCGGTTGTCATAAGGTTGTAATAACTGTTTTACCATTTCAACTTGGCTGAAAAATACAAAAAACATTGTAAAATAGCTAAATTTTAGTTAATTGAAAATAATCTACTGTGATGATTTATAACTGATTATTATTGTCTAATTTATGAATCATGGAATGAAACATTTTGAAAAAATTTAGTTTCTTTTTTAAGGACTATGTAGCAGTCAGAATCTGGGGTTTGAAGGAGCATTGAGAGCAGGACTCACTTGTATTGCATACAATAATAATTTGTATTGTAACTACAAACAGCTTTTAAACATTAATGTTTAATCCAAATACCATTAAACGTTGCTGAGTTTCCTTACCTTTCAACTGCTATGCTCTCCAAGTACTTGAGAGTTTCATGCGATGTCAAAAAACCAGCTAAAGCTTGAATCAGTGTGTCCTTGACTGATGGGTTTACTATTCTTGTGTCTGAGAAGTGCAACGCTAAGAACTCAGCAACCTCTACAAACACTGTTGTGTAATCTGAACAAAAAAAGTGTTGTCAACTTTAAAATACTGTATTCCTGTTAGTATCTTACTGACAGTAATTAAAACAAACATCCAATCTGCTTTAAATCCATTATCACACTTACAAAAAACAATATTTTAATTACACAATCTTCTGATTAACTCACTATAGTATACAAAATATAAAAAAGCATTACAAAAATAAATCTTGAGTTTTTGTTGAATATATCTGTTTTCAGATCACCTAAGATAAAAATGGTGGTTTAAGTATGTATACTTTTTACAAACATATTTTAAAGGTGTTTACACATGCTCACATGTGTACATGCGTGCGCGCGCGCACACACACACACACACACACACACACACACACCTCTGAAGACCAACTGACTAATTTTTATGTTAATTAGCTTGAAGGTCTGGTTTGCCCACAACTGGGGACTATTTTTATTTTTTAAAAAACAGTTGTTTGGAACCCCTTTTTGTTGAAAAAATAGGTTTTACCAAACTTAAATAAAAGAATAATTTTAAAATTTTAATTTTTTTAATCAACTTAACTTAGTTTGATCAAATTTTGCTCAAATGTAGTGCGTAAATATTCAAAGAAAATTTATGGCCTGCTGTATCACAAAAAAATCAAATTAGGTAACTATTAATAAAAAGAAGGAAAATCAGTCTAAATTCACAAAATCAGTTCATCAGATTTTTCAGACGTTTTGGTGTATGAGATTTGTCACTCAAGTATAAGAAATTTTAAATTAAAATATTTATGGTTCAAGAATAAAAACTAAAAATTAACTTTTAGTTTGTTTATTTGCTCTCAAACTGTAAATTTAGCTTATCATAAATTCGTTACATTTTTGATTTTATTTCTTCACATGTATCCAAATTTTTAGCCAAATCTGATTAACCAATTTTGATAAATTAGGCTGTTTTTCAATTTTTCATCTGTAATTTCTGATTCAGGTTTTTTGGGGAATAAATAAATGTGAAAAAGTTTGTGTAACGTGTGATGACATTTCTCGATACCATGGTTTTTATATTTTGATTTTAAATAACAAAATCACAAGATAACATGATTTTTATATTTTAATTACTTATTTTATTACCAGCGTGCTATGAAGTTCTAACTCATGCTTTGTTTTCCTAACTTAGTCTTAATACTTTTACATAGTTTGTCGCTTGGTTGAATTACTTTTTTTCAATAGCTCTTTAGTAATTTGCTATATTTTAATAGTGATAAAAAAAAATTATTTTTATGTTTTTGTGCTATTTATTTATCTAGCAAAAGAAATGAAAATATGATGTACATTAACATAGCAAACTGATTAAAATGTATTACTTTTCTCATCTGCTATATGGGAAGAATGTTCAAAAAACGACTTAAGAACAGTCATGATTTCAACCAAAGAATCAATATAAAAATCCGGGACAAAGGCAAAAAGGTTGCCTTCTCTAGAAGCTTTGCGCAGTGTTGACAGTATCGCTTTCAACAGCCAGAAGAGGTCACTTTGCTTAGGAGATGTAAATACTACAGACCTTATCCATGCCATATACCTTGAGAGTTCTTCTACTTTGTTTTTAAAAACCTGGAAAAAAAATAATAAAAGCCATAATTAAATTTAATGTACTATTTTAAGATATTGATATTTTAATAGTAATAATTAAAAAGTATACCTGCAAGGAAAATTTGAGTCCGTTGATAGAAGATGGCCGATTAATCAAGGCATCATTTAGTTTAGCTTGTGTATCAGTCAAAGCTGTAATATATCTGTCCATAGTTTCTTTTACATCACTAATCTAGAATCCAGAAATACAGCACAATAAAAGTACAGTCTTGTTAGTTCAAACCTCCAGTAGTCCGATGCCCCAATTTTCAAATGGGTGTGACTCAGCGATACAGTCTACTATACACTTCTAACATAAAAGACATTCATGACAAAGCAACGCTCTAAAAAAAATTATTTTTAAACTTCTGTTATGTAGTGTAATTGTATCATGTTTTGAAGTTCTTAAGAATTTTATGTGTTTTAAGTTAATTTATTCCCATATGTAATACAGTACATAAACAGGGCCAGTAAACTTATGAAACACAGTTTAATTTAACTTATCTATGTTTAACATATATAAATTTTTCCCATCTTTTCTTAAAGACAAAAAGCAACGTATATTGTCAATTTTGTGAACATGTAGTGCAATGGTCTTGCATAAGCTAGTCCTTAGTCCTACAGTTAGAAAGAAAGTGAAGGGGAGTGGTTGTGTTTGCATAGGATTAAGTATCAAGGAGGAGTATTGTTTATGGGCAAAAGGAAATGTTAACACACAAATTTCTCTAATCAGCTGATTTTAAACACAAACACATTTGTTTCTAGGTTACAAATTGCCTATACAGTGAGTGGTCTTTTGGTAATCCGGTAGATTGGACCACTGTTATATCAGTTTTTCAGTAATGTTGGATTACTGGAAATCACTATTAATGACACATACAAATGGTAAAGCTGTTTTTTTTTAAGGTGAAAAGCACATTGTGGCTATTATTGCCTCCCTGAATGTAAGTGTGAGTGTAAAGTGTTAAAATCGTAAGTTTAGTGTTGTACATATAAGTGTGTGTTAGACTCGGGTACTGCGAGGGATGTCTAAATCATCTCAATAGGCGCAGCTAGTCAGCACCCCCTGCAGGGCAAAGCTGTTTTATTGTATACATATAAAGTGCAAACAGATTATTTTAAAATTTGTTTATTACTTAGTATTCATATTAAAAAAAACTAATCCGAGACGTCATTTTAATATTAAAAAAATATTTAATAATAAAGTTTTTTCTGTATTGTCCCTATATTCAATTTTGAAAACAAATGAGTATTAACATTTTTTCATGAGACTTAACAAGATTTTGTAAAAAAAATTATCTATAGTACATTTAGACTCAAACACAACAGCAAAGTTACATAATTAATTCTACGCTCACTTAATCTTTAGACAAAAGTCCCAAAATTATAATTCATCCCCTCACCTAATATTTAGACTGTTGTCTATATAGATGCTAATACGAAAATATTTTTTTATTATAATTGTTCCCAACAGTTTATCCTGTACAGTTATCCTTGACTTACATTTTGTAACTGCTTGTGTGCACTCATATGATAAAACATAACCAATCCGTCCATGAGTTCCATTAGTGAATCGGTACTGTTCAAAGTACCCGGTGCCATAGTTTTATATTCAACATTGTAGTTATCAACAAAATTCAATTGACTTGGCAAATTCAAGCCAACTATTCTAAATGCTGTAATCAATGGATTGCTGGTGGTGGGGAACATTGGAGGCCCTGTGTTTGTTGCAGCCACTACTGTCTGTACTGCTTCAGGATCTGCGCAAACAAGAAAATACAAATAAACATCCTGTCAAAAACTGGATATGAAAGTAATAATGGGTGTTAATAACAAAGGACAAAGTAACAGTGGAATTTTCTATACTATACACTGGAAACTATACACTGGAATTTTCAGTGGGGGGATAGGTATCCACCCATGGCACATATTGATATGGATAACTCCCTCAAGGAGTTCTAATGCACAGATTGAAAACCATTAATTTAAGTTATGTTAATTTTTGTTTCTTCTTCTTTTCGTTTCACCCTCTTTGGGGTACGCTGAATCAATCATTTCTTGCGCGCTGTACTTTTTTTTGTTCCCAGTAGCTCTTCATTCTTTCCGATCTTCTTTTCCTCTCCTCTTCCGAAATGACAGGTTTAGTCTTATTTTGGTTTTATCTTGGAATCTTATTCTTTCGTCCTTGGTACTTATCTTAGCAGTTTGGTCAAGCAGTGAATTTTCTGTAATTTTTAATTCTATTAGGTCTTTTTCAATTTCTTTAAACCAGTTCGGTTTTGTTTTACGATTATGGAAAAAATCAAACACCCGTTTCGTCAATCTATTTGAGTCCATTCTAAGAAGATGGCTGTACAAATTTATTCTCCTTTTTCTCATAGTATCTGACAGTTTTTCAGTTTTCTTATAGAGAGCTTCATTTCTTACATATACTACCTTATTATCCTGAAATTTTGTTCCTATAATTTTTCTTAAGATTTTCCTTTCCGTTATTTCAAGCTTTTCTATCTGGCCTATGCGATTCATGGTTAATGTTTCTGCTGCGTACAGTGCCTCCGGCTTGATCACTGTTTTATAATGTTTAATTTTGGACCCCCATGAAAGGGATTTCTTATTGTATGTTTCTTTCGTCAATTGGAAGGCCAATTCAAGTTTGTTTTTCCTGGATTCCATTGCCTTGCCCTCATCTGCATTCCAACTAATCCATTCACCAAGATATTTGAACTCTTTTACAATTTCTATTTTCTGTTCTTGGATTTTAAGGTATTTATTTGGGTATTTGTTGTTTGTCATGATTTTGGTCTTTTCAAACGATATGTTTAGACCTATTTTAGCTGCTTGTTTCTTCAATTCAAGAATCTGCTCCCTTGCTTCCCCCATTGTTTCAGCAAACAAGGCCATATCATCTGCAAATGCAATACAGCTAATTCTGAGATTCTTCTTTTTGTAACCCAATCCTATTCCACTTTTTATATTTTTCTTCCATTCCCTGACCACCTTCTCAAGTGCACAATTAAACAATAAAGGGGAGAGCCCATCCCCCTGCCTGACTCCCATTTTTACGAGGGTTGATCAAATATAAACGAGACTGACTTTCTAAAAACTTTTCCGTTGGACATTGAACTCTAAAGGGTGGGGTTTCAGGTAGCCTGGGAGGTTTGGGACGGGCGTAGACGGGCAACATTTCCGTTCGGACCCTTCAGTATAAAACTATACAATGAGTGAGAGTGAAGTGCACGTTTCCGTGGAGCAGAGAATTATTATTAAGTTTTTGGCCAAGGAGGGGTCAATCCGACTGAAATCTTTTCGTAGATTGACGGCTCAATACGGGGACAGGACCCGTCAAGAGCTCGCGTTTTTGCTTGGCACAAGGAATTCGCGAAGGACGGAAGCAGTAGAAAACCTGAAGGCCAAATCCGATCGTCGGCCGGGAAGGTAATGGCCACTGTATTTTTCAACAATCAAGGCGCCTTTCACGTCGATTTCCTCCATCAACGACGCACAATATTATTGCGATGTTTTAGAGGCCGCAAAACAGTCTTTTCATAGGAAAAGGAAATCTAAATCGGCGAGAAACGTCATTCTTCTTCACGATAATGCCTGACCACATTCGGCGAACGCTACGAGGCTTAAACTCGATCAAATTGGCTGGGAACCAATGGAACATCCCCATACAGTCCAGACTTATCACCCTGCGACTATCACCTGTTTGGGCCACTCAAAGAGGCGCTTGGAGGCCAGCGTTCAAGACGATTCTGTGGTGGAGACCTTCGTGCTCCAATGGCTCAATGAACGCGCCGAGAACTTTTTACGAAGATGGAATTAAAAACTTCCAATCCGTGGGAAAAATGTGTTACTCGTGCGGGAGACTATGTAGAAAAATAAGTTGTATCAAGAATAATTTGTAAGTAAGCAATAAATATTTTAAAAAATCAGTCTCGTTTATATTTGATCAACCCTCGTACTTCAAATGAATTCGATAGTTCACCCATAAATTTAACTTTCGAAACTGTATTTGTAATTTTTGTTTATATTACATTTATCCACCTCTTTTTACCTTTATCAGTGTTTTATTTGTTGCCACTTCAAATTATCTCCATTACCAAAACTTATTTGTATACTAAATAGAGTTGACAAATAAAATTTACAAAGCTAGGAAAGATGAACGAGTATACTCAGCAACAAAATAATAACATTCCTAGCAAAAATAATAATTTTTATTCAGTTTCTTCAATTTTTTAGAAAATATTTTCTTTACATCCGTGAAACAGAGTACATTCTGCGATTTAAAGCAAAAATGGAAATCACTTACCAGTTTGACTGGCTTCTTCGTTTATTTTCAACAAATGATGATCTTCTCCCAGTTTTGTCAATAAAGACTCTCGGTATTTCTTAACTAAATAGGACCAAGCACCACCAAACCTGTCAATGCTGAAATACTGGACGGATGTGTCATAAAATTTTGACACTTGTACATGAGGTTTTTCTTGAGATAACTCTTTGTCCCACAGTCTTCTCAATAATGTAAGCAATCTGTGAAAGTAGCAGAGTGCGATCGGTAGAGGTGTTGTCACAGGCCTTGAAACAATCTTTAAAACAACAAATTTCACTTAATTATAACTGCCAACAATTCTATCAAGTTGAACTTTATTAAATAATTGAACACTGCTGCTGATAATTGTACAAATTGCATTGTGCTGTCAGTCGCCTAAGGCTGAATGCATATTTGAGGAGCATCCAGAAAGTAAGTACTATTTTACTCTACCACCACTGTAACACTGCTATCAGGACTCCACACGTGTGGGCTAATCTTCCCTGTCAATTTCCCTTTCACTGACAACATTACAGTTGATTTGTGTAGTGTTTCCAGTTTTCTGTGTTCATTTAAAAAAGTTTAAGACAATCCATGAACCCATCGACTGTGAGATTTGTTCTGTCATTTTGTTGTTGAATACAAGGAACATTGAGTCAGATGAAATTCATCATCAAATTCAAGATGTAAAATGCAATGAGTGATGGAATGGGGAGAAAGAGTATTATGAAATTTAATGAAAGATGAACCAATGTCCACAATGAGGCATGGAGTGGGCAGCCTTCTGTTGTCAATAATGATCTGGTAAGGAAAGTTCATGACAAAATTTGTGAGAACAGATGGTTCACAATGACAATGCTTTCTGATTAATTTCCATAAGTTTCATGGTCTTTTTTCCATGAGATTGTTTCAGACCACTTAAGTTATCACAAGACATGTTCCCACTGGATTCTAAAAATATTTACAGATGTCCTCAAATCCCAACGACTTGGTAATAACACTTCCCAACAACTTTGAAATTTTTTACTTGGTACAGTGATAAGAGAATTTACTTTTCAAACCAAATCATGACTGGTAACGAAACTTGGATTCCTCGTGTCACCCCACAATTGAAACAGCAGTCAGTGGAGTGGATATACATTCAATCTCAGAAAAAACAGTAATTCAAAACGACAATTCAGTCAAGAAAATTATTTATCCTGTGTTCTGGGACAGAAATGGGTTCTGCTTGTCAAATTCCTTCCCAGAGGTCAAACCATCAATGCAGCACAATATTATGAGATCTTAAGAAACTTTTGACACACAATTCAAAACAAAAGGAGAGGGATGCTCAGCCTAGATATCAGGGTGTCTACCAGCTCCCTTAAGCAAAAATCAGGGACTTTTTGGGGACATATATTACAAAAACATGGGACCTTCAATTTCTTCGACATTATGGGGTATCGTACATAATATTAGTTCCATGATTAAATACACTAGCTGGTATATAATAACCTTAAAATTAAGTTTTTTTGAAGCCTACTTGGATTTTTGGCTAATAGAGGTACATTCTACTATTTTTTCAGTATCAAAGTTTATTTATCAGCATTTCGTATCTCAATTTACAAAATCAGTGAGAAGGGAAGGAAATTATTATGTTCTAGGGAAAAGGGAGATTTTAATTCTAAATTCTAACATTATCCATGACATCTGGGACCACTTGATAAAATCCATGTCTTTACAGGACATTGGGGATATCAGAAACTAGTAGACACCCTGGAAATTGAATTGTTTCTTGATAATACTCATTCCCATGATGCTAGTGATAATCACGTTCTTATTGAAGTTCAATTGCTAGCAGTTACAACACTCATCATACAGCCTAGATTTGGTACCCTCCAACATAAAAAGGAATTTTTCTGCCAATTATGATTTTTATAATTAGATTTAGAAAATTAGTTTTACTGCAGCAGTGAATTTTGAAAGTTTTGTAAAACACTGGTAGATATCAAACTACGATACATAAATGCCATGACTGGCAATGCATAAAATAAACACAGCCTACATAAACAGGGTTTGCTAGTAAGCAGCCGTGCAGGAATAAAGTGGTAAAATCTTGTAGAGTTTAGAATATCTAATGCCATAGCAACTGTATTTTTAAGGAATAATTCCAAATAAAAACCAGCTGATGATGAAATAAATTATTTACACATAAAGTTGTTTTGAAATTTATTTCTGACTAATGAACCTAGTTTAAACAATTAGTAAAGAATAAAAAATATTTAAAACATAATACTTTACAAGATATTAGCTTACAAAAATGATGGAAAATTGTCAATTAAAAAATAATAAGATTATAATTAATATTAGCATATAATATAAATAAAAATAAGCATATCCATTATTATAATAAAAATACTATCATTATTATAATATTATAAATTATAAAAAAATCATTATAATAAAAATAAGTATAAATTTTTTTGTATATCCAGTCTGCATACACATGGTTTACCATATCTGCAGCGGATTGTAGTGTTATACTTATGTTGCTACAATTCTGAATTTCTAAACTGGTTAAATAAAAAAGGAATACGAGATAATTTGTGAAGAAAAATACTAAATTACATATACTAATTAGAGGTAAGAAAAAAGTGTTGAATAAAACAAATTTAATAGAATTGTGTGATAAAATCAGAAGGAGAACAAGGTCCTATATTATTTCATAATGTATCATAAAAATATGATTGGTGTATATCAGGAATATTAGGCAAAACAGAAAATTATGGATAACTTTGGAACCAGTCAATGTCAAGCTATAAATCAAATTCCTATCAACACAGGGAGTTAAGGTGAACAATTTGACACCCTAATCGTCAAAATCAGCCGAGCCAAAAGAAGACATGATAAATTGGTAAAAAACAACAATTGCAGTGGCAGAAGGGATGGTGACCAAGGGAAAAGATCAAGGCAGATGTCACTTCCATCGACTCAGTTGCGTCACTCCAACACATCACAACACAACTATTAATTAACTTACAAAGATAATTAGTAATAAATAAACAATGCTTATGAACTGGTGAAGTGTGGGAATACACTCCTGGAGTGAGAAGGAAGTCACCTACAAGCACATGAGCAAGTCTGAGAGATACGAATCACTTAGGGAATGGAAGGATGTCGAAAGGGATTTTTCGATTTCCCTAATTGGTGCCAGTTAAAGCGCTGGTACCTACTTCGCTGTTGTGGAAATACATTGCAAGGACTTATGAATTTACCTTATAACTAAATGGACATGAACTTTTCGGTCTTCAAGAAGTGTGCTAGTGGAATCATCGTTTTTGTAAGCTAGCGTTACAAAATTCGCTATTATAAAATTTTACAGAATCAAATAGTTATATAAAAAAGTTCGTCAGCATCGTAAAAAGTAAAGTAACTGTAAAATAAAAGGCAGTGAAAGTAAGGCTACTGAAAAAAATTAATATAGTGAGTTTAAATAAGAAATCACAAAATTACAAAAAATAACGCTAGCGAGCATATGCTCTTCCACAGTGTTCGTACTGACATATGATTCATATAGTTCGGACAGAACATTGAGCTGGGACATGACTGATGACAGATCTCTGAATTTCAACAGGACTACCGTCTAGCACCTGGAACTGGGAATCTACAGGAGCTGAGAGTGGAACACATAAGAGAGGAGTTGGAGACGGAAGGACAGCGCAGCTCATTATCAAGATACAGCTGATAACTCCATTTCTACTTATTATAGTCTAAGTTTGATTATTTTAAGCAAATGAGTTTGAATCATCATATCAGTTTAATTAATATCTACAATTAGTTAATCAATTAAAATCTTCCAACAAAACAGTACACAATTGGCTAATAAAAATAATAAAAAACACAATAAAATTTTAATAATAAATAATTGGTACAATTGCAATTATAGATTTCATCATATAATTAAATTATAGTAAAAGTTATAATTGGCATGAAACAAGGAACAAATAATAAATATTACCAAATAAAATTAAGAAATTAATTTAAGGTTATGTTGATGAATTCAAAATTGTGATAATCAAAAAGAATCAATTTTATGTTTAAATAATTTGTGTAGAAGAATTGTGTTCAAAGAATTGTATTTGTATAGGATTATTAAAATATTAATGTTTTGAATTTAATAGAAAAATAGACAATTAATTGAATTTATTAAGTCATTACTTGCAATTTTTATCTTAAAGATGTAAATTAATTTTCAGAAAAAGTGGTTCTGATAAACGATATAAAAAATTAGTATTGTAAATAAAGAAAAATTTTTGACTTTGTTTTCTAAAATAATTCAATTATTAATAGATAAATAAGTAAGATATGGTTTTATTGCTGAGAGATAGAAAAGAGATAAATTAGAGTACTTTTGATTTTAGTAAGTAAAATTTGTTTTTTAATTTAATATGAGTTTTAGTTGTTATCACAACTAAACTTGGAATTAAGTATGTGGAATGGTCACCTTTTGAATATTTAGTAAAATTAAGAATTAACTTTTAAAATTGTTTAACTTAATTAAAGGGTTAATCCTAAGAACTATCAGATCTACAATTTCCAAATCCAGACTATTTGAGATAGCTAGATACGATACTTGTATAAGATGTACATATCGGACCAAATATTGTATATAGCTAGTCCTGCACAAGGTTCAGTTACTGCGGAAACAAGTAGCACCAGGTTTTATATATGGTTGTCCTACCTTACAACAACCATACAAAAGACTTACACAATCCCACTAATAGCAGGCAGCATTCACAGGAAAAAATTAAACACAAAACAGTGAGAAAGGAAACCATACCGGGTCAGCAAATGTGTTAATGAGGTTATATCTTTTATCTTTATATACTTCTTGCTGAAAATTAGAAAAAACATTCCGTTGCAGAATAACACCTGTTCTTGCACATGAAGCATGAGCTTGGTGGTAAGTGTTTTGAAACAACGTGAAACACTCTTTACAGCTATGGCTGTCATCACTGGTGGGATTGTTCTTTGAGAAAAACTGGATAAGTTGGTCGTGCCACGACAAGTATCTGAACATTAGTGGAATCTATATAGGAAAGTAATTTAAGGTATCCTTTTTCACATGTTTTTTGTTAACATTTTACATACATTTTTCTTTAAAACAGTACTTACTTTCTGAACATGATGTATACAATAATCTTTAGTTAACATTAACACCCACATAACCCTGCAAGACATTCCCACCCTCCTGCAGTTTAATAACATTGACCAAAACAGCATACTTTAAATATTGAGATATGCATTAGTTGCCCTAAAATACTACAAAAATGCTTGTTTCAATTGAGGATAATGTATCAAAAAGAAAGGTAATTTGGTAGTATCAGTTAAAAACCGTATGAGTTTTTAAACACCAAAAAAAAAGGAAAATAACAGAAAAATTTTAAAAAATATTTACAACAAAATAAAGGTGAAAATTAAAAATAGTATTCAATGTAAAACAAAAAACAAAACACAAATAAAAATTTCACTTACCACAATTAAACTTACCCTAACAATCATCATATTATCTCTTAAGAGATTGCGGAACATGTTAAGGAAGTTTTTTCTACATGATGCCTTCGTTGTACATTCTTCTTTGTTATCCATTAATATTTCTAACAGTTCAACTTGTAACTCTTCAAGTTCTACAAAAAAACATGTTAAGACAACACTGATTTCAATGAATAGATTATAACACAACAAAACACAAACAGTGAAAAATGCATTAATTATCCTTCTTTTTTCAGCAAAAATGACTTAAAATTCATAATCTTACCTTTGACTCCTAAATTAATTTTACTACAGCTGCTATGGTAACTTTTTTTCTTCTTTTCCTGTTCTTCTGTTTGTTCAATCTTCACACTAGCATTCAAAGGTTCCCACCATGGAGAAGGAATTATTCTGAACAATGCCGGTTCATCTATAGGTTTTATTTCCATAAAATCTGGTAACCTATCAAGCATAATTTTACTTTACTTATGGAAACTTATGTATTTACAATGTTTTTGCGATGTATTTACTGTATTTTGAAGACCAATATTTATCAAGACCTGGCATCATTACCAGTAACAAAAATCCTTTTAAATAACTACTGTAAATTGTGCCAAATCAAGGAAAAATTTGGTACTTGATTAAATGAGATAATTGCATTCCAATATTGTGACTGAGGTGAATTTCAAACAGTGTTTTTCAATTCCTACTATTAATTAGTTCACAGTCTCCATATTTATATATATATATATATATATATATATATATATATATATATATATATATATATATATATATGCACACGCACATACATGCACATGCACATGCACTTACACACACACACACACACACACACACACACACACACACACACACACACACACACACACACACACACACACACACACACACACACACACACACACACACACACACACACACACACACACACACACACACACACACACACACACACACACACACACACACACACATTGCGGGGGCAGATGATGTGAGCAGCTGATGGGTTTAGCGATCGTACCGTACCTCTAGCTCATACTTTTCTCACACATCTACTCAATACACACACACACACACACACACACACACACACACACACACACACACACACACACACACATGCACACGCACACATGGAGGGGGGGGAGTTGCCCTAAATAAAAAGGAAAACATAATGATGAGTGAGACAAAAACCGACGGATTATGTACCCAAGCGAGCATGGCTCATGAGCCCAATCTCGTCAGCGATTCCTATCGGGTGAAAGACCCGGTGGTCGCTGCCGGTCCCAATATCGGATGTGGTTGGGACCAATCTCACGATCAAGCTGTAGCCCAAGTATCATCAGTGGTCAATATGGTGACCATTCCACCAGATCCTACGGTCAACGTGGCGGCCGTAATTTCATCATCTGTGGTCAACTTGGCGACCCCGTCGAGTGTTGGTGTGGTCAACTTGGCGACCATAACTACACCATCAGTGGTCAACCTGGCAACTTTGTTAGGATCTACTCAGGTCAACCAGGCAACCTCTTCGAGAACTTCAGAAGTCGACACGGTGATTGCATCGCTATCGCCGAGTGACAGTCTGGCAACAAAGTTGGTGGCAGCAGGTACTCTGTCATGTAAGGAAACATCTGACTTGCAGTCAAACGTGGCATTCTTGAGACTGGGAGAGAAAGTGGAAGACCTGGCGCAGTTTCTCCAGGGCAAACATAATATCCACAATCAAATCCGTAAGTTGGTTGCTGCTATTCAGCAGCAGTACCAAAGAGCGAGTACCTGGCAAGAGAAAGAATCCCAACGCAGGAAGTGTCCTCCAAAGACCAAAGAGAGTGCGACTCAATCAAGCCCTTCAGGGATCACAGTAAATGCGAACAACTCCTCTGGTAAACGGAAAACTGTGAATGAAGAATAGATTGTCAGGGCTGGTAGTGTAAAGAGGCAGAAAGTTGGGAGTCTTGCATGCCCTAAAGTAGCTGTCGGAGAAACAACCGCACGAGGTCCAGACACCGATCGAGAAGGCATTACCAAGAGCTCTAGTGGAATGGCAAACGATAGCTTACAGGAAAACGGTAAAGAAGAAAAACTACCCGGAAGTGCAACGTTCAAAACCGCGACCTAATGCCATAATGGTCATGTTGAAGGAGGGAGCCAAGTATTTTCAAGTATTGCGGCGCTTGAAAGAAGAAACCGGACTTGCAGAACTTGGGACAAAAGTCAACCGGGTTAGGAAGAGTGCAACAGGTAATATGATTCTGGAACTAAATAAAAGAGGAATCATCTGCAGACACAGAAGGTCTCCGCAAAATCATGGAGGGGAAAATTCAGGATTTAGTAGACACCAGAGTCCTATCTCAAGACCTCGACGAACTGGCAACGGTTGAGGAAGTGAAAAAAGTCCTGCAAACTCAGCTGGGCAAGCTGGGAAAGGACTTCGAAGTACGGGTGAGGTCTATTCAGAAGCATACGGAAGGACGCAAACAGCAGTAGTTTCACTGCCCCTCGAGATTAAAAGGGAGGCTCTAAACATGATGCGTGTTCGAATAGGATGGGTCAGCTATCATGTTCGAGAGAAACTAATTCTCCGTCGATGTTTTAAGTGCTGGTCACTTGGGACACAATTCCAGCAAGTGTTACGAGCCTGATCGTTCGGCTAAGTGCTTCAATTGTGGGAGAGAGGGACATAAGGCTGAAGGTTGTCCAAACCCACCACATTGCGAATTGTGTCATGGGCGTGGGAAAAGTGATCATGCGGCCAACAGTTACAGGTGCCCATTGTATCAGAAGGCCCTACAGTTAATTGGAAAATGAAAGTGCTCCAACTGAATCTTAACCATTGTCAGTCTGCGCAGGATCTTTTCTGCCAGATGGTTGCCGAGAGGAAGATAGACATAGCAGTATTATGTGAACAGTATTCGAACCCAATGCATCAGCCGTCATGGACATCGGACAGTACTAACAGGGCGGCCATCTGTGTGTGTGGAGGCTTCGCCAATTTCTTCTGTTGGACCAAAGTTCGGGTAGTGTACATATTTAGTGTGTATGCACCTCCAAGCCTTGATATAGAGGAGTTTGAAGTGCTTCTTACGAGACTGTCGTTTGTGGCAGCTGGGCTTCGTCCTGTCATTATAAGTGGAGATTTTAATGCATGGTCAACTGTTTGGGGCAGCAGGAACACCGACAGACGTGGCGAGCTCCTCCTGGATACCATCACAGCATTGAACCTAGTGGTTGCTAACACCAGTTCTGCACCTACATTTGAAAGAGCGGGCTTCACTTCATGGATCGATGTGACCTTTGCCAACGAGGACCTGATTGCTGGCATACACAAGTGGACAGTAAGCAGACATTTCACCGATAGCGACCACAACGCTATTTTTTACGAAATTGTTGGCACAGGGAACTCTTGGGCCTCCCAACCAAAACCGCGATGTAAACGGAATCCTAGGTCTCTCGACCCAGAAGCGCTTGCCATAATGCTTAAGAGTGGTCTACTTTTGGAGGGAACTCCGGAACAAATGGCTAACTTTTTGATGGGAAGAGTGGAAGATGCGTGCGATGCTTCAATGACAAGAACCTCCAGAAGACAACATCATAAACCCGTTTCTTGGTGTACCGAGGGTATTTCAAGCCTTCGATCTCAGTGCCATCAAGCCAGGTAGGCCATATAAGGTAGTAATGGAACGGTTGGCGGAATGGCAACAACAGCAACCAATGTGCCCTTTCTTCCTATGCAGAGTGGTGTCGACACTCTTTCCACACTTGGACGAGCCCATAAGACCAGAGATTGTAGTGCCAGCGGGGGAAGTGATTCCACCCATCATGATACATGAGCTGCATCAGGCGTGCAGGAGGATCGGGGATGCCAAAGCACCCGGCCCGGATGGCATACCAAATGCAGCTCTTAAAATTGCTCTTGAAACCAATCCTGATGCTTTTATTAAAGTACTGGATGGCTGCTTATTTGAAGGAACTTTTTCCACCAGATAGAAGGAGCAGAGGTTGGTTTGATACCAAAGATGAAAAAGCCTCCTGAAGCACCATCATCATATCGGCCGATATGTCTACTTGATACAACGGGGAAGATTCTGGAGAGGATTGTCTATGGAGGACTTGAACCATTCGCTGAAGGCGCATATGGGCTTTCGGAAGATTAATATGGATTTCGGAGGGGCAGATCTACCATTGATGGTATTAACGGTGTCATTAGTAAAGCGAGGAAAGCTACTGAAGACAAAAGGTGGAGAAGAGGTGCTAAAAAATATTGTGCCATTGTCACACTGGACGTTAAAAATGCATTCAACTCAGCGCGATGGAGTAATGTATTGCAGATCCTAAATAGCATGGGAGTTCCAGTGTATCTCCAGAAGGTGGTAGGGAGTTACTTTGAAAATAGAACTCTCATCTATGACACTGAAGAAGGAGAAAAGAGTTACAGAGTAACAGCAGAAGTACCACAAAGCTCTGTGCTTGGACCCCTCCTTTGGAACATCATGTATGATGGGGTCTTACGGGTCGGTGTACCATTAGGCGTAAAAGTCTTTGGATTCGCCGATGACCTTGCGGTGGTTATTGATGGGAAGTTTTTGGAAGAAGTTGAGGTTCGGGCCAATGAGGCAGTGAAGTCAATCTGGAGATGGTTGACATCTATGGGTCTGCAGCTCGTCGATCAGAAGACGGAGGTCGTGCTTATGACCAGCAGGAAAAAGAGGGAAACAGTAACTCTTACAGTTGGAGATATGCAGATAAGTTCCTTCCCAGCCCATCAATACCTTGGCGTGTGGGTTGACACGAGACTCTGCTTCAGAGAACATCTCAAGGCAGTTAGTGAAAAGGCGGCAAACGTGGCAGGAGCCCTTTCCAGGCTCATGCTGAATCTGGGAGGTCCAAGATAGGCATGCCGCCAACTCCTGGCTGGGGTAGTAAGCTCAGTACTCCTATACAGAGCACCGATTTGGAGCCAGGCTATGATGGTCGCGAGCTATGCATGCAAGGTTAATGCGGTGACCGCCGTGCGTTGCTGCGTGTCGTGAGTGGTTACTGAACAGTTTCCTACGACACTGCATGCGTAGTGGTGGGCGAACCGCCAATGGAGCTGATGGCTGATGAAAGAGCGAGGCTGTTCTGGCGTAAGCAAAATGCTGAGCCGCGGTATAGTCATACAATGGGAATTACAGAGGAGCAAAATCGGACCCTGGAGACATGGCAGCAACAGTGGGACGAATCAACAAATGGACGATTGACATACCAACTCATAGGTAACATCTAGGATTGGTGCAACAGGAATTATGGAGAGGTGGATTTCTCACACAGATCACTGGGCACGGTTGCTTCCGAGCTTACTTGTTCCGTTTCGGGCTGGAAACGGACTCGGCTTGTCCCCTCTGTCTTCCAGCAGTGGAGGAAGATGCAGAGCATGTGTTTTTCCGCTGTTGGAGATTCGACAATGAAAGGATGAGGCTGCAAACGTATATGCGAGGCAGCATTGCACCGGAAAGTCTGGTTGTGACTATGATGGCTTCAGAGGCCAACTGGAGGGCCATTGCGGGATTTCGCTGCAGTGGTCATGAAGAAGTTGAGGGCTGAGGATCGAGAAAGGAGAGCCAACGCTGTAGAAGAGTAGGCGTTCAGCCAGTCCACCTTCCCATGAAGTAATGCCTGGCGGCAGTTCCATGGGGAGGTTTACAGAAGAGGAATGCTTTTGGTGGTTTTTTTAGTGGGTAACAATATATCTTCACTTGAGTTTAAACTCAATTTGAGTCCCACACTCTGGGGTAGTGCGTACCCTACCCCAGGTAGTCTATAAAAGATTTTTTCCACCTTTTTTGGCATCGCAAAACACACACACACACACATATATATAGTTCAAATTTTCAATTGTTAATAAAAACCTTCTATTCATCCACTCAAGTTCAAATACATTTTTTTAAACTTTTAATGGATGACACGATGTTAATACAGTTTTTTAAAATATTAATTCATTAATTAAATTTAATTAATTAATTTTAGTTTTATATGGAAAAAAAAATTTCTCTTATATAAGATATTTAGAAGGATATAGATTTAGGAATAAATTGTTGACCTAAGTAGGAAGTGACAATAAAATTTATTTTTTGTTTTTTTTTTTTTTTTATTAGTATACGCTTAAATTATGTTTGTATATTTCCACAAACATCTAGGTCACTATGATCTCCTCCTAGTTCTTAGAACTGTATAGTGGGTTTTTCCTAACAAAAGTATTATGTATACCTGTTTTAACTTTTAGTCTGTTTCTCTAAAAGTAGCATTGACAATGTTCTAACAAGTGAAACCTTGGTTGGCAAGACTCAAATAAAAATGCTTTGGAAATATACAAACATGTTATTATTTCATTAACTGTACACTTAATTGAAAATCTGGTTACACCATCATAATTAGCATTCAAATCTGAATCAATTAGCATTTAACACTTTTAACTTACATTGAAAATACCTTTGAGATTCAATTTTGTATTTCAATGTAATTTGAAACTTTTAAATACCAATGCAGATTTTCATACTGATTATGATAATTAAAAAAAATTGTAAGATAAAAAATTAGTCTATGATTTCTTAAGATTTAAAATGAAAGCCATTTTAATGACATGCATGTATACACACACCACAAAAATGTTAACAACACCTCAAAAAGTGATCTAGAGGTGAACTTGACAGTCCCGTCAAAGTCCCAGATCTGGGTTTTTACCACTCCAATATCTCAATTTTTAAAAGAAATTTCCTAAAAAGACTAAATTTTTATGTCTTAATGACCATACTTTATAATAGTTAAGACTAATGAGGATGAGATATTGGTGTCAGTAACAACTGAGTCTTGAACCTACAACCTCCAGGTACACAGTTCAGAGAAAAAGCATACTTACAGGTATCTTAGCCACATCAACCACGAGACCTAATGAGATTAGATGTATGATTATGTCTGCACTTTGTAATAAAATAACTACACAGTTACTTCTCTACAGATTCCAAAAAATTAATTTTAGTCGATTAATATTCTAGATGCACTTTGTAATTAAAAAAACTACACAGATTACGCCTCTATAGACTTCAAAAAATTAATAACTTTAGTAGATTAAGATTGTGGATAGAAAAAATAGAACTCACCTAACAATGGAAAAATAAACACTTCCCAAGAGCCAATCTCTTAATTTAGAATTAAGTGCCAATGATTTAAGAAGTGTTAAACTCCTCCTCTGCATGATAAATTCTACATTGTTAGGCACTTGTTTAAATTTTGAATTCAAATCCCTCGTTACTACTCTCATCACAAAGTTTAGCTTTTCTTCCTGGAAAGGCAATTAAAATTAAGAAATGAGAAAAGTATTTTTAATTAAATTTAATTACAGAAGAAGTGTAATATCTTACCTGTAAGAAAATTGTAAGGATTTCAGTGAAAACCTTAATTTTGAAATCAGATTTAGGCAAACCTTTCTTTTCAACAATGTATGTAACATTAGCCAAAGAAATAAGAAATGGTATTAGACATGCTTCAATAATATAGGTACTGTCCAGTAGTGGTGACAGCTGGCGCATCAACAACTGAGCAAACATCAAGATGGAAGCTTCCTCCAACACTTCATCCACTTCTTTTCTGTCCACTTTCTAAAACAAATCCATTTTTTTTTAATTTTAGATAACTACTTTAGCTGTGTTATTATTGTAGGATATTTTTAAAGAAAACCCAATTTAAATAATTGTTAATATTCAGAATTTTAAAATTTATTAATAAAATATCTATTTTTGTATTTTTTTAATTTTTGATTTATTTATATTTTTAAAAGTTTGATAATAACTCAAGAAATGTTTCTAAATTGATAGGCTACTTTTGTTATAAAAATACTGTTATTAATTTTATTATGTTGAGTCCCTTACAAATAATACATGATAGTAGACAATATTTTCAATTTTTTGTTGTACTAAGTATTAAGAATGTATTAAATATTTAGTAGATTGTGAAAAAATCAAACTTAAGATTTTGATTGATAACTTAAGATCCGTTTTTAGATCACATTGTTTTGATTTTATGTTTCCCTGTTTGAGTTTGTGCACATAACTAGAGACTAAATGACTTAACCAATTTTCCTATATCAAGTAGGTCTAGTTTTTTAAGTTTTGTTTGGGATAATTTTTAAATTTTCATAAGAACCCTTTCATTGGCCAAAAAAAAAACAACTTAAAATGAGATCTTTTTTCAACAAATTCAATTACATTTTGCTTAAATGAGTTAAATTGTAAAAATGTATTGTTTAGTACATAAGTACCTAAGTACATAAGCATAAAGTGTATAACTTGCTAAACTCAGTTTTGTTCTATTTGTTCTTCAATTAACAAAAAAATTAGAATCAAAGATGTTGTTTCTCTTTGATAACTACCAACTGTTCATCCAACTGACTCTAATTTTGAAAGATGGAGAAATTACAGTGAAGTAATTTTACCTTCTTAAAAACATAACAGCTCTCAACCAACTTCTGGATTAGGGAATAACCCATATATTTAAAGTGAACTACAGACATGAGCTGCAGTTTTTTTTTTTTTTTTTTTTTTAGGCATGGAAGTTACAGTTTCTGAAAAAAATGCTTAAAGATTTATCTTACAAAGTTGGATTGGCATGAAATATAGTAAGCAAGGAAACAAACAGTAACTGCTGGAAGAGGTGTAAAGTCAGTGATGAGACAAAATGTATGAAATGGACATTATTAATGTTGATAACTCAGTGTTGAAAGGCAATGATGAAATAAACATCAATAATCAAAGACATATTCTTGGAAAGCCCGAAATCACAGAAAATATCCTTCAATCGGTGAGTAAATATTGACACTGAAGAACATGTGTGTTACTTGTTCAGTAATGAAGACATTATTCAACAAGTGATTGAGGTTAAAGAAGCCACTCTTGACAAGGGACCACATAATGAACAGAGCATAACAACCCAAGAACCACTTCAGGGATTAGAGACAGCCACAATCAAGTTGTCCTGGAGAGACAACAGGATTTGAATACAGCTTCACAATCTGCTTCCATAAAAAGCATGATTTAAAAAAAAATTCAGGTAAAAAGAACAGAAAAGGTTTTCCCACATAATTCTGCTTAGTTTATTTCAGTTAGAACAATACATTATGAACTGTAGTTCAAAAATTACTAAAAAAGTATATATTGTTCATTCTTTGTAATATTAATTTTTAAACAAACTTAATATAATATACAGTAATTCAAGTACTACTGTTTTCAAACTTTTGTAAAAATTAATTTTACATTATAGTATTCATTTAGTGCCTATTTTATTTACATTTCCTTCTGTAAAAATGATATGTATGTAAAAGATGTACAGTACTACAAATAATGTATGCAAGCTGTATTTCTACAAATTTAATTATACACATGACCTTTTGCAAGCATGGTATACAGTGTAGGACTACTGTATATTATTTTGCAGATAAAGCGATGACTGGTTCTTTGGAAAATATTGCTTCCAAAGCTATATTGCTGCTGATACCAGCTCATGCCTCTCCTCACATTCTCATAATATAAACACATAGTCTAACAAGTCGCTCATATAAAAATGCCAGATTATATCTATTGCTTCATGAAAAGTACTTCTATTGTTCATTCTATACTACCATGCACTTGGGGAAAGTTGACATAAACAAATATATGTGCATGCGGCTAAAACATTTTGATTTAGCCTACATAGCACTACACAGTTATCTATAGAAATTTGTCCTTCATCCGATATACTACAGTTAGCACTATAATGCGGATCTCATTTGTCTATGAAAATACATGTTATAATCAGCAACCATTGTATTTAAATTATCCAAAAAATATTTAAGTTAAATAAGATTTTTTAACATTGCTTCAATAAGAATTATACAGGACCAAATTAAAAAATTTAATTAACCACAATTTTGAATTAAATACGATCAAATTAGTCAGAGCCACTGTATATACAAACACAGAATCTTAAATTTCTAAATAAATAATCTAAAATACTAGATTAACAACAACTAGCTACTAGTAACAAGCTTTATAATACTAACACCAAGATTATAATGTTTATCTTCAGAGAGATCAAGCAATTTATGGAACCATGTAAAAACAAGCGAAGCACGAAGAATACTACACGTAGGAGGCATCTGAAGGGGCTGAAACCCTTCAATAGGGTATTTAAAAGGGGTTCCTCCAAAATTAGCCGCAATACCTTCATGATAGGCAAGACTGACTGCTGGAAAATAAGCACATCCTGGACCCAGTTGAACACTTTTAAATGCTTCGCCCATTGATCTCCCGTTCCTGAAACACATTTAACATTTAGAAACTTATTTGTTGGCACAGAACTTTTGAATACATTTTTCAGTATATACTATCATCATTTTTTCCTATCAGACAGACAGAAAAGAATGGAATGTCTGGATATTTTTATTCTCTCAGCTTAGCTATTTTTCAGAAAAAGGGAATTATTTTAATGTTTATAATTTGGAATGATATTATAGATTAGAAAAAAATATTTTAATACAAATATTGTGTAGAATTGAAATTTACTGTTTTCATATAATTTGACATTTTTTTAAACTTATTTTAAAAAGTTTTACACAAGACATTTAAAGTTTTAAATAATGAAATAATATTACAAAAATTATTATTCTTTATGTTGTCCTACATTTCGACAACTCTTCGCAAAAAATTATTTTTTAACCTATTCTTGTATTTGTAGCAAATATACATTGAGCACCTGGGTTAAATTTAGTCACCTTAAGTTAGGATCGTAAGCCAGATTGAACAATGCCCAGGCAAACTGAAAAAATATAATATAATTATAAATTACAACACTTAATAGAAAGGGGTCACTGGTCAATGTGGCTAAAACGCTGGTCAGTCTCTGAAATGTGCAACTCAAGATCATAGATTTGAGACACCCCTAATGTTATAAGCCAGTGAAGAAAAGAAATGGTGATGGTAGTAATGCTGCAGGATAGTGGGTACTTCCCATATTTATTCTGAAGTCAGGACTGATGAAGAAACACAAAAGATTAGCACTAACAGAATCTAAAGCAAAATATTTGCAACACAATTTAACAGTATACGATTTACTAATAACATTCACCAAAATGTGTTATTCTTGCCCATTTTCCTACATCTTTTGTATTTTTATACTGTAAAAGTGTGAAATGAATGATGTGGTGATGAATTGAATCTTCAGTAAAAGTTTATACCATTCATATAAAGATGTATGGTACTAATTTGCTAAAAGTAACACATTCATAAATTATTGATGACAGTTTAACATAATTAACAATAACAGCACAGTTAAATATACACTGACAACTTATTTCATGTTAGTAAAGATCAACAAATATTATGAGAATGAATTCGTAATGTTGATTCAAACTCCGATCAGCTAAACTTTAGAATTCAACTTTAAATGAACAAACTGCTCTCTCGCCACTACAACTACAGACGTTTCGAAAAGCCGGTAGATCAGTTCAGTTCACGTTACGTGCATTCATGGCTAGTTGACTTGCACAGCCATTATAACCATGCTTGTGATGCACCTGTAAATATCATGATTTAAGCCAAGCATTAGCAGGTAGGATTAGCTATAACTATATTTATATACGCTATTTAACTTAAAGTAATAACACTGAATAAAAATTTAAAAGATCACTATGTTGTAGGATCACTATGTTTGAACAAGTTATGTTATAACAAAACTTTAATACTTTACGTCATTACAAAGAAACATTTTCATAATAATTACATGTGATATGTCAAACTGATTTATAACTCTCAGTTTAAATAAAGTGAGTATAAATAACATATTTAGTATATTTTGGCAGTGCGCAGAATCACTGGTTCTACATTATGTCTGCAGAAGTAAAACTTGCATAGACTGAGTCAGGCCTACTCTTGCGCAGAACCTGCCTTTGATACACTAAAAGTTAGGTTTTGTGTACACTGCAAAACATTTAAACAAAAATACAGTGTTTAGAATAATTTCAACATCCCTTTCAGAGTGATTTTTTCTTTTAATGTAAATGCAAAATGAAAAATCTTTTTAGTAACTGCTGTACTTAGCTTTAAAATACTGTAACGTAAACTTGTTCAAGCTTGGAACCTTAAGACTGATTAGTCAAGAGACTGTTTTGGGAGGTGTGACATGTAAATTTTAGGCTAGACCAGTGGTCGGCAAACTCGTCATCCAAAAGAGCCAAATATAAACAATACAAAATTGAAGTTTATTCAAAGAGCCATTTTTTTAAAACTTAAGCTTTGCTTTAGTAGAGACATTTTTATACAAATAATTAGAATTAAAAGTACACTTTTTGCCTTTGCTAAATATGTCTTAGTTTAACTAACAGTACATTAAATAAAACTTGGTACCATTCTTGTATAAAGATAATATTTATTTAAAAATATAACAAGTTAAATAATATAATACTCCACTAATGTGAACAATGGCCTTGCATTTCCTTGGAAAGTAAGGGTAAGTCAGGTTTGTATGTTGTCATTTTTAATTTTAGGCACAAGTCTAAATTCTGATTGAAAAGCCAATATCTTAATTTACACTTGATAAAGTTCATGCTTGAAAATGATTATTCACATAAATATATAGACCAAAATAAGGAAAGACCAGCAAACGCAAGTGTCTTCAGTTGATCATATAAGCCAGGAATACTATCCAGGTGTTAAAAATTAATATATCTTCCCTCTCACGATCTTTCGAAGCAGACCACTTCTGCTGTAAACTTAATTCACATTTATTTTTCTCCATTAGCTCTAAGTCAGCATAAAAACACTTGAATTTTGAGCTCTTTATTTTTTAAATCCACCAACTGCATTTCAAAGCTGCCCATATCAATATTAAAGGGCGAAAAATTTATTTCTGTTACTGTGGCATTCAGAAGCTTTTTAACAAAAGCTAACATCGCTTTGTTGTTTCTAAAGTCTTTGAACTTGATGAGAAAAACTTAAAATGATAATTAAATAAATGATAATATAATTATAATGATAATAAAAGATAATGATACATATGTTTACAATTGTTATTATCCTTGCTATTGTTGCGTTCTAAAAATGTAAGCTTTTCTGTAAGCTTGAATTTCAAAAAGTTTCCTCGTCTCTTACAAGGCAAGTTAATAAATAATATTCCATGCCTGCACTAAACATTTCATGGAAGAGCCGAATCCAGGAGTCAAAGAACCACATGCGGTCATGAGTTGCGGTTTGCCGACCACTGGGCTAGATTGTCCCGAAGGGACAATTTCAAAATTAAACATTTTTATCTTCTCTAAATCAATGTAATTAATCATTCTGTTTAAATTTCTTTTGTCTTAACAATAAAATGAATTTCAGCACATATTTTAAAAAAGTATAAGATAGCAGTTGGCCAACTTTCAGCTTAGCTAGTTATAAGAAAATCTAAATAAATAAAGAATTTTGTGCAACCTTTTTTTTGGTTTGATATAGAAAAGTTGGTATTTTTTTATAATTGTATAGGAGATTTAAAATCATAGTCAGTAAGAAAATATGCATTCATATTAAATACATACAATAGTATTTTTTTTTCAAAATAAAAAAAACAACAGCAAACTGAATTTAAATATTTTCTTTTCTCATTCTTCACAAAATTTTAATAGATTTCTCTAATTTTAATTTATTTTTACAATAAATTCTCTTAAATGTTATTTGAGGTTTCATATACATCCTGTATCACCAGTAATGTATTATATCTAAATGTTCAAGACTCAAAATATAATAGAGGAGAGATCTCGCCAACCTTTTTTCTAGTGAATAAGGCCAAAGCTTTAGAAGATATTAGTAAATTTAATATAAAATTTCATGACCTTAGTTCAGATATATACTGTGTGCGCTCTATAACCATACTGGTCCTCTGATCCTGATTCTATCCAGCACTCTTCCTTACTGTTTCCAAAGGCCACAAGAGCGGACTGAGCACATAGTAACAAATTTGACAAGTTTCATCCCAGCTTACTTCACACTGCGAACCTATTATGTTCCTGACCGGTAAAATGTCTAAAATGTGGAACTGTATTCTAGTCGTCACTTTTCCATATTCAATATAGAACACAGGCTCTTGGTCAATAGATAAAAACCATACAAAGTTTAAATAACAAGAAAGTTTTTTCCACATTGTCAAGTAATAATGAATCCTTGAATGAAGTAATGTAGACTGAATGATGACATATTGAAACTAGTTCAGAACAAGGATATGAACACGTAAACAGTAAACAATTTGCTGATATCAGGTCAAGCCAACATCGGATGGAGGGGCCTACCTGTTTAAGGGTAATGACACCTGCCATTCCCTCGATCTCAAATTCCTAACTTGAGTTCTTCTATTTCAGCAATTATGTAGCTTTTTTATTTTCACTTTCTGTTGTTTCAAACATGTTGCACATTTATGTTTTAAGTTAGGCAATGGAGAACAAAAGTTGATCAATGCTCTTGAAACATTGTGCATTCTTTCTATGCAAACAAATAATAGCAAAGTCCAAATAAACAATAATAATAACATTAATATTTAACATAACATCATTAAGTAACAATTTAAAAAACAGGATGTTTTAGATGTCATGAATGGTATTCACAGTCTCAAATCCATTTTTCCGTTACCTTAACTTCTAATGATAATCTCACATTACTAATACTTTCATTATTATTACTATAAAGCAGATAAATTAGTTGCATATACCAGGAAAGAAGATATCTTCTTAATGTCACAAAATTTAAAGTCACACATTACTTATAATTAATTAAAAATATTTATGTTCTCCTACTCACCTATAAAACAATATGGAACCAATGTCTAAATCGATTGCACAACCAATGATATCACCATTTAACCAAGATTCACCGTACTCAGTTGTAGCTACATTCCACTTTCTCACACGATTACCATCAAATCCATATGATCCTACTGTATCTCCTAAAAAAATATGCAAACTTGTACAAAAAAAAAAAAACAAAATCATGAACTTTATTTCCTTTGTTTTTAATTTTAGTATTTTAATCTAGAATTAGGTTTATGTCTTAGGTTAGACACTCAAGAACAAGAGTTGATTCACACTCTCAAACTGTCATGTACAATGAAGGCAAATTTCCTAAAAAAATAAAAGTTCAGTTATTGAATAAGTTGTTATGAATGAATGTTGTGAGTGCTAAAATGAAGTTTACTGCTACATCCAAATAAATACATTACACAAACTCAAAACATAATGTTTATTTTATCATATGTAATATATAAACAAACGTATCAAAGGTTAAAAAATCCTTAAATTTTAAAAAAACATCGGTTTATGAAGGTCCTTAAATGCCAAAAGGAGTTTTTTCAACAATAATTACTGAAATTCAGTAAGTACACTTTATAAATTACTCCACCAATAAAGTAAATTGTGCAACAAAATTTATAAACTTTCTCACATTCACACAGATAACTGAAAAATCAGTTCAGAAGGAAACAACAAAAAACCAGCTTCTCAAAACAGGTTCACCACATTTTGTCAATTTTTTTTTTGTCATATATGGAGATTCGTACTAAACTCAGTAGGTAATTTGAAGTAAAACAAATTTACAGTCTGAGCGTAAACATAAGAACAAATTCTGAATGTAATCATAGATTATTTTTATTTTTGTTCCAAACCTGTAATACTTTTCAAACTTGCAACACTGAATTATTTTGTATACTATACAGTATAAAAAATAGTGTTTTATTTTTTAAATAAGGAACTTAACAATAAGAGTTGATATGCACTTCTGAAACATCTTGAATTGTTCTATATACATAAATAATAAAATAATTTCCATAATAATAATATATGTTCCATAAAAAAATAATAATAACAAAGTAGTAAAATTATTTTTTAAATGAAATAGTATGTAAAAATGTTTTTCATGTTCTATAAAATATATGATTATTAATTAAAAACCATTTAAAGTAAAACTCACCAACACCAATTTCAGGAGAAAATTTACTATTCTGTCCCATATCCCAGCCCAGCTGCATAACTCCCTTGGTTTCCAACTGAAGTTCATAATACCATTTACCTATGAACAGTAGGAAACATTTAATTTTAATTTTTTCCTTCAATATTATTATTTCACAGCCCAAATACCATCTATAAAAATTTGATTTATTAAAATTATTTTCAGTTTTATGATATAAATTCATACTGAATAAATATAAAGTCCAGTTAATTTGTCATACTTAGTATATTTTGTAAATATAATAATTATCATTTTATGACAAACTCGGTTTTTATTATTAAAACAAATTTTTCCACCCCTCTAATAGACGGATGAATCTTAAAAACAGGAATGGTAAGTATATGTATATTAGAGATTGCACTGTCTATAAATAGGTTACATAATAAATATTTAAGTTTCAATTAACACCACTATATATTAAAATAATCAAGCCACCTAGCTAAAATTTTTTACAGTGTACAAAGTATTTCTTCAGTATCAGTTCAATTTCAAATTTAGCAATATGATCAGTAATATAACTACACCAATACAAACCAGCAATGGACAATGATTATTTCAATTTTTAAAATGTTCATTTCTGTTTGTCAGTCCTTTGATATTTCCTTCCTAACTTGTAGTCTTCAAAGTTATCAATAGGCTTTCCAACTGCCATTAATTCTTTATTTCAGGTTGTCACAAAACACATTTTTTTTAAAGAAAAAAACATTTCCAAATTAAATAATTCATATGAAAATTATACATGTAACATTATAAAAAGTTTTATTTGAAAATTAAACTTTCAACATTTACACTGGTAATTTATGAAATGTAAACCCTACCTGAATATAAACAAACATTTGCCTTCATAGTGCTGAAATTTGCTTGAGAGTACAACCTCAGGTGATCTTCACTGATTGTAAACATACCTCCTTCTGATCTTGATGAGTGATCAAACATAACCTTTAATAATACAATCAAATTACAAAAATAATATTAAAAAAATATAAATGCCAAGCCAAAGCAACAACAATGTAATTAAGCTTAAGCTAACTAAATTTATTGTTCTTTCTGGAAATGAACAAGTTTTACAAATTTTCTTCTACAATCACAGTTTTTTATCAAGGTAAAACAATGTCTGAAATGAAAAATATTCAATATTTCCATGCAGACCATACTGTGTTAGGTTAGCAGGACTTACAAACCTAACACACCATGCGTTGAAGTAAAGTATGTTTTATTGTTCCAAATCTTTAAAGATGTTAATATGTTGTAAATAAGAAAAAATTAATAACATATCTCAAAACATAAGCAATTGTTGGTGATATATGAATTATAAACAATTATCATTTTCCATTATGCACCACCTGCCAGTAGCACAAGGAGAGTTGGGCGCCAAAGCTAAATTGACAATTACGGTGGGCAGTGAAGATGGAAAATGGAACCTGGAAAAGTTTACTGACCGCAATGAAATCAGGATCACCAATCCACCAGTTTGCAGAAACACTTTATCAAGAAAACACTAGGTTACACACAAATAAAATTCTGATGAAGAGAATTTTAATTCAGATATGGCAGTTGCAGTTTACAACACTTAACAAGCACGAAAGTTGGCCAAGAAGTATGCAGCAGAACAACTGTATTAAGATCAACAAACAGTTGAGATTCAATATTTATCCAAAGATTCAAATATTAAACATTCAATATCAAATATTAAAAAAAATTCATACCTTTGGTTTTTTTATTTAGCCAAAAAATACATTAAAAACAATATTTTCACGTTGAATCAATATAGAGGATATTGGTCAGAATTACTTTAACAATTAGAATTAGCAAGATTTTAAGAAATGACAGCATCTGATCACGCAAAATTTGCCCATGTGTTTATCAGAATTGTTTAAATTACTAAAACAGTTGAGCAATTAGTATTTTTTTACACAATCCTGGGCACAGATAGATGATAGTCTGCCCAAAATTACATTAAATTACACTAAATCAGAAAATGATGTTAAAAATTATGGATTATTTTTTTTTTAGTTAATATGAAAAAGCTATGAAGAATTATGATAACTGAAAATTGTTACTGGTACATTTGCACTTAGGATGTTACTACAATTTTCAGTTCTGGCACCAAATGGGCTTAACAAACTTTCACTAGACTGTAGTACGTCAGTTCTCACTTTGATTAATTGTGATGAAAACTGCACTGGATGTGTTGACGTTAATTAGTCCTTTTTTAATACATGATTGAATAACTGTAGTTAATTTAATCACACTTTTCAAACAGCAAACCTTTATAAACACACAAAAATAAATATCAAACTATTAACTTTAATACAATTTCATTACATTACCCCACTTTTAATACTTAAAATTTAATAATTTTTAATAACTAACACTGCAATTAGCCATACCTGGTTAACATGTGTGGCCAACCAGAGACTGCCTGCAAAGTGAAGGGTCATCTGAAGGGAGCGAGGAAGGGAATCTGCTGAACTGATTATTATAACTGGGCCAGTCATGCAGTGAACCTGACCAAGCAGCATATGACCAGAACAAGTATATGACCATGCAGTTCAAGACTGAGTATTACCAGAATAATTATTTGAATATTTACTCAGGGCAACTTAGTTTCTAGTGTAATTTGATTTTTTTATTTAATTTGTTATCTAAGCCTATTTTTTTACAGATTTTGTCTTTTTTTAAATAATTTTAACTAGTTTCACCTGAAATAATAAATAATACTGAAAGAGATATTTACAAACCTTGGAAGGTCCTATACGTCCAGGTCTTGTGTCTGTTTCCAGCACATTTACATGTTGTGGATACCCTTGACAATCTAATTTAGTCTGTATCCATTGGTCGACACATTCTATTCTACAAAATGAATACATTTTAAACACCACACATATATTTACCACCATACTATACAATCTGGACTTTAGTAAGATAATGGTATATAGACTGCTGCTAGGTCCATACAAAATGACCAACTAAAATATACTTAGGACTGAAAGGTTCTACAATCACTTTAATTTAAATTATAATGTATAGCAGTTTCGCTCTAAAATTATACAGAAAATACCCAAACAATAGGATTTAAGATACTGTATGTATGTTTTGTTGTTCAAAAAACAGACTACGTTCAATATGTCTAATACCCTAAGCATATATCTGACATGCCTAATGACATAACAAATGTCACATTTATTCATGATTCATAAAATTTTTCCAAGCAAAGTTTTTATATATTTGTTCTGAATATTTTTTTATGTAGAGAATATAGTTGTATGTAATAATAGCACAAGGATTATATAAATAGGATATTAGTCTGTTTATACTGTAAGTATAAAATAATGTTATGTGTGCTATTAATACCTTTAACCTATTTACATCACCATTTTCACAAGGAATTTTTTTGACTCTTTTGCAACAAGGAGAGTCTGCTCTTATCCTGTACAGATTTTCCTGGTCCAGCATAGCCACTAGGTATGTATAGCTGAGGTAGAAAGCGGCCTGAATAGTTTAACTACCAGGTACATACCCCTGGGATGGAAAGCACCTGTGTACTCTTTATTGCAAAGCAAGGGTGACTGTCATGTGCTGAACCCAAGACTTAGAGACTCCAACCCAAGAATATTGGTCTGTTTTACCCAAGAAACATTCTGTTTTACAGAAACTGGTAGAGACATATAACAGGGGTCAGGATTCCACTGCATATTAGTTAGTATGTTTACAAATCAAAGAAAGGCAGTGAGGGTGCACTTCATAATATGGTTCACAAATTAAAAAGAGTTCTAGAGAACAAAGGCATCCCCTTGGGGTCTTTTTAGACATTGAAGGAGTTTTTGACAATGTCTCCCACTAATCAATCAATGGTTCATGACCTGACATGGCAATGGATAACAAAAACCGTGTGTGACTTGGTGGGGAGACATGCTGAAGGGGAGGAAGGATGTAGCTAGAACCATAGGAGAGAAGGTGGAGGGGAAGGTCAGAGAAGTTGTTTCAGGAGGGGATTTTGCCCGTCTCTTATGTAACTTGGTGTTGGACACATTCCTGGATACTCATTCCTGGGGGGATACTATACCTAAGGATATGTAGATGATGTGGTGGTGCTTATCACACAGTGGTGGATGTCATGACAAAGAGAGCCCTATCACTAGTAGAAACCTGGTATATACAGAGAATCTAGGGGTTAACCACATGAAAACACCAATAGTTCCTTTCACAAGGAAGAGGATCACCCCTATACCTAGGAAGGCTGATGCTCTTTAGGAAGACAATCCCAGTAATAAACAAAGTGTAATATCTAAGCTTGAAGTTAGAAACTAAACTAATTTGGAATACATACCCTGGGCATATCATTGGAAAAGCCAACAAGTTATTGGTAACAGTAAAAAAAGGTCAGAAAGACATAAGGACAAAAAAACATACATCTTTACAAAAGTGTACCATAAGAAATAAAGGTCTATGTTTGATTAAAAATAAATTAAATCTAGTTAAATAATATTATTATATGTAATATTGCTTTGTTTACTGATGATTCCAATAACTACATATATATATATATATATATATATATATATATATATATATATATATATATATATATATGAAAAACCTTACATATTAGTTGAACTAGTGGAGTGTTTCTTTGTTACAGTTAAACTCTCTTGCAAAAAATCTGCCCCAAAAATGCTTTCTGCCAAAGTTTTATTTCGACCTAAAAGAAAAGACATTTCAAAAATTATTATACTATTTATAAACTCTAAATATACGTCCAGTAGTAGGCATGAGCATCGATAGAAAAACATTGATGGTAACATTGTTAAAACCATGATTTTAGTACACATGTGAAGTCACTAAATACATCAATAATAAGTACACTGATTAAAATACATCAATAATATGATGTGCGAAATATGAAAATGTGAAGGTGCTTTATTGATGAGAGCACAAGTCAACATTGATAATTCCTGAGAGGTTGTTACTAAGTGCTCAATCGCTTTTGTGGCCTCTATATAGAAGAGTGTTGGATTGAATGAGAAACAGAGGACCAGTGTGGTTGTAGAGCGCACACAGTAACATTCCTAAACTACAGCCACGAGATGTATATAAGGGGTGTGTATGTGTGTGTGTGTAAAACACTTAAAATCTATAAAAATACCAAATTGTGTGAAAAATCTAAAAAAACATTGGTTTATTAATAATACCAATGGTTTATAATAAAACATCAAATGTTAACCATTGATGTATAAAAAATATCAACTGCCTATCATCGATGTGAAAAACATCGACCTAAGAATATTTATATTTTGAAAACAATGACTATCAATGCTCATTCCTACCTAGTAATCCAAAAATATTTTGTCCTTAATATTTTAAGTTAACAAATTTTGTGTAAATAGGTGTAACAATAGGTAGTGTAAATTTATGCTATATACAAAAACAAATATTATCAGGAAAATATGTTATTATTGGTTATGCTTAATGGTGTGAACCGGAAATATTCCCACTGGAAAGAAACTTATGAAATGAATATTTCTAAAGGTTCAAAAAGAATCAAAAAGTGTAAATTTTTTATTTAAATATTACTAGGTTTTAAGTATTTTGTCAGTTTCTACTGCTTCTAAATTGAACTTACATCCTTAAAAATTAGTAAGGTTGCTGTAGTTTACGTTTTATTACAAACCAAACTAAAAATATTGATTTATAATAAGTTCTCGAATATAAGTTGCTGAGTAAAACGCAATTGACAAAATTAATTAGTTTAATCTCTAATCTTCCTCACTAAAAATATTACCTTAAAAATTAGTAGATATAATCATTTGTGAAGCATTTCTTTATTTATTATACAAATTTTTAATTTAGGTTTTGCCTAGGCCTAATCATATAAACTTTTTTTTAACATTATGAAAACATTGACATTAATGTTTTGATTTAAAAGCAAACAGTATTGTTAAATTCAGTACTACATGAGAAATTACAAGTTCTTTTGCTATATTTTCATGATAATTTTAGCATTTATAACACCTGAAGAATAAGATTTGTTTTGTTTGGTTTTATTTCTCCTTTTTTTACTTTGCATTTAAGAAGTCTTCAGAGTATCATATAATAAGATAAGATTCAATGGTAACAGTAATTATCATTTTATGCATTTATCACTTATAAATATGGTTGTTCACTTTACTAAATCAGAATAGTAGGAAAGAGATTCAATTCAATGTTTTATTTTTAATTTTGTACAAACAACTTTCACAACTAAAAATGGTTTATTGCTTTTTTTGCTAATTTATTAATAAATACAGTAGATCCATTTTTTACATGTTAAAAAATAAATTTAAATTCCTAGGAATTTATGGATTTTGGGAATATTCCCACCAATTATTCCTAGGGAATTTTCCCTAAGTTTTAAATTCCTGGGAATTTTTCATCACTAGTTATGCAGTTATAGACTAATGCCAAAACCTAGCACCATCAATTTCTCTTAGTTTTCATATGCATTTTTTATATTTTGGAAATAAGGCCTATAATGATTATATAAAAATAAGCCCTATATTATATAGTCTAATAACACACACAAAATTCCAAATTCCATAGCCAAAATACAGTGAAACTTCAACTGATCGTCAAGGTTGGGACCAGGACAGTGATGGTTAATTAAATACAAGGAAAACAGAAAACCGTTAAAAACAACCTATCCTAATCATTGCATATGAACAAAAGATTTTTAAAAAATGCACTTTTATGAACTGGATATACGTTCTGCAATAAAATAAAATATAAGTGCTTCAATCACTCATATCAAAAACTACACCAATACTGTTCTAATTTTAATCTTATGCTGGAACTGCTAAGCCACTACAGTACTCACTAAGCAACAAGTAATGTAAACATCACACATTACAGATTAGCAGCCTTAACTACAATGTCTACAACTAACAACATAAGCGATAGTTTATAGAACATGGCCAAAACGTGACTGACTGTTCAATGTGACAGTTAACAGAAATTGATGGTTAAAAGAGCAATGGTTAATTCAAGTTTCACTGTAATTGTAAAGAATTAAAACAGAATTTATTAGTAAAATCCAAGGATTTACGCAATAGCTAGGGAAAACCACTTACTTTTATGATTATAAAGTGTACATATTCTATTACCTATTTTATTATTAAATTAAATGATATTAATCCACATAAGATAATTTCTTATGATAAGTTAAATTTTATGCAATTTATGGAACTATTTTGTTATGTCACCGCCATTTAAAATGCATAGGGCATGCAGGATTTAACATGTCAAGATTACACACTATTAATCCACACTATCACGATGCCAATAAACTACTCATAATGAAAACTTGGTAGCATTAATGTGAAGTATGGCAGCTGCTATTTCTGAACTTAGCAAACTTTCACTCAACAGTATTAGTTACGTTATTAAGGACTTAACCATATTAAAGGAACTATACTAAAAAGAAATTTTTTTTTTTTTTTTTCGATCTTTCATGTCATTGTTTTTGTCCTTTTAACTAGCCTAATGTTGTCTAATTATTAATTTTCATAATTAATTTTTTACTACATAATTAATTTTCAAAAGAAAAAAATTCTAGAACTTCCACAAAAAAAGTAATGGTTAAGTTATGAAAGTAATTTTTCCCTTGTAATTTTCTCACTTTTATTTTTTCAATTACTAAATAGGCTATGGGCACGAAATTAAGTGTTCTGGCACCTAAAAGTCAAAAAAATTAGCAGTGTCTGGCTGATTAATATTTAATAAATCCAAATTTGAACATCTCAAGTTAGAACCGAAATACAGTATCAGTACAAACAAGTATCTAATGAAAAATAAAACCTTAAATAAGGTAGAGGGCCTAGGCCTATCCTTTATTACTACTGAATTATATTTTTTACACTTAAAATATCTCTTACTAATCAGAAATATTGTCTTTCTTTATTTCAATGCAACACTTTAATTGGACTTGGCCTACTTGTCCGCTTGTAGACCTAGTGTAAACGGTTACTGCTACATATAAAAAAAAAATAAACTAATTTCCACTGTATGACTTGCTTTCAATTCAAAGATAACAGAAATTTATGTCAACAGGCTACTTATCTATCTTTATATAAAAATATGCATAAATACAAAAACTAGCAGAAGTAATATACTAGATTAACCAAAAAATGATAACAAACCTTCAAATGATAGTAGGTCTATATCGGTATTTAACTCTGTGTTCGTCATAATAATAATTTTGTATAAAATGTTTCTAACAAATTTTCGTTTCACGTAAGAACAATCCTAATAACTGTTGGTTAAACATTTTGATGAACTTCTTAAATTTTTATATCGATATTACTAATAGGCAATAATAATGTATTTTAATTACTTTAAAACTAGCTTAAAGACTCATTTATAAATTTTGTTAACACACTCATAGTATTTAGAACAAACAAACTACTAAGCCTAACATAAACATATTAAAAAATAATATGTGAAATAAATATTGTAAAGGGGAAAATAAAAGAGATGTCTTGGGTTCCAGTTGAAATTTTAAAAGATAACCCAGCTACCAGCTGATCTGTCAGTGATCAGCAAATTATAAATCACTGGCTTCTAAATTTCTGCACCATATTTCAAAAAATATAGAAGAAACATACAACAAACAGAGATAAGTCTACAATCTAAAGTATTACAGTCTGAATATATTATGAGTTTTTAATAATTACATTATTTATTACAAAATTTCTATTGAAATAAATAGTACAAACACCTTAAACAAATTTTCTCCCATTCAATTCAATTAATTTCACAAAAATCTCGATTCGAGCTACCTAACGACAAAAAGTTGGAAAATCAGCAAAATTTTTTAAAAAACTTATTAGATCGCATTTTCCCAAAACTTAAGTTCAAAATCTCGAAAGAAAACTCTATGTAGAGTTTTCATTGGTCTCTTGTACTACACATTCCTCTTATACATTGGTGGGATATGAGACTTACTTCCACAAATTCAAGCTCGGACTTACACGCCTCCACGCGGTGTAGGGTGGAAACAGATTACTGCTGGCCTATAAAAATAATTTGTATAAATATGGCAAAAGCTTAGGGGGCACACACATGCCAAGGAGGATTTTTTTTTTTTTATTTTGGTGTTTAACGTCCGACTATTGTGCACACTTGGGCTAATGCAGACGGTGGGATGATTTTATAGCGTATGAAAATGCCAAGCCCTCGCCGGGAATCGAACCCGAGTCCTCGGGGTGAAAGCCTAGTACGCTATCCACTAGACCTCCGAGGCGGCTTTGCCAAGGAGGAACAACATATACAGAAAGCTGTGTAGTTGAGGGAAGCTTAACATGTAGTATGTATAAACTTTGGATACCAGGCGACCTATTTTCAATTTAGTCTTATCTGTACATGTGAAACTCTTTATTTGTAGACTCTTTCCCTTAACTACTTATGATACTTTAAAAGGAAACTCATTCTTCGTGACGGCGATGATAACCTGAACGGTTTTTCACCGAAAAAAAAATAATAAAATAAAATAAAAGGAAACTGAATGAATTGAAACACTTAAAACGCTGGAAGACTTGCAAAATTGAACCTGGGAAGGGGCGAGAATCTGGGTAAAGAGTTATGGATCTTGGAATAGTAAAAATCTGAGGATCAATAAATTCATATTGAAATCCCAGATGGGAAATCTATGAAAAAAGCCTCAAGGCTGCCCAGTGAATGAAAGATAGTTGTAGACTCTTCATGAGAATTTTTCTTTTACAAGGAAGGGGTAATTGGGGTTAATGTGAAATGGTGGACTCTGGCACTTTCTGAGTAAACAGGATTAGGAAGCTGTTTAATACATGCAATCAAGTTTACAAAGAGATCAAAACTTTGTGATAATTTTTTTAAAATTCTTATCACACCTTTTAAGATGTATACCTAAAAACTGCTAATCATCACCTCCCATATATTTACACACACATGCGCGTGCACACACACACACACACACACACACACACTGCATCAGCTGAAGTGACGGCAGAGAGAACACTGCAACGTTCCTTGATATAACATGAGGCAAAACAATAGAAATGGCTGTTATGTTGTTTTCTAATATCAGTATCCCTGTAACTGGTCATGTTTTACAGCATGACTTCTATGTAATAACAACAGTAACAATGTTATAAATACTTTATGATAATTGTTTTTATAATAACTAATAATAAACAAATGTTATTGTTTTGAATTTTTTAATTGTTCATAATATACAATATTAAACTGAATCATTAAAGTTGTAACTTTAACAACCGCTATAGGTCTGCTGCTTAGAAAACAGTCGGTTAAGAACACCAGTCAGACAGAGAAAGGAAATATGCAAGTGAGAGATCCAGTGTCCACTTTCTCACTTCAGCTCCCTCATTTTCCATCACTATTGCTGAGTAGTAACATTTTTAGACTTAGATTAGCAGACTCTGTGTCACTAGACTGTTGAAGGGAGCTGGAGGGGAATTATCCTACATGTGCAAGCCAACAGTTCTAGTCCTAAGTGTCTGGACTATAGTAACGTGTCTCTTACTATTACTTAAGTCACCTTCTGAAGAAACAAAAAACTTTTTTCAAGTACAAAAATTTTATTCAAAAGTGTTTTAAAACCCCATTTGTAAGAGTCAAATTTTTAAACATTTCTGTGGAAGGAACCTTTTTTTGCTAGAGGTGTATGTGCTTAATTTGATGACACTGTAGCTGTAACAGATTCATTTAACTTTACGTCATGCCATTTTAAAGTTTACTGCAGGAGGCTTAAGATTAGAAGCGGCTTTTTCAGCTTTTTAACAGGAAATTTAAAAACATAATTATTGTATTTTTATTTAAAAGAGAAAACATTTGTTTCTTGTAATTTTTGTGTTAATGGTTTTCGTGATATTCCATACAGAAAATTTTAAAGGACCTACATTTTGAAAATAATAAACTATGAACAGTCCTTATTTTTTGCACATTTATAAGACATTAAATAAAACAATTCATATGTATAATTGACATGTATGTCAACATGCGTGTCAATTCTGAACTGGTTGTTTTAACTACGTACAAAGCTAAAATGCTTTTTTGTACAAAACAATGGTTCAGGAAAATTTTTATAGGATTTTTAAAAATTTGTATGTAAGAAACCAACTTCAGATATTGGGAGCTCTATTTTAGAAACATCCTGTACATATTTCATTGAAATAAGAGATTTATGGCAATTTGAATAATGTATTGTGACCTTTAAGTGCATCAATAATTGCATGTTTTTGGGCTCGTGGCCACCAATGAAATTGACCCAATTGTTCATCATTTCTGTTAACATCTACCCATTCTCGTTTTTTTACATTTTTGGGGAAGATTTAATTTTTTGGAATACTTTTCCTCCTAAGGATTACATAAGGTGGCAATTTATGATTATCACATGTTAAGCATAAAATGACCATGATACAGGATTTTTCATATTCTGTAGTTTTTACTTCAATTTTTCTAACACCCTTTTAGGATTCACAGTACAATTGCATGACTTAAACAAAATAGGCATTCCATGTGTATTACCTCCTACTTGGTTGAATTCATAATTACACATCTTAAGACATTTTAATAGACTGATGCTAGACTTTATGACTTCATCAGCCTTGCAAAAACATATAAACATTGCATTAAATTGCATTACTCCAGATGACTAGTAAAAATATTATGAGTTGTAAATAACATAAAAAAAGGAATATTTGATTAATGATGGTAGAATGGAAAATTATATTGCAATAAGATTAGCAGAAGGTGAAAATGAGTCAAATTCAGCACATAACAAACCTAGTGACACTGACCAGACTCTTAACAATTATTGGAAACACATGGACTAAAAATAATATTCAGTGACATAAACTGAAGTCCCAAAACGCTAATTTTTTCATGAGTTTTATTATATATTTTATCTTACAACTTCTACAGAAAGCAAAAAAAAATGTCTGTTACTTTACTTTTTAACTATTTAAAAAAATGTGTTCATTACTTTTACTCTAAAACTGATTATTGTTTGATATGTTACATAATTACATGCATGAAATATAGACGCAAATAGAATTATCATAAACTATGGCGTTCTAAGTCAAAAATTTGAATTTCTCTCAAAAAATACTTGTAAGTTTTTGTATCACATTTATAATTTAAAAAAATTACTTTTCTCAAAAGTGGTGAAAACAATGGCCTAACAAAAATGTAACGCTTGTGAATTATTTCAAAATTACAGTAGAAACTCGGTTAACCGTCACTCTTGTAACCGTCACTCTCTGTTATCCGTCATCATCCAACATAGTCAATAAGTAATTTTGCGAAGCGCGATTATTGTTCGAAGCGACTGTCGGAGCGCCGTAATAGGAAGCGAGTGTACTCGCCAGGTTACTGATTAGTATTGATAAGTACGTTGTGTATCTCAGTAGTGTTTGTTGTGTCGAGTAACCGCTGCTTGTATATCGGTGTTTACTGTATTACCGTGACGTTGTTACTGAACTGTGGTGTTACTGTACTGTATTGTACCGTTGTTTCTGTGTTTTATTACAAAGATGGCTGAAAAGCGAAACGCGTCTTGTGCTAGGCTTAGATCAAAAGCTTGAAATCATTAAACGCTTGAGGAAGGTGAAACGGCGACCAGTATTGCTCAGATTTACGGTGTTGGAAGAACAACAGTGAATGACATTAAACGTGACGCTGAAAAGATAGAGCAGCATGTGTCAAAACTGCAAAGCACTGATGGAGCTGTTAAACGTCAGAAACCATGAAGCCTGCAAAATATGATGAACTTGATAACGCTATGTATCAGTGGTTTATTCAAGCCCGAAGTCAAGGAATTCCACTTTCAGGCCCCATTATAATGACCAAGGCAGCTGAAATGCATAAAAACTAGATGGTGACCCAAACTTCAAAGCTAGCATGGGATGGCTTGATAAGTTTAAATTCGTCACGGCATCCGACAACTTGATATTAGTGGAGAAAAGCTTAGTTCAAATAGTGCAGTTGTAGTTGACTTCAGGAAGAATTTAAGTTAAAAATATCTGAGCTTAAACTAAAGAGGGAACAAGTTTACAACTGTGACGAAACTGGACTCAATTGGAAAGCCTTACCACAAAAGACTCTCAGATCGCTTTCAGAAAAAACAGCCCCAGGTTTTAAGATTCAAAAAGATCGAATCACTGCAATGGTCTGTGCAAATGCAACCGGGAATCATAGATTGCCGTTGGTGGTTATTGGAAAAGCCAAAAAGCCTCGTGCATTCAAAAATTTAAACGCACTGCCTGTGAAGTATTACGCTCAAAAAAACGCTTGGATGGAACAAACAATTTTTTCAGAATGGTTCCAAAATGAATTTGTACCTCAAGTCAGAGCACATCTTGCACAAAATAAACTGCCCCAGGAAGCACTGCTGCTCATGGACAATGCGCTTCACATCCCTGTAACGAACTCAAAAGTGATGATGGCAAAATAACATGCTTCTTTCTCCCCGCGAATACAACGCCACTTATCCAGCCAATGGACCAGGGAATTATCGAGAACATGAAGCGTCGTTACAGAAAAGAGTTTATCGAAAAGCTTGCTGTCATCTGATAATGCAACATCTGTTAAAGAATTTTGGAAATGCTACAATATAAAGGATGCAATCTTCAACATTGCTAGTTCATGGGCTGAACTGACTGTGGCGAACTTGAAGAACGGTTGGAATAAATTATGGCCTGAATCTACATCGACTGATGATCCCGAAGAAACTGACAGTGTTACTGTTGACGAAATAGTAAACATTTGTACCAGTGGACCTACCAGTGAATCACTGACAACAGAAGAAGTAACGGATTGGCTGGAATGTGACAAGCAGGATGAAGGCTTTGAAATTTTGAGTGACGATGAGATTATTTCAAATGTCCTTGCCATTGAAGAAGAGGTTGATGCAGACGAAGTCGAAGATCCTACGATTGATGAAAAGCCGACTACAAGCCACTCCGAAGCAGAGACAATGCTATCAAAGTGCATAGACTGGTTTGAAAGACAAGAGGAAGCAAGTGCAACACAGATTTTACTTCTCCGCAAAATACGGAACATTGCTGCGCAAAAAGCCCGAGCCTCGAAGAAGCAGAAGAAGATGACCGATTATTTCAATGCATAAATATTTTATAACGTAAGCATAATGAGGTTAATGTACAGTACGGTTTAATGTAGCCTATTTAAAATATATAATCAATGCATTATTTACAGTACATAGTAACATGTTTTCATTATTGTTTTATCCAAAACCAGTGGGGATTTCTGTTATCCGTCTATTCTCTTAACCGTCACAGTCCCGGTCCCGGCAGTGACGGTTAATAGAGTTTCTACTGTAATATTTAAAATTTTAACTAAAACTTTTGGTATATCTGTGTGTAAAAAAATATTATTAATACATTAAATTTAAAAATAATTACATTTTTGAAACCACAAACCCATTCCTTTTGACTAATTAGGTTCAACCTTAAATGGAACCATTCAAGCCACATGATGCAAAATTTAGTATAAATTTCAAAATTAGATAAGAAATATACACGTTTGCAAAAAAACTTTCTTGGCACTTTTTTATAGCTCAACCCACTTCTTTTGACCAATTAGTTCCAGATTTATGTGCAACCATTATGAATAGTTTGCAAATATAAGAATTTCAAAATAATTGGATAATTGAAGTAAATCGATATGCACCAATTTTCAAAACCAACATTGTTTAAGACTTTCACTATAACCTGTACAGTCCCAATAACATCTGGATAGGCAGAAATATAGACAAAAGTCCAAGGATTATCTTTTCTCTTACAGACTATACAGAATGAAGCAGAGGCTGGAAAAGTCTCCAGTAAGAATGATATGAATAGATATACACTGATGACAAAAAATTAATCCAGGTGAATACAATCATATGATTTTATAAAAGTAAAATCTGAAAAAAAATGGAAAGATGGTAAAAAAATTTAACATTTTTGTATATATTAATATATATAATATAGATTATAATTATACATATCATTATTAACATAAATTTTTATTACAAAAAGTTTGTTTTAAAAATTTATAACATGAGGCATAAAAATTTGATAACCTGTGTTCTGATTATCAGCAGTCACATAAAGAAATAAATTGCAAATTGCAGGTAGAAATATAACTTTGAATCTTTCCTACATTCAATTTTCATTAATGTCTTTATTTATTGTCTACCTGGTTGACTAAATAAAATACACAAATTGCAAATATAAATCTACAATGTTTTTTTTTTTTGTACAAAAAAGCGAATTGTATCTCCCAAACATTTCTACTTAAGTAAAATACTAAAACTAAAAAATACATTGTATACTTTCAATATAAGTTACGCATTTGATAGACAAAAAACATTTTTCACTCGACATTTATAAATATGAATATATTTTAAGGTGAACAACTAAAATGAGGTTTCCTTTAAATATAAATTTTACAAAAGAAGATACATATAAAACATTGCAGCTAATGTAACTTAAGACAATTTTCTTTTAATAATTATTATATTTAAGTGGTTAAAAAAATACAGACCATAAAAAAAATCTAAAACTTTTTGTTAGTATTTTTAAAAAATAATTTGTGCTAGATTTGACAAAGGTAAGGAATAAAAGACAATTATTATAGAAAACCTATTACTTAAAACATTTATTTTAATAACATATAATTTGTACCAAAATAAACTGTTTAGGATCAGTTATGTTGAGCATTTACATTATTTTAAAAGTAAAGTCTACAAAGTTAAACTATATCTTTAGTATTTATAAATTTTATATTAGGTAATGCACCATTTAATAACTCTAAAATTAAAATACTCTTAAAAATTATAGATCCATTGATGTTTTCTTAAATTATTCTTTCAAATTAGATGTAATTTACTACATTTTTTTTAAGCACATGAATGCAACCAAATATATTTAAAATAATTCTTTCTATATCATAATATTAATACAGTAATTTTTTATTACTGCATACATAATAATAATATGAAAGCTAATGTGTTAAAATATTATAGCTCAAATTTTGTTGTTTATTTTTATTAAAAACCATTTGAGGAGTTATTTGAAAAAGTGTGTTGTTTTTCTTGACTTTTAAGTTACTATGTAACAGCAAAACTCACAGCTGTATTTGTTTTTTTTTAACATTCATACTTTATGCCAGTTTGAATATGAGGCCGAGGGATCGGTATTAGTGGAAAGGGTTGCTGCTTATGGTAGTAACTGCAGTTTTAAATGTACAATTTGAGGTGCATAAATTCGAGATGCAGCAGACTGATCGGTGACTTAGCCACCTTAGACACTGTGGTTTTGACAATCACAGCTGTAAATTAAGTAATTCAGATAAGTTTTATTGCAATAATATTATTAACATTTAAACATTATTATTTATACAGTGAACTATTAAATAAAAATTTTCCATCAATGGATCTACAAAGAGTAAATGACTATAGTAGAAAAAAATATCAAAAATACTCTAAAAACCCTGTACTACACCTTTAAATCTACCCTTAACTGATCTAGCACTGGTGTTCACTTCACAAATAATTTATAGCTTAGTCCTAAACTAATCAAATGTGAACTGAATATCAAACTTTTTTTAAATAAGCTTTAATACCAAAAACGCTAATGTTACTTTGTCATATAAAAACTTAATTAAAAGATATACAAATGACATGTGCGAGTCACAAGAAGGTACAATACCCTTTTGAATATAAAATGACTACAGATAAAATAATCAGTCTTTTTATTATATTTGTGAACAAAAACATGCTCTCAATAAAATGGTCTTTATTAGAAAGAATTGATTGACTTATTTTGTCATTGGATTTTGCACAGATGCTTATTGCTGGACACTATATCACAGCTAAGGAATATAGCTACACACAACCTATATGTTACATATTCATTAAAAGGAGGTTACAAAAAGGGGGACTGTTAGTTTTCATGAGCACCTTGGCAAATATAAAACGCAAAACCTATTATAATTACTACATTAAGCTATTTTATCACAATAGAAATGGGTTACATGTATTTAAGCATCAGTAATGTAGTACAGTATTAAATATCAAATGACTAGTCTAATTTTACTTTATAAACAATTTTATATTAACCGCTGGAGTTGCAAAAATAGCAATAAATTGTAATTTCCTTGGTGTAACTTTGGTTGAAAATATTTTTGTATATTTTTGGCAAGGCATGAAGTCTTTTCTAAATTGTATCGATCACAATGTGCAATATTTAGTTTGTTTGCGTATTGTCTTTTCTTATCAGATGAGGAGAAGGATGATGGCCAGTAATCACTGGTTTTCTCATTAACTGCGGTTTTGCTTTGATCTGTGGTTTCGGATGTATAGGTGGAGGAGTTTCTGAAGATTTTGATTCGCTATCTTTTCCATCTTGACTTGAATTTGATGACTGACGTGACTGGGTACCTCCACCTTTAGTGTTCTTTTTTAAAGTACATTGGTTTTGTTTTGCAAATCGTTCTGCAGCTGTGGTCATATCGGGGCTTTCAGGCCCTGTAGGACTATCACTGCCTGCCTTTAAAGAAGTACTTTCAGTAGATCCAACTAAAGGTAGATCCATGACTAGATCTGGAGTATGTTTCTGCCTCATTTCCCAAATTTCCTTTCCTGTACTCCCACTGGGTTGTAGCTGGGATTGAGAAGCTGCTCTTCTTTGCCACAATTCACGGTTTTGACTGAAAGAAGATTGAGATGAGTCGCAATCACCATTATTTTGCCCATTATTCATAACTTCTCCCATGCTTTGACTTTTCCAGTGTGTTTTCCTAGATTTTTCTTGTGTTGCTTCTGTTCTAGGTTTTGTTATTACTTCAGAGGCTGGAATAGTTATTTCCTCTTCTTCAGCTCTTATAAGTTGTTCTTCACAGGCTGAGTCCTTTCCTGAATCCAAACTATTACAACTAGCCGTCTGAAAAAGTCCAAGAAAAACATAAAATGAGAGAAGCAAAATAGTTCTTACAAGGATTATAATAGCAAGCTTCAGAATTTCATCACACCTTAATAGTCTAACAACAACAGAAGCATTAATGAGGAAGATTAGATGCTTTGTGTTTCAAAGATTAAAATCAGTTACAGTCTTTGCAAGATAGTAAATGATGCTTTATTTTTCATGAAATGTATTACTGGTATGTTAAGATAATGCTAAACTACTATTTTAGGAACTAATATTTTATAAAAAATTATCTTGCAAATAAATGATTAGCAGAAAACACTGTTTTATTATTTATCTAGTTCAAATTGGTTGTACAGGTTTTCTTAGGTGTATTTCCAATAAAGATCATCTCAGAGACAAAACCATTATATGTTGGAACAATCAGTTTAAAAAAACTTAAATCATGAACATAATCTGAATAATAGGTGTTTTAAATATCAGTGATTTCGTTCAGCAGTGAAATGTTTATTGTCCTTTTGCTCAGTAGTGAAATAAGGCAAAAAGAAATAAGTGTAATTTTTCAACAAGTTAGAATGCTATTTTATTACACTCTTGATGCATGAGAAGGTTACAGTAACAGAAGGTTTCCTTGGTTCTTTTTGAATACCTCCTTTTTGACACCATGACCTCAAATGTCAGTGGCTCATTGGTCTTGCTGAAAAATTCATGATTTCTACCATTTAAGGAATATAACAGCAGTGAATCATGGCACGATTCAACTTACATGATTGGAGATATAAAATCACATAGATGTTCACCAAGCAATTGGAGTAGGGGATGGGAAATCACTTTAAACCTTATTAAATAATTGAAAAATTACTTTACCATTGTTAAGCTAGTTATAATTATTACATTATGGCTAAAAGTTTAATATTAAATAAATTGGTTCCAACAATTTTTATGAAATTATGCTTAAATATAGGGAGTCAATAAGCACCCGAACAAGTTATACAAGTTGATATAACCCCAAAAAATATGTTTCAGCAACAATTGAAAAAACTAAAAACCTGTTTATAAAAAAAAATATACTCATCTAGATTACTGCAGTAAGTTTTATTTTTACTCAAACTATAATTTCTTTTATTTCCAGTTTGTTACACTGACTCAAGTTATGAATCTTTATGTATGGCTAAAATTTGAGCAAAAACTGACGATTCAATTATGAAAAATTGGGCTATTTTTTGTAATTTTAAATTAGGTAGAAATAACCTTTTAACAAATAATTGAATATGAAATGAAAGAGTTTGTGTAATATTTTTTTATCATTTACTTACTAATAATTCAATACTTAATAAAAATGTTATGGTAATATATTGTATCACTTAAAATAAAAAAATATAATCAATATTTATTATACAAGTATTTTGAAGCTTCTCATGCTGTAAATAGAAGACATGTTATTTATTTTAATTTAATCTGACACTGGAACCAAGACCCGAAATACTTATTTAATAAGAAAGAAGAGACCAGATAGAATTGCTTTCATTTGATTCAACAAGACAGAAATAGGTAATCCACAAATATATCTGAGTACAAGATGAATTATATACAATTGTTCAAAAATGAACATTCAAAAAAAAGGTAAACACATTCTTTAAATATGAAATTAAGTCAAGGAAATTAAAATTTTTTATTCAATTTACATAATATGCTGAACCTAATTAGCAAAGTTAAATTAATTTTACAAAAGTTCATACTGTCTGTGACTAGAGTGTATACTTTTTCTTTTCTGCGAAATAGATACAAGATCAAAAGGAAAAGTTAATTTTGCACCTTTGTAATGCATCTTCTTTTTTGTGTAAAGTCATTTTAACTATCGTGATAGTTTCCAAATTCGTCCTTTACAATATCAATGAAAGTAGTGTTATTTTGTACCCTCATCCTCTCAGCACTGATCATCAAAATCCACTGAATCAATTTGAATGAATGAAACTTGCCATCTAACATGAGAAAACATTGTACAGTCTTATAGCACTTGCTGAAATACAGTCCCATACTGTAAGGAATTCAAAAGGTGTCTTCAAAGTCAATGTTTTTGTTATATTTCATGTCATCTAACACTAAAAAACATATTCCGTATCTTGTAAACAGGTTGTAACACTTACTGAGCTTCAATCCAATTCTATAAGGAATAAAAAAAGTGTCATCAGAATTGTTTTTGTTAGATGCCATCTAATGTGGGAAAAGATGTTTTGTGTAGTTCTTGAAGCACTTACTGAGCTACAGCCAGACATGAACTAACATACACTATATTTTTTTCTACAGTTGAACAATTATAACATTATCCAAGTTATGATTGCTACTGATTAACTACTTTTGCTACTGTAATGGGTGTTTTTTACGTCTTTCATTATCCTAATTCTTTGTGTTGCACCCATGGCATGGTCCCATACTGTCATATATGATGGATTTGGTTTAGTCTTGATCCAGAACACTGGGCTGAAGTTTATTAAGTAGAGCATGACACTGACACTGGAAGAATCAGTCTCACCTCCATAGTGTCATTTACAGTAGAGAAGAAAGATAAGGCATTCTCTGCAGAACCTATAAGTCATTATTTTTCATGTCATACCATGACTTTCAGCCATATTTTTTTTTTTTAAATCTTACCATATACACTATTAATTTTTTTCTTGAACACCAAGAAATTTTTATTCTAGTTCCAGCATCTATAAATATGTTTTTAGTACAAGTATAAGAAAGATGATCTTACATAGACAATACTAAAGCCTTCAAGATGAAGATGAATGCATTGAAAAAACTTTAAACATTTTGAGGATGCTTAAATTCAACACTTAGTTTTCCCTTTAACTGTTCTGCAAAACTTTAGTACAGCTAGGCTAGGCTAGGCATGTTTGTTCCTTATTAAAGTAATATTTTCAAGTATTCCAGTCTTCATTTTAAGAATTTCTTTCTTAATTCTGAAATTTGTAGCTTGCTGTAAATATTTCAGTCAGACCTTCTTGTATTCACCATGTCAAATCAAAGTTACTTTCTCTTTGCACTATTTGTTTTGAAATTTTTTTTTGTTTTTTTTAACTAAAAATATAATAATTGAAGTATATTTAATATGAATAGTTGATTTATTATTAATATTAGTTTTTAAACATTAGTTTGTTAGTGACCAACTACATAAATGAAAAATGTTAACAATAAGAAGAAGTAATTAGTAAATTATCTTTCTGAATTTAAACAAAACAATGCATTTATAAAGAAAGCAGAACATAAAAACAATACAACTACTGTGATTATAACAAAAATCATGGCTATAAGTTAACAGAATGCATACACTTTCTAAACATGCCAACCTCAAATCAAATTCACACACTCACCTGAAAATTCATGCTGCTTTAATCTAGAACAAATGTATGAAATGACCTGAAATTTAATTATTGTATATTTCTTTATTAAAAGAACTAATTATTAAAGTTTAAATTTAACATTTTTACCAGAAGCTATTGGACTTAAGTTATATTAGAGCATGAACAAAAATTATAAATAATTTACGGATTGACAGTCCTTCCAAATATTACCCTTCTGTAGGACTGCGAATTGAATAATCTGACAACAGGTTCACTGAATACACATATAATTCAATGATTCAACAAGGATAAACACTGTTAGCATACAAGCATTGAAAAAATAATACACTGACTTCATGCACTCTGCACGATTTTCATGTTAAAATTCTGAAATGACTTGCGGATTTATTTCGATTTACTTGTACTGCATAATTAAAACTCTAATACCAAACATGTACAATGATGCTATTGACAACAAAAACTTAATAGATAGATATGTCACTATATCTTTCTACCTTATTTCACCTATAAAATTAATGTCACTGTGTTCAGCATTTTGCTAGTTGTGGACTTTCTCAGTGCTTCATTTCATGCTGCTCTTCTTACTAGTTTTAACTGCAGTAGGCCTGTCATGCTATCACTTTGGCCATTTTCATTTTTACTTTAAAATTAAATGGTTTTGGTTGTTTTACTAAACAGTTAATTGGTTGCATACAAACTCACAGGAGCTCTATAGTTTCCATTAGCCAAAATTTCCATCAAGTTTATTTCAATTTTTAACTTTATTATTATTTCATTTATTTTTAGTCCACTAAGAAGATATTGCTTATTTTTTAAAATTATTTAATTAAGAAATAGGTAGGTCATTCAAGTTTTACTTTAATATTTAGATAAATGTAAATGATACAATATTAAAAAGTTGTGTATTAAAATTTATTGTATTATTCATAAAGATAAAATTTTAATATATATACAATTCTACATTTTCTACAAATCAACATTAAACAAATCTCTTTCATTTTAACTATAATTGCAGTTCTAAAAATATAGCTCACAAACTAAAAACCAACAATAACGAAAGAAATAATGAACATATTTCAAAATGGTGGTCCCGTTAGGATATCACAATGAAATACTATTTTACACACATATGTATGTACACAATATTTATATGACTGCCATTATGTGACTTAAACTCAACTATGCACATTACAAAATCGTATGTGCAAAAATTACAGCAATAACCAAAATAAAACATAGAGGACAAACACAAGGCACCAACTTTGAAAGAAATTACAAAAAATTTAATATCTGTAATCAATTAAAATTAGAAAATGCAATACTTTTAATAAGTTTGCAATAACAAATAATATATTTTTTTAAACTTTAAAATTTACAATTAAAATTTAACTAATACAAGAATAATTAGTAAAAACTAGTCCTACTGAGTTTAAATCTGTTCATAATGTACTTATTATCAAAAGATTTGAACCTATAATAAACAGGCAGTATTCAAAAAATATAAATAAAAAACAAACAATCATACAGACATCACGAAAATAACTTAGTTTAGGCTCTTTTTAAATATATTTTAAACTAAGCACTATGCATTTTTAAACCAATTATTAAAACAAATTTTTGTTTAAAAATTTGTCTTCTAAAAAAACCCACTTACAAACATACAACATGGTATAAAAATCGGGAAACTGCTTGATTTCTTAGGATCTGGCCAAATTAAAAATGTACAACCAGTTATTTTAAAATTGTTGATGTCAGTTACATACAGAGTGATCCAAGGATACAGGATGTCAACTGTGTTGAGGAAATTTGGAGGTTTTTATTTCAGGTTGACACTGTCTCACAGTAAGAGGGGAGCAATTTGATCACTTTTTAAAGGTAAACACATTTTATACAAAAGTTCAAACACCATTAGAAATTATATTTGAAAAAAATTATTGCTTACTTAGTCAGTGACTAATAATGAAACTAATTTTATTAATACAATAAACACTTTCTGTTATTGCCTCTTAAATAAATAAATCTCTCACAGGATGAATTTTGAATGACCTTTTTTTTGTTACAAGTTCATTAGTTACGTTTTCAAAATAGTTAAAAATAAAAATTTAGATATGTTTGAACTACTGCAGATAGATTTGAAATTCTGCTGATAGTTAGATTTTATGGACTAACCAAAGTTACATAAAAACTTTTGTTATTCCATTTGAAAATATGCACTGATAAAACTTACATTTAATTAAAATCGAACCACACTGTAGTAAGAATAAAATTTGTTAATCATCCTACTGGCTATGAACTTTAACATGTATAGATTGTTTCATTAAACTGATGTAAAAACAAAAATATCTCAAAAACTCCAAATGATTTCACAACTTTTTACCATAATGTAGATCTTGTACAGAAGAAAAATTATGTATGAAAATATTGTTATATTTACATGAAAAATATCACATAAAAACACATATTGCAAATTTTATGAAAGCCTGTACATTCAAACCAAATTTCGAAATGTTCTGTACATAGCTGATGTCAAGGGCTTTAAATTGAATGGTCACACATTGTTCCACATTGTATAGGGCCAGAGAAATTAAGCTGTTTTCACATATTTGCACAAACACAAAAAAGATGCTTTTTTACTGAATATTTTATAAAATGGATTATGAAAACTGTTTGTTTTTCAATCAAACTTTTAAAAAATAAACAAGATTACAAATAAGTAAATTTTTTGACATTATGGACAAAATGTACAAGACGTCTGATACAGCAACAAAACGCTAATGCAAAATGTTTTTAAAGAACACATAAAATGAAAATAAGCTGGCATTCTTTCTGTACATACACAAACACAGATGTAGGCAATATTAGCATATATAAAAAGTATATGTACACATTAAATAAATCTATTCAACTCAAATTTACTTATCAAGGCTCAACAAATACCATATATAGTTAATGTTAACTATATTATGAAAATATAAAAAATAATTAACATAATTGCCAACCTCATGACTAGTGATTGAAATATTTATATTTCCTTTAAACTATATTTTACAAAAAGAAAGAAAACATGAACTAAATATAAAAGATAATAGGCCTATACATTAACTTACATGAATTACATACATAAAGAACCAATACAATAAAGAACTAAATATAGTACGGTAAATTATAAAACAAAATAAAGTGATTTGATAAGTAAATATTTTTAAATGATGAAACTTTGTTTTAATTAATTAGAAATTTATCTTGCTAATACTGTATTTAGTTAATCATTATATTATGAAACTGATACTTAATCGCATAATGTTATAAGTAAAAATATCAGGTATATTATAAATTATTATTAAAATACTGCACTGGAAAAAATATTGATGTTCAATGTAAATTATTAAAAGTTCAAACAGAATGTTATGAATGTTTTAAGTAGGCCTAACAATGTAAAAGTTAAAAATGTGTATGTCAAATTTCAATTTACAATTATTATATTTTAATAAATAAGTTACCACGTTATGACTTAAAATCACGTTAGTTACAATCATAATATATGTGAATTTTTTTAAGTAATCTACAACTTACAAATTAATACTAAATACAAATTAGTTTACAAAACTGTATAAAATAACGTTTTTTTGCAGTGTTTAAATCAGAATTGTTTGTCAGCTACAATATTATATGTCTACTCTAACAAATTATTAATTTTGTTTAAACACTAAACTATCTTACATTCTAATAACACACAGAGGTAAAACTCCAATATATTTTGTAATCTGAAATCTAAATTCTCATTTATATGTACGGATGATATAAACAAGTTTTCAAAAATGTGAATGCTAATTTTTTAGAAAATGTTGCGATTTTAGGTAAGTAAATGCACAATGAAAATGTTATAGCCTACTTTTTCTCGACAAATCAATAAACTTTTAAAATCATTTTTTAAACACAAAAAAATTTACTTGGAAGATTTATGAACAAAATTGATCAAACCGCTTTTGCTCTAAATTTAGATCTAGAGATATAGTAGTAGGTGTTCTCTAATTCTGCAGTAAATTCTAGGCAGAAAAATGGTCAGAAGAACTGAACACGTTATAATTGAAACGAAAGAACCAATATATAAATCTTAATTGTGAGATGGATAAAGGCTGTACCGATATGGAAATCGTTAATTTAGTGTTGTTTTATTTTGAAAGTTTATTTGCTGTATACTGGTCAATGTATGAAAAGTTATTGACAGATTTTACCACAACGAAAATGTTGACTAAAATACGATGATAAAATATTGGAGCAAACTCAAGCTAAGATCAGATTATAATATTGATATGATTATCATATTGGTATTAGGATGTAACGAAAAAGTACCATAATTCACACTAGTGATGTTCATATTTGGATGATAAATAAGAATCATCAGAATCAAATGATGTGTATTCAGATTATTAATTTAAATTTGACATTGTATTATCCGCCAAGAACTTTTTTCCCCACTGGAATCTGAATGTTTTGGGATCAGCATCCAATCAATCTCTGTAACTGGATTACAAAAAAAAACTGCTCATGGGTATTATTTTTTTCATTTTCTATAGACAATAACATACCATGTCTATGTTTATACTAAATAACACAATTTAATTTTTAAGGAAATAAATAAAGTATAATGTAACCATGTTACTAAGTATTTCTAATGAGTGAATGTGAACATGATGTTGAAATATTACATCATTTCAATATTCAACATTTCAATGTTTGTCAATAATATGAAAGTGCCATTTGATGATATAATCTTATAAAAGAACTTCTTTTGTACTCAACTGAATGAATTCATCAAAACTTTTCAAGTATTTTCAAAAAGAGACAATTTTTTAGTATCTGACTGGCATAACATTATCCAAATTCTAAAAATTAAAAAAAAAAAGATTCTTTTAGTAGAGTTTATTTTTGGAAATTCTTGTATTAAATAAATAAAAATATTTTAATCCTTTTCCACAAAATTGTTTTATTAAACACATAGTATTTGCTTTTTTAAAATAATTATTACATTTAAATTTAATATTAAAATAGACAAGTATTATAAAAATTTAATAACAATCCTTTTTAACTATAGAATTAATTTATAATAACTGAACTCATTAAAAAAAAATAAAATTAGTTTTTTTAGGGTTTGATTTAATTTACAAAAATTCAGCTAAGCCTTTTACTGGTAGGAATGTGTTTACCATGTATACTAATTTTAAAAACTCTTTTTAAAATGCTCTAAAATTGGTTGTTTAAAACAATATTTTGTTGGATTCCTTCACTTCAATCCCTTGTTGCTTAAGACACTGTATTGCTTTCATGAATTCGATGTTGGGCCTCTTTCTATGGTTTTAAGAGCTAAACACAAATTAGTAAGAGTTAATTTTATATTCCACTTACTAAAATTTAAAAATTAAAAATACAACTCACTTTATAATAGAAAAAAAAGTCTTGCTATTTACAACTCTTATTATTTTTATCAAGTATTATTATTTTATTTTGGTTATAATAAATCATTACTTTATTACATAAAGTTATGAACATACAAAAGTTAAATCTTTATGAATACCACATGACATACAGAAAATCTAGTCCTGACAGCAAAAATATACTAGAAGGCTGTGGTACTAAACGTACATTTCTCTTGGATTAGACACTGTTGGAAAGGGAGTATAGCTTTGTTTTGTATTGTCGTGAAGTTGCTCTGTAGAGAGAAAATGAGAATACACAGTAGCTTTATCATGGAAAAATAGAAATTAGAAAGACCCAAAAGACTTCACCATTCATTAGTTTAAAAAACTGAAAGCAAGACATCTTCCAAGATAATTACTTAATACTTGCACTTTGCCAATTGCAACGACTTATTCAAAATTTTAAGGTTTTAATAAATTTTGTTAATTTTAAGTATTATTACAAAGCTTAGATTGTTTTCTTTCAATTAAAAATTAGGTTTTTATGAAAGAAAAAATTAACAAAGTTAAAAAATCCAAAAGAAGTAGTAACTAGATTCAAACCTGTGAACAGATTTAGAGTTCCAGGAAACTGCTGCTATTATACAAACTGACAAACTGAACTACGACACTCCCATGTAATGTAACGAAGAATGCAGAATCAACAAAGTACCCTGACTGCAAAACCTTGTGTTAAATTACGATTTGTAACAAGTCAGTTGCTGCTTTAACAGTTTATTTTAGTTTCAATAAAACAATCTTTCAACAACGTAAACCCCTCAAATTTCAAAATTTGTAAAAGAAATTAAATTTTTTAAATATTTAAACTAATGTTTACTAATTATTCTAACAATAATTATTGCTACTTAAATTAAGGATTCCCACATTTTAATTTTAACACAACACATAAGCTAGGTTAAAATGTACTTTATAACACAAACAAAGTGTCCGAAATTTGTGATGTTATGTTATATCAATTAACTTCAAAACAGTTATGTAAATAACATGAACAGTCAAGCTTCTAGACTAGACGAAAGAAGTTCATTTAAGTCCAATGGGAAAGGAGCACATGAATGCCATGTACTCTCAGCCATACCACCTACAGGGGGGTTGTTGTGCACCCAGTCAGCCATATTGAATCTACTTCCTAATAAACTAATAATAATTAATATATAATATATATATATATATATATATATATATATATATATATATATATATATATATATATATAAGTTATTGATAAAATTACTTTTGATATCTACTTTTAAAGGTCTTGTATGTGAAAATGTGGCTTTTTACATTTTGTATATATTTCTTGCTTTTAAAGATCTTTGACGTACCATAAGTTCACAGACTCTTAATGTTTATTTGCTGTTTTTCAATCAAATACTTCTTCAATGTACTTCAATCATAGTGTCCAGTATAGGTGATTACTTTTTAAATCAAGAATTAATTTTCCCAATTAATGTTGGAGATATTTTTAATATGGAAATATTTGAACACAATGGTGTTAGCAAGGTTGGTACTGTTCTGTCCTTCACTTTAAATGTATGCTTACCCCTAGTATAGACAAGACCATTTGTTATTAAACTTTGTGAACATAATTTCACTGCCATTCATCCTGACTGTATCATATATGCCAAGAGCTAAAATTGTTTCAAAAATTTAAGAAATGTCCTCTTTTTTAGCAATCTTATTCCACCATTACAAAGAAATAATGCAAATTATATTTTACTGCATGTATTAAAGGATCAAAAACATTAAAATGTAATTAAATAATATATAAGTAATTTGTTTTGACCATTTAATCTCAACATTGTTTTTTTGAGTTCAGCTGTTACTGAAGTTCCTTGAGTTCATCTGTGAGACTTTCAAATCTGAAGCACTTGATTCTGATTTTTACAGAAATCAGTAGAACCTGAGAAAGTTTGTGTAATGTTTTTGTGCCATTTACTTAATATTTATTGGAAGTGATTATTCAATTTCGTTAGCAATAAAATAATATGTATGATACATTTTCTTACATTTTACTTGTAGTAGTACCAAGTAATAAGTACGAATAAAAAGCAAACAGTACAAATTCCACATGAAAAGGCAAGCTCAAAAAAATCAAAATGATATCACAGACAAAGAATCTACTATGAAACTGATTCAAGCAACATAACACAACACAAGTGACAAAAATCTACAAAAGAAAGGAAGGGTAGCTAGCTACTGGTGCAAACAAACGACAATAAACAACAACAGCTATAAGATAATACTAACATGTGAAGAGCCTTTCACTAAACATCCTTCGTTCGATGAATCAGTCGCTGATATTGCCTCCTTCACATTCTGCATCAAATACCAAACAATTTTACTTTGATTTCATTTCATTTTCTTAACACATACAATATGCACCAAAATAAACAGTACTGAAAATTCAGACACCTGAAGTTATATTCTTTATCATTTACAGCTAACCTTATTATTTACAGCTAACCTTGTAGATTATTTATGCTGAAATGGCTCTTACGGCAGAAGAGAACATTTTATCATACATTACTATTTTTATTCACATAGAATTGATCATGTCAGTGATCCAAGTTTTAAAAAATTGTTAATGATTTTCAAGAAAAATTTCATGCTGGCACTAAGTAGTGTACGTAATGGTACCTGTTATATACAAGAAACAGTGTAGCAGATGAGAAACTATTAAAACAGATGAGAATTACTGTAGGATTTTCAGCAAATCTTATTGTCTCTGAAAATGGATTTCAGTTGCAAATCTATAAGAAGAATGTTTAAGAATATTGTTGGATATGCAAATAATATTAGAACTAGTCAAAGTTTGAATGTCAAGCACAAATAAGTTCTGTTGTTTATAACTATAACAAAATAACAATGTATTTTGTTGTTATATGTGTACATTATCCTGAATTCCTCCTCAATGTACTCACATTTGTTTAAATGGAAACAAACAGACAAGTTTCAGTAGCTTTCAGTGTTCAGATATAATTGCAATTAAAAAAATGATGTAGTGAGTGCGGGCCATATTCAGCTTTTATTTTGTTGACAATAACATGGATCTTGTTACTGTAAACCAAGAATGTTACAGAGAGGAAATTATTTGACCTTTTCAATATCTTACAAGATTTTGTCAAGTTAGAAATCTGTCTTTTTGTTACCAGCGGTTCCAGTACGATAACACCACTAGCCACACAGCAATATAGAGAAATTATTGTCCAGTTTTCAGAGAAATTTTTGGAAATCACCTTAACCAACAAATAAATGTCTATATTTTTGCACCTAATACATCTGATGATTAAAGAAAAGCATGTTTGTGATCATTTAATAACTACCATTATTTAACTACGAAAAAAAACATGTGATTTAGACAAATGCAACGACCTCTTTTTAGTGGTATGTCCGACAATTTCCATGATCTCTACAAACTTGTATAGAACTAAGTGGAGAACATATAGAACACATTTTTGCATGGACTTAGATATCTCTGCCACTAAAGTATTTTGTTAATGAATAAAGCATTTTAAAGTTTTATTTCCAGTAGTATTTCTTTTGGTGCTTAAGTGTAATATTATTAGAATCAGAAATATCACATTTCTTAGTAAATATTTAAAGTTTCTGTAAGATATATAAGTAGAAAAAAGATGTTACAAAAGAAATATGACATGATAACAAATAAGATACTATAATAGAGTTAAAAATATATAAATAAAGTTATTACATAGGATTTTAATTTCTAATAATTACATCTAAAACAATAAAATTAATTTTCAAGCAATTATAATAGTTATACTGATAAATATTAAAAAATACAAAATTTGTTATTGCTGACCTAATTTCAAACTTTAATATTATTATTAATATAATATTACTAATTATAGTCAGTGGGTGAATCATGGTTTAATTGCTACCTACATTTAAAAATGCTTTAATAATATTTCTAATAAATTAAAAAAAAATGTTTTTAAAAGCTAGCATTGGGTTTTATCCTCTGTGTGCATAAAGCTTTATGATCAAACCGTGGTTTCAAGTACCTCCTGAGTATTTGTGGAGATAATTGCAGGTCCTGCTGGGGGTAGTAATGGCGGCCATGGAGGGTTAGCTCCGAGAAGAGGCGAATGTGAACTTGAAGCTCCTGACAGAACCGAATCATTTGAACTTGATGCTCGTCTTCTCATCGACTCATCGGACGAGCTTGATTTGAAAAGTTCTAATTTGTCTCGATCCTCATCCCTAAAAATAGAAATTATTATTAAGTGACATTAATAAATAGAAATCTACAGGTGTAACTGTTCACAGCACTACAATTCTTCCTGGATCTTCTTAATTGTAACAAAAAGACGGCCTATCAGTTTCAATTTCATTGTGGGAAAGAGAAAAACTGTGCAGGGCTCACCTTGGTCAGGTGAATATGTTGGGTGAGGAACCACTACAGTGTTTTTGGAAGCCAAAAAATTCCAAATGACACAATACTTGCGTAGATAGATTGTCATAGTAGATAATCCAGCTCTTGTTCTCCCACTGTTCTGAACACTTATGCCTAATGCTCTCACATATCTGCTACAAAATCTCACAATTGTAGTGAAGTTCCATTGGGGGGGGGGACAAATTCTTTACGTAGCTAGGAACCTGACATTGTTTTTTTTTTTTTTGACTACAGTGAAGATGGCAATTTTCACTGCGATGACTGCTTAGTTTGAGGGTCATCACCATAAATCCATATCTCATCACTTGTTACGACATTTAAAATGAAGTTGGGGGTCATCTCTTGTGATTTTCTATTCAGTGCAGATAGCTATGCGATGATCTTTTTGGTCTCTGCTCAGCAGTCTTGGTCCAAATTCTGCAGCATTGCATCATGGATTGTTTATCTACAATCTGCAATAGTAGCTTCTCGCACTTTTGTAGTGTTTTCCTGTGTTGTGCATGTCAATGGTCATACTGAATGCTCATCATCATTGGCAGACATTTGTCCAACCTTGAAGTGTTTGTACTATAAAAAGTTTTATTTCGACTTGTAGTACTGCTTGCACAAATATGCCATGGGTTTCTGCAGCAGTTTTTTACAGCCTGAAGCAAAATTTGATGTTGGTTCTTTACTTCTTAAAATCTGTCATTTACACAAATTTAAAAAAATTACATAATACTAAAACACCATGTTACACAAATGCATGAACATAGCCTCTCACTGTCACAGCTGCTGGTACACTAATTCACAAAAAGTACTGTTCGCCCACTCTACTAGCACCAGGTCATACCACAAACAGTTCATGTTTGAAATTCAAATTCTCTTTTGAGAATCATTTTGTGTGTGTGTGTTTGTGTGTTTACAATTAATTTTGATCCAATTTGATTCAACTTGCTACAAAATGTGATTGCCATGTTTGATTTTAATGTATTTATTAAAATGTTTGTTTAGGTAATGCTGATAGTTTTTGGAAATGTGCCTTCATCATGTAGCCAAGACAGCTGTGTGCCGAGATTATTTTATACACAAAGTTAATCTTAATTTCAAAAGTTTTAAAATGTTTGATATTTAGTACTGATACCAGCTGCTAGGAGCACTCTCTGTTATAAAGTGGGTTGAGTTGCATTACTGTAACAATATTTTCCCACAAATTATTCTTTGGTCTACATAGAAGTTCTGGCAATAAAAAAGCAACATTCTGGCTACAGATAAATCCAAATGTTTGTATACTTACTTCATTTTGATAAGAATGTATTTGTCAGGTATAAGACCTTCTTTTGAGTTAACATTTCCTCGCCACCAATCATTAGATACTTGAGCGTAAAGTGTCACATGCTCTCCTTTCCTTAAACTTAATTCTCTGTCAGACCTAGCTACAAAGTCAAATTGCACTGTCGCCTCTAAGCTTTCACATTCTGTTAACAAATAAAAACAATCATTTACAACTATTAAAATACAAATACTTTACTGAATAAATTAGTAAATTACTGCCCATATTAATGACAATGGATGGGGCATAGTTAACTTACGAATTTCAAACCTTAAAAATCTCTTTTTAATAGTTTTTTTAACATTAATTTTATTTACTCAAATGAACAGACACCCAAGTAAAAACCACTTTTTTATTCGCATGAGGAAACCAATACATTCATTAAAATTTGAAAATCAATTTTTCACAATCACCATACTTTCTTTAAGCTTTGGACATTCATTTGTAACATAACTATTAATGTTTGTTACTTATAAAATTAAAATGTTTATGCGGAAAGTTCAAGCCATAATTTTAAGTCTAAAAATTTTGCTGAAATGCAACAAATTAGATTGGTATTTACAATTAATCCACTTCCTCAAAAAAGTCCAATTCTACAGATATTGAAAATAAAATCAAAAGCAGTTTATTCAATTTTTGTCATATATACATAACTCAAGTTAAGTGTACGAAACTGAACATGACAGTAACGACTTTTTTTATTTATTTTCAAAATATATATTTTATTATTTAAAACTTGGTATAATGACAAGTTATTATTATTTATATATTTTACCAAAATTTCCACAAAATCTTTTAAATAATTTAAGAATTTGGTCAGACTTCCTGGTTTTTTTTAATAGAAATAATTCAATGTGAGAAAGTTTGTGTAATGTCTTGGCACCATTCATTTTGTTAAGAACTAAAAAAGGATACAAAATTTTGGTAGATACTGATACACTAATTAAAAAAAAAAAATGATATGTGTGATTGATTTTACTGCGGAGATTATAAACATACATATAGTGCTAAATTGAAGTGATAGTTGACCATAAAAGCTTACCGTCTTCCGATGGATAAACTTCTGAATCCATATCTTCCTGGACATGGTCAGAAGGAGAATCACCGACATCACTGAAACAAAATGAAACAGTAAAATTTAAAAATCCATTTGTCAATTAACAGAGGCAGATATTTTGAAATTATTGAAAAGAAATGTTTTGTTTTGGCATTTCTTTCTTGTGGCATAAAAAAGACTTATTTCAGTAAAACAATCCAGTTATATAACATATTATAGAAGTAAATAAATTACCAAATATTGTTAAGATATTTACTTGTCATCGGGTTCTCGAGAAATATACTTCTCATAGAGAGGTCCTCCTAATTCCTGAGTAGGAAATATTTCATCATTGAACAAGATTATGTTCTTGATAAGTTCGTTGACCTGGTTCTGGTACTGCACTTGATCTTTGTCTTCAGGTACAGGGACCAATGTAGGACCAAAACATATTGCCAAGTTGTATGGATCCATCATATTCTCATCACTATACTCGGACAGACTATAAAATAGAAGTCAATGTTATTAGTAACATTTTAATTAAGTAAATAGATATATAAAACATTTTTATTTTTATTTACATAATCATTACATAATTACTATTATTTCTTTTCAATGTATCAATGAAATAAATAAAAGCCTAAGCGACTTATACAAAGTATAGTATACTCGCGATTATCTGGTTTAATGTGGCGGAATGCTTAGCCAGATACTGAAAAAGCAGGATTATACAGAGGTATCATCATGTATTTGTGTACAACCTGGAGCACTGTACCAGAGTACTGCATATATTAAAATGTGATGTTTTTTTAATAAAAAACAAAAAGGGTCCGGCAGAGAAGTATGATGTTTTTAAAATCACTGATACGCAAGCATGGGTGGTCATATTTTTCCGAATTGGTTAATATCTACTAGTCAACAGTTGCCATTTCGGTAACAATGGAGCCTTGGTTTGCAGCACATGTGTTTCTCTAAGGGACGTTCTGTGGTGCTCACACAGCGACAATTTCGAAACCATTATAATACTGATTGTCAAGGTTGTGTTCCACAATGGAATACCATTATGAAGTGAGTGAATAATTTTTAAAGAACAGGATCTTTAAAACCGGGGATTGTACGGGTGTGTGGTGATCGAATCTGCATTACTGGACCTTATTTTTTTCATAAAAACGGACAATCAGTGACTGTTAACACAGATCTTTATGTTAACATGTTGCATGATTATTTCCTGCCCACATTAATAAGATGACATATCAAACTCAACACAGTTTAGTATCAACAAGATGGTGCAACTTGCCACACATCTAGAGAAACAATGAATTTTTTAAGGCATTATTTGACTCATTTCATTACGTGGGGATATTGAGTGGCCACTTCGGTCAATGAACCTGTCACCTTGTGACTAATTTTTATGGGGCTACCTAAAAGCTCAAGTTTACATTAACAAACTACGTTTGAAGAGCTTTCAGAAAACATAACTCAAGAAATTAAAATTCAAAGGATTCCATGTGCCATGCTTGAAAGGACTACGAACAATTTTTCCACCCGTCTACAAGAATACCTCAACAGAAATGGGCGCCACCTAAGTAATGTGATTTTTCAACGTTGATTATTTTTAAAAAACTATATTTTTTTTTTGAAATGGCAATGTACCAGTTATTTGTAAAAACAAAAAATTTTAAAATTAATTTTAAATTAAATGTGTGACAGTCATTTCAAAAACATCATACCTCTCTGCCGGACCCTGTAGCTTGTCTAAGCATGGTCCAAAATGCAAAGAAATATTCATTATGCATGGCAACATAATAAGTAATCATAACACACCATATTTCTAAGTAGTAGGGTACCACTGTATATATCTGTGTATGGGGAGGGATGAGGTGTACCTGTATCTCATACACACTGATATTTGTTATCAGAGATATTTCGGTTGATAACAATTGTTTTCCACGACAATTTAATTTGTTTAATTTTGTGCTTTCCCTTTTTCATGTTTTTTTTTACATTTAGGCTACCACTTGAGCCTTATTTACACTTTTGAACAGACTATAATATTATACCATAAATTAGAACTGTATTTTTTAACAATAACACATAACTCATTTTCCAGTGGTTGTGTCAGTATGAAATCTAGGCTTAGTTAAAAGAAATTCATACGTGGTGAGGCACCAGAAATTGTTTACAATGTTGCAACACATTTTAAAAAAATGAAAAATAATACTAGTTGCTCAATCTGCAGGTGAAGAAACAGGAGTTACTGCAATAACAATTTATAAAATTTAAAAAGAAGGAAAGGCATCTAAGACTTTTTTAGTCAATTATTTTTTTCTACTCCTACCAGTAAGCAGTCACCCAAAAAAATAATCACTGATAATTTCCAAAAAGCGGATAAAAGTAGAAAAGTTCAAGAATTATACGCTGTGAGAAAAATGTCTCTTAATTTAAGAAAACTTAAAAAGGACATTATCATTTTGTATCCATTTGGGATGGTTTGTTAGATAGCACTGTAAAATATTTATGTCTAATTTAGGGTTTTGTTAGAAAAAGAGTCAATCCCAGCACGAAATTCCTATAAAGAAAGGAGATGCGTGGAGGTTTTGTTACCTAAGGGCAAGGTTTTGTTACCTATGTGGAGGTTGTTGCACCTATATTGGTGATTAAACAGAAACCTAGTATATTAGATAAAAGTTATGTTCACACATCACAATCTGATACAGCTTTTTGGCAACCGGATGATTGTTCAAACCAATAAGCAAAGGTCAGAGATTATTAATTATTTCTGCTGAGATTTAGTTCATGCTAGAGATGAGAATGGAGTTTTAAATAATGCCTTGCTGACTTTTCAATCTTGCCGTAAAACAGGCGATTATCACAATGATATGAAAAATTGAAATGGTTAAAATTAATATGATTCAAAATGTGTATAATGATTGACAGAATAATGATTCTACAAAGTGTAATAGTTATTGATAATGCAAGCTACCATTGTATACAGTTTACAAGGCCAAATGCCACACCCTTAAACAAAATGAACACCTCTTAGCAAAACGACAAATTTCTGAACTGCTTTTTTTGGTTCAGTTTTAATTGGTTTTAACAGTACACTTTTTACATTACAAGATTCAGGTAATGCAAAATTCTGATGGCAGGGATCGGCATCAGCCTACAGCACAAGGTATCTGTAATATAACATTAGACATAGATTTAGATTTTTCTGTACTGATTCGTTTTATTATTTTTCAGAAACATTTTTTTTATAAACAAAACAAACTTGCTTCAATGACATGTCTCTCCAGAAGAATGAACCCACAGTCAAAAAAATATGTAATCTAAATTACCTCAATCAATTAGTAAAAAATATGGAAAATAACTCTATCCTTGAGCCTACTTACTGATTAAGGAAAGCGAAGATGTAGCGCATTACTATAACGACAGAGCGAGGTAAACTTTGCACAAGGTCCTTCATGCGCACAACAAACTCATGTTTAGACTCCAATTCTAAAAAATTTGAAATACACATAATAAATAAAAAAAGTTATTTTAAAAAACAAACATAATATATAAAAGTTATATTTTATTGAATAATTATAGAATATGAAGTCATTGAAGGTAATAAAAAATGTAATATACTATCAAATTTTTTATTATAGGCCCCACGAACTGCTTCGTTGTTACAAGCAAACAAAAAATAATGTAAAAAATGTAACTGCACTGTTACCTTAATTATTTTAGGCTGAACAATTATAGATACACAATTTCTTTAAAAGAATTATGTACAATTTTTTTGTAAATAATATATTTTAAAAAAACAGTTTTCTGAATTCTTTAAGCTGAAGTTGAACTTTTTTATGATTTTACCAGACCAAGAGTTTTAGGGATAATAAAATTTCTTTTACAACAACTGCACACAGTACTTTTGTGTACAGTATATTAGACATTGTGATCTTTAGGTATACTATTTGCACACTATTAATTTTTTTGTAATAACGAATATTGTAATAAGTGAAAATACAATATTCCAAAGGCATAATATTGCAAAATTCTAAGCATAAATTCTGAATAGCATCAGAACTGTATATTTAACTTTACAGTTACTGACTTTCTTAACCCATTGGTAACGAAAGACGTATATTGCCCGTCCTTCTCTCTCAATGGCTTAAGTACTAAAGACGGGCAATGTCCGTCCTCTACTTCCCTGATCTCTTTGCCGTATATTTCTAGCCTAAAAGTCGAACATAGAAATATAAATCTATTTTCAATCTATGAGATATTTTTCCTTCGTTTATTTCCGTTGTTACTCGTTAATTTCCGCCAGTTTCTTTGTGAAGTTGTGTACGAATTTGACAGTTGTAGAAACATGGCTTCTCGTAAGGAATTGTTTATTTCTTCGAGTGCATTTAGTGAGTTTGTTGGGGATATTTTAAATGAAAGTAGTTGTGAGATTAGTGATAATGAAGAGCAAGAAGGTATTGTTGAAAATGACAGTAGTGATAGTGATAACAGTGATGATTAGATCTGTGAAAATATGCCTAATTGCAGACAATACTACACATAACCTACAAGTAAATGATTGGCAGTGGACTTCTAATCCAAATATAACTAAAATTCTGGTGACATTTTATAGGGAAAATCCCCCCAACAAGCAAAGCAAGGCCATCTAGAAAGTGTAGAGTATGTAAAAGGAAAAAGGTCTGAAACAATTTACCAGTGCAAAAAATGTAGTGTTCCTTTGCATTTGGAAAATTGTTTTGAAATTTATCATAGTCGGACAAATTTTAAAAAAAGGAAACAAAATGTACATAGTGTAAATATATAAACATAAAAAAATGTTAATATAGTGTTAAAAGTGTTGGCTAAATATGTGTTAACAATTACAACAACATTATGTAGGATAAAATTGGTAGGCTAGTTGCTTTTATTATTGCACATAATCTTAGTGTAAACTACTGAAAACATTCAGTACTGAAGGCCAATAGCATGTTAGTAAAATCTAGTTTCCAATGGGTTAACATGTTTTTTACATGATATTCACTGTTCAATTGTGTCTGTCTATATGTGCTAGTCATGTTATTTCAAAAAGCTCTATTTTAGAAACTGAATTATCAAAAAGTTAAAAACCAGCTGCACTGGACCATACTCAGTGGCAGAGATACAATCTAGGTATGCACATTGTCCCACTAATTACGAGCCAATTACGTTATAAATGTGGCCCAACATCAGGTCCCATTAGACAATATACACAGTCGAAATGATAATTACAAAAAGTTGATTGACAAATGTCACAATTACAAGCTGTTTGGTTTTTATTTACCCCAAGTTATCACTGCAAAATAAAAACTGTAAAAGTTTCTCATTGGTTTTCTATTTAGATTAGGGAGGTTTGGGTTTACTTATATTTATGAGTATAAAATGTTCTGTGAAACAAAACACAACCCGATTTTCAAAAAATGGAAGACAACAAAATCTGTACTATACTTCTGTAAGAGTACAAGATTTTGGTTGACTAACAACAGACATGATTCATTAACTTTACTATCCTCCCCTCCACCTCTCACACATTTTCACTCTCTAGTACTATATAGGTTTATCATGTCAGTTTTGGTTCTTCTTCAAGTTTTATTTGCGTGTGTAGATTTTATAAAACTGTGACAAGTCAATTCTTACAGTTTCGATGTTTTATGTGTCGATGGCATACGAGTGGTTATAAGAGAAATAACCAGTGTATTAAATTAAGTTTTAATATCTATATATTTCTTACACTCTACTTCACGAAAACATGCCAAAATCTCCTTATATTATAAATCTCCAAAGCCGTTCCTATTTAACGTTCTCATATTTTGAAAATGAAAAATACTCTACAATAACACTATATAACTCCAACCTGCAAGTTCAAGACTCAATTCATATCTACTATTGCTAGGCACAGATTGTACCTTCATTGCATATCTTTTATAATAATCAATTTTTAATAATAAATCAATAATAAATTAAGCAATTATTCAATTTTTTGTATACAATATTATATTAACGATATTGTACCGATTATGTGCACATAAATATCATTTGATTTATGTTATTAAAAGCAGAAGGAGCAGTACATCAGACAAAAATAAATAATTCTGTATAAAATCAAAATAAGTTTTTGAAAAATTCCAGTTATATCCAGAACATTACGGGTACAAAGTGCTGCAAAAGATTTTTTTATTCCCGAAACTCTTGACCAGGTAAAGTTCAACAACAGCAAGAAGACTATGAAAAACTAGGTTTTTTCAAGCAGTATTCTAAAAAAAATTGTACATATTTATTTTTAAAAATTGTACATGTATAACTGTTCATGATAAAACAATTAATGTAACCATGTAATTACATTTTTTTCCTTAAAACAATAAATCAAAATCAGGCATCCATTAATAAAAAAATCTGATATTAAATTCTGTATTTATACTAACAGCAGTTTTAAGTTACTAATATGAATACCTGTATCTCAAATTTCATGATTATTCATATCAAAATGTGGTTGATAATATTTTTAAGTACTCAGGTTAAAGGAAATAAAAAAGAAATAATTTTGTGTCTATTACTAGAATGTTACTCAATTATGCCTAAAATAATGACAAAACAGATTCAGTAGAGGAGAGCGGGGGATACGTGTGCAGCGGGTAAATGTACGCACTATTGTTTCTAGTATTTAAGAGGTTTTTTTGAGCTGTTTGATCACTGCTGCATCTTGCAGCAGGCAAGTGAACTACCTGAGACTGGTCGTTCGGCCGCCATGACAGTTTCATTTCCAGTGAGATTATAAATATTGAATTATGCTTCGTGTTGTTATTTTCAGTGTTCAGAATCTAAGACAGTGAATCTCTATTTATTACTTTGATTAAATATTCTTGTGATATAGTGAAAGTATATGTTATGACTAATAGTTTAACATAACTCGTGTTTATTTCAAATTAGTTTTAATAAAGTTGTGGCCAAAATAAATTTTCAAGACGCTGTGGGGTGATGATGCGCAACGATGTGCATGTTTACCCCTCTCTACATAGAGTTAAATATGATCAGGCCACTATAGTATGTTTTTCATTTTTGTTCTCAGATGCCGAGAAAATACTTCCGGAAAATGAACCATTATAGTTATACTTTAGAAACCCTTAAAGAGGCATTAAATTTTATCAGTACAGATGGGAGAAAAATAAGAGAAGTCGGTAGGCAATTCAACGTTCCTGAAGCAACATTGAGAAAATATCTCGCCACGCCTATTGACGAGGTAAAACAACCACGTTTGGGGCTTAACTCTGTCATACCAGATAATGTTGAACGGGAAATGGTTGAATTTATCATCCAACTGTCGAACATGTTCTATGGGTTAACACCCAAAGGGTTGCGAAGGTTGACTTATAATTATGTGGAAGATAATGGAATCAACCATAATTTCAACAAAGAAGTTTGCTATCAGGGAAAGATTGGATGTATAATTTTTTTAGACGCCATCCAACAATTAAATTACGGCAACCAGAAAACACTAGTTTGAATAGAATCAGTGGTTATAATGTGGAATAAGTAATTTTTTTTTTTTGAAAACCTCAGAAGTGTTATGGACAAACTAAACATTGAACCCATGAGATTCAGAGAACTGAACCCATGAGAGAAAAAAAAACTTTGGTATAGGTGTAAATTGTGCAGAAAGTGGTACCACGCAGCTTGCACTGCAAGTAATACCGCAAAATAATACATCTGTGAGCTCTGCAAGGATGGAGTTAAGCTATGTAACATGTTATAACTTACACCATGTTCAATATTTTAGTTCAAAAAACGTAGCCAAGAGTGTATCATATACATATAATCTTTATGAAAAAAAGATTTTTATCTTATTTTGTTCCAGATATCAATGAGTACCATTACCACAAGCACGTGCAAAATTACCCTACCCTTCGCGCATGTTTACCCGATGTTCAGCAAAATGTGCGCTTGTCTTACAATTTGGCTTATACTGAGGCTGTTATTAAACATTTTGGATTATTCTTACGTTTTATAGACAATAGAATTGTAGCTATAAATTTTGGTATAGGTTAGTCTTCAGTTTACCCTTTGCAAAAATTTACAAAAAAACTTTCGCTTAAGTGCGCATGTATCCCTCACTTTCACTGAAAAATGAAATATTATATTGTAAAAATATAAATTAATAAATAATATAATATTTTTCCCCAGCACAATCACTTTTTAAACAGCAGCTATTCAAAATCTTAAAAAATTAATACACTTTGTCCACACTTATTTATCATTTCAGGCCTAACCTGCATTAAATTTTGACGATACAGTGGTTAATTACATTTCAAAAATACTTTAGAAAAAATTAATTTTTAAGATCTGAATAGACCTTTTTGAACATTTTTTGCTAGGTAATGAATTTATCTAAGCTACATGGAATTCAAATCAATTGATTTTTCTATATAAAAACTATTATTTTAAATGGTGTTAGTTTTCGGAAATTATTTTAATTTAAGATGGTACCTAAATTATTTTTTCCTATAGAACTATAAATATTTTCTTACGTGCTAATTCCATGAATTGTTCAAAATAAATTATTGGGAACAATGGCTCCCGTAATTCCCTAAGATAGAGCTTAAAGACACCAGCTACTGAATTAATATCAGAAGCATCCGTCATGTCTGCTAACGGATCTTCACCACGTTCGAATGCTTCTCTGAAATTGTTAATTTCTACTTGAGACCCTGAAACTCGAAATATACCTTGGTGATGTAGACCTAAAATCATAAATTAAAATTAGTAAATGTACAACATTAAATATTGAGTTTAGAACAAGGTGCGAAATTTTTTTTTAATAAATAAATGTTACAGAAATTTGTATCATATGTGTTCATGATAACAATTAATAAATAATTAAAATACAAAGTTTTTTCTTGTAATTACTTTTAGTTATAATTAACAGAAGTAGTAATTATTACATTTCCCAAAATATGTTTCATATTTATTTTTTTTTGTGTCACATTTAATCAGGTAAAAAAATTCGAATTGAGAAATACCCTCTCACACTAAAATGGAGGCTAATCGCTTTGCATGACTTCCAAACCACTGTTAGTGTGATAACGAGGCTGGTCAGGCTCTAATCTACAACCTCACGATTAAAAAAAGCTCAGTTCACTAAGCTACCATTCCAAACACGTTCATTTACAAAAAGTATATTTGCAGAAATTACGTCCAGTATTTGCTAACAAAACTTATAACTATCATGATCTATTAATCATTTGTTTTTAAAACTGTAAAAATATTTTTTTCATTGTTGATGATCACAAGTTAAAACAAAATTGTATAAGTTTAAAAAAGTACATAATTTTCTAATGACATGAAATACTCTAAAAAATCATTTGTTTAAGGCTATTGTTTGCAAATTTCAATTAGAAAAGAGCAATTTTAGTTTTCTATTACAGTAATACATTAGCCAGGATTGCAAAATGTGCACCAATGACTTAAACTAGTGTTTAGGGAAAGTTAAAAATTCTACATGTACATTCCAAATATTCTAGCATACCAAAATGCTAGCATACCAAAACATTTGTAATCTTGATTAATCTTAGCACAAAAATTGATGTTGGTACCATAACAGCTTGGACATTTTGTTACTTAATTCATTCTTCTTTTTCAAAATGGCAGCTATTCAAAAGCTTAAAAAAGTATAAGTTTGCATTTAATTATTTTGTAATTAGGATTATGACCTATTCTTTCCATCAGTGGTCTATCTACTCACCTCATTCATAAAGGCTACCGCGGTTTTGAAACTCTACTGTTCCATCTTCAGGTCGTAATACAAAATGTTAAATCCCTCTGTTGAGGTCATCACAAAGTTAAACTAAACATTAGAAATACCCCTCACTGTGTGTTTACTGAACACAATTACATGATTAAAACACACACGATAAAATTTGGTTTGACCAAACGATACATGCGAGTCGTATGTTGTTACATTCCAGAATATGAGTGAGTGAGTAAAATTGTGTTCAGTGTTTGTGATGTGTGTTTTTAATGATTTCTTTAACTTTGTGACGACTTTGACAGAGGATTTTAACATTTTGTATTACGGCCTGAAGATGGAACAGTAGAGTTTCAAAACCGCAGTAGTCTTTACGAGGTTAGTAGATATACCACTGACGGGAAGAATAAGTCATAATTACTTAAATATGTGGTCCAGTGGCTATGTTGTAATAATATAATTATTTTGAATGAATGAACAGATTTTGCAAATTATCTAAACTATTAAGTACATAAATCTACTTTTGCTATAAGATTTATTTTTGCATATCAATGATCTTTTCTTTGATTTATTCAATGTTGTTAGCTTTTGGAAATTCACTTCCCTTGTGTCAACTGTTTGCCATGTCGTATATGTTTTGAAATAGCAAAAAACAATTATCACTATGAAAATATTATGCACTCACCATATAAGTTAATTACCCTGATACAGCTTTTAATGATTAACGGAATATCTTGGTTTAAGGACTCTAAATATTCCTCTAGGCTTCCTCCAAACAATTTAGGTTGTCCGTTCATTTGTAATCGACCAATTCGCTTACGTCTAGGTGGTTTCGATGTAGGGCTGTGTAGTAATAAACCAGGACATGTAAATGAACCTAATCTACCTCCAGGTTGAGGTGTCTCGATTCCTGATGACATATCGAGTAACGTTTGCCTGATGTGTTCATGTTTTGAATCCAACCTTGCTATTCGACTAGTTCCCAACATGAACTCTCTTAGTTTCTGAACAAAAATATTAAAATAATTGCACTTTTTTATTATACATATTTTATAAAATTAGTTGTTATGCTTAAATTAGTTAAGCTTGTCTAGCTCCTCATGTTCCTATAGTAGTATCATATTATAGAGTACAGGTAATAATTTTCATAAAATATATATGCTATAAACTACTTTATTAATATATTGCTGTAATATATTAAAGTTATTTTAATAATGGTGCAAATAATAAAAAAATTTGAACTTTTCAGCATTCTTTGACAACATTGTCAACAAATCTGAAGGTATAATAAATCTGTAGTTGAACAGACTCATTATCCTTCATTTCTAATTCGGGGGCCACTAGCCGATAGATAAGCTATATATATACCACTAGTAGAACCACAAATGATCACCATTACCGACATTTTATAAAGAAAACAAAGCAAATTAAAGTAATTAGAATAATACAAAAACCAACTGACATATATACAGGCATATATAGTGCTTATATTTCATAAAAGTTGTTTTAGGATACTTAAGAAATTATTTTCTAGTGACAAAATTTTAGACTTTTTAGCACAGTCAATCTTTCACATTGTTAAGAGTTATGTTCCCAGGGTCTTAGTGAATATGAGCTATTTTAATATGGCAAATAATTTTACGAAAATACACAACAAAATACATTAAATATTTATCAAATGTATAGTAAATTCAAATATTATTTTCTATATACAAGAATCTACAATAGAATATATCTTGGTTATAACTCGCAAAAAATACTTAGAAAAAATGATATCAAAAATAGCTGATCAAAAATCAATTATAAAAGTCAGTAAGAAATGAAAAGTAAAAAAAAAAACTTTTGTATTGACATATTATTTTTATTGTTATATTAATTTATGTGTTTAAATATCTAGGTTTTTTCTTGTATAAAAAAATGTAAAGAATAATACGACCTATGAGGAAAAACAAGGATAATATATAGTAATTAAAAATGTCTCTGGGCCTAAGTGTAGTGGGACAGACGAAACATACAACACACAGATCAATCTTAAACAACTATTTGTTTGAGTACATTGACAAATGTTGAGTTGGACCTTTACAAGCAATAGTAATTCCGATATTTTGCATAGCATATGTTGTCGAACTATTGAGTAATGAAAATTATATATAATCCACAAAAATAATATATATATATATATATATATATATATATATATATATATATACACACACACACACTTTTTAACCACATTTAGTATTGCTGTATCAAGGTTATTTTACATTAAAGGTATGTGTTTGGCAAAATTTATATAAAAACGTGTTACATCGAAGGCTGTTATAATAAAGTTTGACTGTATTTAGCTTAGTAGAATTAAAATTTAGCACATTTAATTATGTACAGAAATTTACTAATTAATATAGCACAGTTAACATAGCATTTGAATTCTTTTCCTATTTTATTTATTCTTTGATTCATCTATTTCTATTACATCGCGTTTTTACTGAATAAATACTTTTTTATGATAATATACCTTTAAATTTATATAAATTTTCATGATTTAAAATGCAATAAATTTATTGAAGTATAAAACTTACCGTGAGGTAAAACTCTTCAGTCTCATGCCTATCGGCTCTCAGCTTTATTGAAACAGTTTCCGGAGGTTTGCTCGCTGGAAGAGCATTTTCTCCAAAATACCCACTGCAGTTATAGTCCTTAGCAGTGAGCATATCGAGTAGGGTACTCTCTGCAGTCTCAAGTGTTTTCCAAACTTCTTCAGATTCCGCTCTTAAAGTAGTTATTCGAGACTTTAACTGGACTAGACGTGTTTCCATTTCAGCACATAAAAGTTTCTGAAGTTCTGGTTCGGCAAACTGAAACATTAAGGTTGACTTTATTTTAATTACTACAGTCCAATTTTACGAAGGCATTTCCCTAGGTGCTGTGATCTAATTATCAATGAAGTTTTATTTAAAGTATTGCTCAAAACATTATAAATCCAGCAAAAAATTAGCAATTAACTAAAAGTAAATCTTTGCTTAATGCACTTAGATTAGATTAGATTACTAGGGTTTTGCGAATTCAAGTTTCTTGTAAGTTAGCCTAGGCTTACTGTACATCCCAAATACCTAATTAGTAGGGCACAATGATATCTGTACTTTCAACGAGGCGTAGGAGTTTTGCTACATACTAGCATCAGATACATCTCACCTGGTTGCAAAGCCCAAAAATGGCTCTTGTTCTAGCCTGGAGCCTCTCACATTCCAGAAAAAATACTTAGTAGTCTCTTCAGACTATTTGCATAGCCTACAAACTGGATCACTCTTGATGATCCTGAATGTTAGCAAAGATAGGTCTAGATCTATTTAGGTTATCTAGGAAACAAGATCTAGATTTGTTTGACCTTTTAATAGTGTTATGATCAGTTCTCAGCAGCTTGCCTTCCAGTGGCCAGCAACAGTCAGTCAGTAAATGGATTTACGTGTTTCTGCCTTGATAAAAATATCTAAAGGCAAAAGTCCTAGAGCAGGTATGGCAAATCTTTTTGAGAAATAGGTCAAATTTTGTATATTTTTTTATGTACAATCTCATGGGTTACTAAACTTATCAGGTGACCCTTACTTTGGTTCTCATTTGAAAATGTTCTAAAATATTTTGTTTCTTTATTGTGTTACAACTTTTACTTTGCAAATGAAGACTAAAATTAAATCATTTTTTAACTGCTTCACACACATGGATATAACAAAAAATATTAATATAGAGAATACAATAGTTTTAGAAGAAATTTCTTATTTGTTACTTTGTGTGTGTGTGTGTGTGTGTGTAAGAAATTTAATTTTAATTAAAAAAATAATAAAACTGAATTGATTTATTAAACATTTTTAGATGCATGGATCAAAAATGCTAACTATTTTAACACCATGTACTAGTAAAGAATAGAAACAACCTATTACACAATACAAAGAATATGGACACCAAGTGTATAATAAAGTATTCTGAGTTGCATACATAGAAGCAGTGATACAAGAGAAAATCAATCAGCCAACACATCCACTTAGAAATATTTTTTACAAATTCAACATTAGATATTTATACTTAATATTTCATTATTTTCAATTGTCTGTTCTCTTTTATGATATGAAAAAAGTTCATAAAAATCAATGCAAGGGTCACTTAAAAAACCTTTGTGAGTGTCACTGACCCACACGTCATAGGTTCACCACCCTAAGACACCCTCTATGCTAGTTAAGGGACTGCTTGTGAAAGCCCTAGTGACCAAGATGCAAGCAAGCCTTTCCAAATGATTTGGTTTACCCTTGTTTGACCAGAAAAAAGCTCTCCATAAGTAACCTGATGCCTTATTACCGCAATATATAACCACAGCTATGTGGTTTGATGCCCTTAACTGTTCGCAGTACATTGTCTAAATTTCATTCCAGGTCAGTTTACAATCAAAAGTCAGTCCTAAACACTTGACTCACTTAAAAATTGCAAGCTGAATCCCTCCCAGATTCAGGCAAGAAAAAAACTCAAGGTTCTGTTTCCCCTTTTAAAAATACAACTACAGTTTAAGCTACATTAAAACTATGGCCTTTCTTAAGACACCAGGAGGTAATGCACTTACCATCTCTAAAAAATGTTTATCTTGCTTCAGAAATTTTAAATAAACATTTACTGAGAATATAATATATTATTTTGTTGTCTTTATTTTATTTATCAGTGATCTTATAGATCTGATTATGACGGTGAAATTAAAGTTTTCAAAAAGTTTCATTTACTACTAGTACATTAGCAAGAAAGTTGTGTCTCAAAATTTTTAATTATACTTCATCAACATATACATGCTACATATTATACAATTAAGAAATAAAATCACCTCATCATTCCTTCCTTGGAACTCAAACTTCTTGGGGATCATGAAGGCAGTATGGTTATACTCCAAAAACCTCTGTTTGTCTAGCCGTGAGTCTAAAGATGTGATGTTTGTATGTAACATATCCAGACCTGCTTGGACAGAAGTCTGTCTCCCTTCCTCTGCAGATATGTGCATAAGCAAGGCTCTAGACATACACTCATGGAACCCGAGATCCATACAGTCGATGAGGTCGGAAAGGTCATCCACAAAATATTTGTGTAACGTTGTATTGGAAGCTTCTAAATTTAAAACATATTCGTTGCGAGCTTTTAAGGCTTTCAATTTGGCATCAAAATATTTGTTTTTCCTCTGAAACAAAATAATTTTATTGTTATAATTGTAAGAAAACTGTGGTTACATTTTTGTTTATTTTAGTTCTTCATGGTCCAACTTTCTGGATGTTTATTTGTCCTAAATGTGCCTTTAACATTCCAAATTGTCAATAGTATTACATAAATTACACAATCAGTACTAAGACAATACAGGATACATTTAAATTATTAAGAACACATAATTATAAATCACAATCACTTTAAACGTGTTCCTATAGCGCCTCGGTGGTCTAGTGGATAGCGTACTAGGCTTTCACCCTGAGGACCCGGGTTCGATTCCCAGCGAGGGCTTGGCATTTTCAAATGCTATAAATCATCCCATCGTCTGCATTAGCCCAAGTGTGCAAAATAGTCGAACGTGCACAAAAAAAAAAAACAACAAAATAAACATGTCCATACATACAACCTAGCCTTTATGCTTATACAATAGATATTCTTTTTAATGTATTCTGTGTTGTGTTAATATTAAATGTGTGCCTTCAAGACAAATATTATATGATTTTTGGAGCTCGAGGAACCCATACATTTTGTTTGCGTACTTATGAACTACATTTCTGCAAAATTTGGTCAAAATCATTTAAAGAGATTTTGAAGAAAATTCAATTTTTAACAGTTTTGTAACAAAAAAAAAGCTACAACATTTTGTTTATATCATCCTGAGAAATGAGCAAACCAGTCCTACACACAAAATTTCATTAAAATTGAGCAATTAGTTAAGCCTCCAGATGTTGCATGTACATAGCAAGTTGGACGGAAGTACAAGTAAAAATCATTTTCTTGTATTTAGGAAAAACAAATATATCCAAAAAAACTTGAAGAAATATTTTTTCACCATCTCCAAAATCTCTTTATTCTTTCAACAGTAATAAAGTAAAACTACAAAAAATAATGTCATGGAATAGTGTCAATATTTTAAATTAATCTCATGTTGAATGAACCAATGATTAATTTTACAGACAGAATACACCTACTGATTAATACTAAAAGTACTAAAATGATTGCATAGAGGGGAAGTCAACTTTCTATAGAGACATAGGGGCTGTAATGTAATTATTGTAAGGAAATATTAAATGACAAGAGCACACACAGCATGTGGGGGATGTAAACATGACTGCTGTTGTGTAGATAATAGGGGTGTTGGTGTCACTGGATCCTTTCCAAACAAAGCTATAGGCACTTCTAGCCCTTCTTAACATTAATGAGCAACACATCTGCTCTTTCAATGTTAGAAGTTTAGAGTAATTAATTATAATTTAATTTGGAACTTCAATTGTGTGAAAATGGTTTCATAGGTCAGTTTAGTGGGAAATAATTGATCTCAGATCATTTATTAGCAAATTTACATTAGAAAATGAGTAATAATAAAATGAGTAAATGAGTAAACAAAATGGGTAATTATAATAATCTAGACAAGCACGGATGCTGACCTCTACATCAGCAATAAAAACTGTGTGAATAGAAATTAGCATTTTATATTTTAAAAATCCATTGAAATTAAAAATTGAATTTGACAACAGTCAGGATTAATTTTTGTATTTTAAATGTAACTTAATAAAATTTTAAAATGTTAATACATGCAAGACAGCTGCAAGTCCAAATTTTTGATTTATGAAGATATATTTAATGATGACTTATTTATATTTTCATTACTTTATATTTGGACATTTGGAAAAATAAATGATGTTTTGACAGAATAAATCATTGCTCTAGTCTTATTCTCAAGTATCTGACCTAAACCTAAAAACAAGAACAAGAACCTATGTTCTCAGTTAGTAAACTAAAAACAGGAACAAAGACTTAAGCACTGCAGATAATACTTACTTTCTGAACTTCTTTTTCAATCAGTCTAAATTTCTTGGACCGATCCAACTTTTCCTTAGGTAGACTTTGTTCTATTTTCAGTCTCTGATTCTCTGCTAGGCGAAGCTTCCCCTCCGCCTGTCGGCATTCAGCTTGGTAGGCCTGATAGGTTTTCATCGTTGTATGTAGTTCATGGAGTACTCGTAGGATTTCTTCGTGTGTCTCATAACCTATCTCTCGACACTAAAATAATAAACAAAACATTCATTTAGTTTAACACCACATAACAAATTAAAATTAAAGAATTTTTTACAATATTACACAATTATTTTCTGTTTTTACAATTTAATTAAATTTAAATACCTTTAAAATATTTAGGTGAAAATCAATTTGCATACAATAATGAAAACTTCGCTGCAAAAGAGTTAGAAAACTGAAATCAGCATTTAGATTATGCCAGAATGCATACAAAATCAAATAAATCTACCTCTAAGTGAAACTTAAAATGCAGTGGTTAAACTGGAACATTTAAAAGCAGCAGAAACAGTGTGAAGTAAAGGTCTTGGAAAAGTTATTAAAGAGAAATAGAAAAATATAACTAATTCAAGGCCTGCAACAGAGTACAGGACTAGGTCAAAGACAGTGCATGATTTACAGGAAAAGTTGCAGCAAATTTAATGGAACTTGGTAACTGAAGAAACACCCTGAAACAAAACACAAATAATGGAAGAAAGAGACAGAAAAAATGCTTGAATTTTGCTGTCTCAAGCATTTGAATAAGTGTTCATGTGAACTGAAAGGTGACACTAACAAATAACAAAAAAGGAAAAAGTATATGTGTGAAACTCGGGGAGTTACTGAGAGAAGTGAAGCTTTTGATAATGTTATCTTTGCTGAATATATAATTAGTCTGAAAATACGTTTACAAATATCTTGTTTTGTTTAAATAAATAACGATGTGAACCTAGCTTAGATATTATTTACTGTAGTTATGGTAAAAGATCTGTTTTTTTATATTAATTCGTAATGACCAGCTGATTTCATTAAACAGCTGATAGACAACAATAATGTTTTAGGTATTAAAAACTAGCAATATTATTATTTTTTTTTTTTTTAACATCCAACTATTGAGCACACATGGGCTAATGATGCAGATGATGGGATGATTTATAGCGTATGAAAATGCCAAGCCCTGGCCGAGAATCGAACCCGGGTACTCGGGGTGAAAGCCCAGTACGCTATCAACTAGGCCACCAAGGCGGCTACTAGTAATATTAACAATTACTATAAACATTTATATTAATTTCAAATATATTATAAATTGTTACAAAGCGCATGTGTTTTTCAATTTCGGAAAAATACCAAAACCTAAGCAACACAGCATTTTCATATAATACACGTGTACTGTTACTGAAAAGGAGGAACAAAAAGAAAGGGAGAGAAATAGTGAGATGAATTTTGTTTGCTCATTTCTGTTTCATATTTCCATTCCATTAAAAAGTTCGGGACATTTTTTCTCTATTCATTCCTTCCGCCATAGCTCATATTAGAAGCTTCGTTTCAAAAATGAAAATGGATTTCAACTATAGGTTACAGTAGGCCACAACTGCAATTAGGCCAACTGATTTTATTGTTTAGGTTTTATCTTTTAGGTACAAATAAGTCTTGCAATCTTTAAATCATTAAATAGAAAAGATGTTCTTATAACTTCCAGATATTATGAAACAACTTGTAAATTAATTTAATAATTACACAGTTGTAATTATAAAATTCCATACAGTAATTATAGAACACATTCCAATCAGTTGTGTTTCTCAGTTTGATAAATTAGAGCACTCAAAAGAAATTGTATTCCTCTACTGAGTTGAACTATTAAATGAATGTTATGTATTTAGCTGGTAATTATTTCACTAATTAATAAATTACAAAATACATTCTTTATAATTATAATACTTCCTTTAATTATCTTCACAGTAATTGACTTGTTTCCAAAGTAAAATCATTCTGTCGATAAATAAAATGAACAATGCTATACCAACAACTAACGTTCAACTAACGTAACCTTCAATAACGTTACTTGATTAGTAACCCACACATAATTTGCTTAACATATCCACAGATACTTTTATGGAAAAGGGAGGAAGGTACAATATTTTGAGCACCAAACGTACTCATACATAATTTAGTTTGTGGGTGAATATTTTTATAGTGCATGCTATTTGGAAATTCTCTACTTAACTCTACAAATACTCGTTGGATTTTAACCTCTGTATTAGGAAACTACATGAGCTAGCTTGATTTGGTGACTAGGCAAATTATTAACAAATTCTGGAAAGATTTGTAACAAAACAATTTTTTTCCGGCAAAAAACTGTTAAGGTTATCATCGCTGAGGCACGATATCAATAAAATAAAATTTAGGAATATCACAAAATAAAAAATAACAGTAATTTAAAACAATATACAATAACAGCTATAAATACTATTCCTAAAACTAGTTAACAATAAAATATAACAACAAATAAATAAATAAATAAAACTAAACAACAAGGAAAACAAAGCAAACAATAACAAATTCAGATAAATAAATAGCCACAAATATACAACTTGTTGCAAACAAAACAATAAACAAAATCAAATATGCAATAGCCAAACAAAAAATCTTTACTATTAATACAAATGTCCTACAGATAGTAATGAATAGTGTAGCCCTCCTTGCTATTTTTTTGAATGAATTCAGAATGGTGGTAGTCATTTAAATAATATAATTTGTAAAATATATAACTTCCTTATTGTCTAGGATTTAAAATTTAACTGTTAACAGATTATGTTACATTAATGACAGCTGAATGAGCTAGACAATGAACTGCTGAAATTCATGGAGGAAACCATTCTACTGAGCCAGTACCTAAGAGGATTAGTTGTAAAATAGACCCTTTCTAATTCAGGAGCTAACAAACCTCATAACCTCTATCAAAACCCAAAGACCAGGATCAGTGCTGATTTCAAAAAAGTAATTTATTGGGCCTGGATTACACCAACAATAGTGCATTTTGCAATGCAAATTCACTTAACTAAAAAGTACATGTGTAAAACTCTGAGAGTTACCGACAGAAGCAATGCTTTTGTTAATGATATCTATGCTGAATACATAATTAGTCTGAAGACATATTTATCTTGTTTTGTTTAAATAAATAAAAAGGCCTAGGTGAACCTAGCTTAGATATTATTTACTGCAGTTATGGTAAAATATCAGTTGTATGATATTTATTTGTAATGTGTAATTAATTTTAAATCAGCTGATTTCATTGAACAGCTGACAGACTATATGTTTCAGTTACATTGTTAAAAACTAACAATATTATCAACAATTATTATAAACGTTTATATTAATTTTAAATGCATTATAAACAATTACAATGTCCACGTGTTCTTCCACTGAGGAAAATACCAAAACCAAAGCAATACAATATTTTCATATAATATGCGCATACTGATCAAAAATGAGAAAGAAAAGAAAGAGACAGAAATAGCGACAAAATTCGTTTGCTCGTTCCTTCCATATTTCCATTACATTCTTCCATACAGTAGACTGTTTTTCTATTCACTCCTCTCGCCAAAACTAACATTGAAAGCTTCACTTGAAAAGGATTTTTTAAAATTAATTACTTGATAAAATATTTGATAGTTTTTACACAACAAGATCCCTTATAAAACAACACACCACTGATGCTTCTAGGTAATAAAACCAACTGTTATAAGAGAGTTGAACAAAAAAATTAATTGTATGAAGCTATATAATAAAGTGATAAGCCTATCACTTAGATAACATCTGTACAAGTGTTAAATATTTACTTAAAGAAAAGAATCACCTTAATATATAGAAGTAGTCATGTGTTTCACTATTTTTATCTAATACTATTTCTTTTCTAAAACTCAGTTTTCAAAATTGAACCTAATTAATTTTAAAAGATTGATGAAAAAATAATAAAAAAAACAAAACTATCTCATCAGATTTTGCTCTTATATGAAGATTTATTAGTCAGTGTACTAAACCAAACAAACCCATCAGATTAATTATGTTTTTTTCAATTTACTTGTGAACTGAAAATTTAGTTTTTATTCATTTTTGGTATATGGATGTAATTTAAGCATCTTCATTTATACCACAATTTAAGCAAAATATGATGAACCAATTTTGAGAAATCCACAATTTTGGGGTGGGGATTACTACTTATGCAATTTTATGAGCAAAGTTTGACGAAAATCATTAAAACAGATTCAAAAGTCTGACTTCTTCATATTTCATCAGTTAAGCAAAATATGATGAACCAATTTTGAGAAATCCACAATTTTGGGGTGGGGTTTACTACTTATAAAATTTTATGAGCAAAGTCTGACGAAAATCATTAAAACAGATTCAAAAGTCTAACTTCATTATATTTCATCAGTTAATCTTTAGTCTCCAGTGTACAACAGACAAGTGGACAGAAATCAGAATGAAAACCACTTTTATGGGTTCAGGGAACTTAAACAGATGCATATAAACTTAAAGATTGATTTAGAGAATATGTGTATGCGTATGTTTTTGAAAGACTTTGAAAATCTGTTTTGAAATTATGAAATTTTTTGACGGTTAATTTTCATATTTTCAATGTAGTTTCGACGTTTAAAATGCTAATATATACAGATTTTAATGCTGGTTATGTTGGTGTAATCGGAAGTTCAAAAAGGAATTGACAATAAAAAAAACTTCTATAAATTCGCTTCTATCACATTAGATTGCATTGAATAATTCAACTATTTAACTTTCTGCAAATGTATTAAATGTATTATTATTGCATTATCAAAAAACCTCCCCTACTCTTCCAGTAAATTCTTCCATGAAATCATGTGATTATTTATGTGAAACTTGCATAAATTTCAAAACTACATGCATTTAGATTCTTAAATGTTACTATTTATGCATAATTAACCTACTACGTTTGAAATTAGCATATCCGGGATATTGTCTACAAATTACACATTCCTAAGGCAGAATAAAAAATTTTAATTTACATTTAGAACAGCAGTATTTACTGTTATGGAGCAAACTAAAGAAATGTTTAAGTCCTTCATGGGAAAACTTTAACAATATATCTGATTGAAGATAAGTTATTCACCTCCTTTTAATTTTGCGGCATGAAGATGTTGTACTGACATGATGGAAATGAATTACAAATTGTAATATCATAATAATTTTGTTGTCTCATACTTTTTTTAAAATTTGATTTTCCCATTATAACCAGTACTAAAAAATTTGAATTTTGTAAGCACTTAAAACTTTAAATTATTTTTTAAATACAAAAATGAACTATGCCATTAGATTTAATTTAAAAAGTAACCTAACAATGTAAAAGTTATATTCTTTTATCAGACATTTGCTACCTTCCTAATATATAAAGCAGGAATGTTATGTTTGGATCTCCAAAATGTTTAGCAACTTACAACTATCAAACACCCATGAACTATATGCAGTACGTGAATTAATCCTCTTGGTTTCGGCTAAATTAACAAAACCGACATACCTTTCAAAATGGCATCTGAATACGGAAAAGCTTAGATACTGTCCTATTTTTCTTCTATTCTGGACAAATAGTTGCACTAATATAAGTTTTGTTTAAAAGTCTCTTAGAAATTAAATTTTCTACTAAAACTTAATAATTTAACATTTTTTCTACCTCCTATCATTTTTTATGTAAAATGTCCAAAATGTTCATACCACTGGCAAATGGTTAAGAAAATACCATTTTTTTCCTTGAAATTCATACTCATACTTTATACCAGTTAGAGTAATGACAAGGGATCGGCATTAACAGAAAAAGTAAAGTTTACTGCAGTAAGTACAAGTTTTGAACCCTGAGGTGTACAGTTCAGACGGCAGCAGACTGACTGGTGTCTTAACCACACTGACCACTGAGCCCTGGTTTGTCTACTGACAATAAACATCATTTCAAGTGTATGCATTAACACTCATTCTTAAATGCCTAACCTAAAACTTAAAAATGAGAACATAAGCCCATATGTATAAGTACTATGTTAAAATACAAAGAAAAAACATTCAATACTCACACCATGACCTACAATCAATCAAATAGACCTACATGACGCAGGAATAGACTCAACAGATGTTGAAGACAGGTGCGCATACAGGAGAAAGATGCTCGGTTGGAAGGTCCCAGAGAATGAAATCCCAAAGAGAGCAGGGGTAAAATGGACGGAGGAGCGGAAGAGGATCCATGGGGACAGGATGAGGGAGGTGTGGAGGATTAGAAGGAACAAGACATGAGTCGGAGTGCTTTGCGTGATCCAACAGGGTCTATGCGCAGATAATAATAATAATAATAATATATATATATATATATATAATGTATTATACATGTAAATGCTGCTAAATGCATGCTGCTATAACTCTGAAACCCACTCTTGCAGCCCCTTAAGGGTTATATGGTATGGTATAGTGACAAAAGAGGGCATCATACCAATGGATTTCTTATGGAAAGTCTGTGAATCAACTGACAATCAAGTGCTGAAGCACAACATTTAAACTGATATAGCTAAGCTATCGATTAGAATTTAAAGCCATATGTATATAGACAGACTGATAGATAGATATAGTTGCGGGTAGACCACAGATGATCAGCAACATTCCAATACATCACCTGACAATTAAAACTGACCTAGACCAACCAAAAGAATATTATCCCATAGATGAAATAATTTTGTAATGCAAATTACCAAAATCAAATAACACGAAATTTAACCAAGCCAAAAATTAGAAATGTAAGATCAAAAATGAAAATAAAACAGTTCACTTCAAAAAGCCAGGAAATAAAGCTAGTAACAAATAAAAATAACATGATATGCCATAATTACATATTAATTTAAAAAACAGAATATACATGTATTTTCTTGCTTACCCTCTTGTATATCCTCTGGACGTCTTCCATGACTTGAGCAAGACGACTGACCAGGTGCGTGGAATAGATCTCACTGAGGGCTGCATGGTCTTTGCTCAAATTTTTGGTCTGTGTTACTAGCTGTTGCCAACAAGAGTAACTTGAAAACAAAGGCCACTGTTCCCTTCTAAACAAAACAACATTTATTAAAGTTTTAGGAAAAGAATAACTAACAATTCAAATAATATTTAACATTTATCTGTTTTTAAAACTGTTACGTAATGATGGAATATTTATGTTACTATTACTGCTTATTCATACACACGCTATCATTTGTGTATAGAAAAAAATATGTTTCATAAGTATTGATCAACTCTCGTTCTCAAGAGCCTAACTTAAAACCTAAACATAAAATTAATTAGAACAGAGTTTCCCAACCAGTGGTTCACGGCCATGTCAACAAAATATTTTTTTTAAATTACTAAATAGTTTTTTTAAAATGTTGTTTTCAAATATAGATGAAAATAAACTTCATAATACTCGACATTTCACATTTCCTTTCTAAAAAATAGTACAGGTAAAATTATTATTAAATATATTGATTTTATAACACCTTATGTATTTCCAATCCAAAACTCATCACTCACATCCAATTTTCATTAATCCCCCCCACACACACCCTTTTGTGGTGTATTCCATACACTCCAGATCTCCAACCTGGAGCATATGGTGCGCTAAATTATCATGAAAATGCCAACTAGTACTCAGTGATGGAAAGGTTTGGTATCTCTGAACTACAACCAATAAATACGTATTCTGTATTCACTGCTAGAACATAAGCCTAGATGCCTAGGCCTATGTTATGATAGGTTCGGGACTTGAGGAGAGTTGATCCATACTCTTGAAACATCCTGTACTGTTTTTATGTACACAAAATGATGGCAAATGGCCAAATATACAGTAATAATGATATTTAACATTATGCACATTTTCTCATGTTCAATTACTTAAAAAAAAATTTATTCAATTAAAAAAAAATTTACACATTTTTAATAGTTTCTATAAATTTTATTTTATATTTAATTGTAAATTTCTATATTACCTAAGATAATATAATGTTGAATGTTTGTTTGACAAAAGAACAATCGTGCACTTGTTCTACTTTCAATTGTGCATGAGAAAAGAATTAACTTTACCCAAACAAGATTGTGCCTAAAATTATTTCTTTTAAACCCCCATGGCAATAATCTTTTTTGTAATCACTTATTTCAATGGATTTTTTTGTAATCACTCAACTGATGAAATCATTCTTTTTGGGAATAATCTTATTTGTTTGGCAATAAATATCCCACGTTATTTGAAAGCAGTGTTTTTTAGTATTATTTGCTAGATTTTTCTTTAAGCACAGACATTTCTGATATAAATATTTATTCATATCTTTAAGTCAGTAAAAATAACGTATTATATTGTAATTAAATTTAGAAAATGCCCTGAAAATGAACTCTGAAGGTTTGGTTTGTTTGTTTTTTCAATCTCCACTTAAACTGTATATTCATTTTATTTCATAAATTTCATACACTGACTTGTAATGAATGCAAGCAAACATACAGTAGTATAGCCTACTAGTTTTATTGTAATACTGAACAGTAGAGCTTCCCCTACCTTTACTGATTATCCCAGACAAACCGTCCGTACTTAATGTGCTTCCCTCCCCGATGGTGGGTCCTGATTATCACATGAATAGATTATGTGGCATAGGCCCTATGCTTTGATTTTTTACAGCCCTTCTCTTATGTTCTCTTCCATAAATTGCTTAATAATACAGCCTCAGAGAGAGGAAGTTCGAAAATGATTTACATAAGGTCATGCAAGAACAGTTAAAAAAATAGTCCAAAGACATTATAAAAACTCGACAAGTTTTTACACACCATAAGTTCCACTCAAATCCGGATCGGAAGCTTAAAAAAAACCAAAACTTCTAATACTCCAAGAAAGACTACTGTGGAACCCTCTCTTATGTGATTTAAAGTTACGATGTAACAAAATTCTCGATAAATAGAGAGTTCTTAGTGGCTCTTGATAGTCTTGTGTGCTGACATTTTATCGTGTAGTAGTTCGTTCGTTGTTTATGACAGCACTGATCATTCTTCCGCATTAAAGAAACTAGATAGATCCCATCCGTCTTGCGTCTGGTGCTTCTCGTTCAAGTCCCGTTGTGAGTATTCTTACCGAGGCTGGCGAACCTTCACTCTCTCAACGGAGACAGCAACTGCAAGTAACTTACGTAAGCATTTTATTATGTAAGCCATGGCACTCTGCGTATAATACTGTTTTCAATAATCAATTGTTCCAATGTTGATGAATACCACTCCGCATGCCACGCTCCTCTAGGTATTAGAATTTCCCATGTTTTTGACGACTTGGGTATCGAACTACCCCCCCAGTGTTTGAAAGGTTTTATGCCCCCAGTGTTTTATACCTCCATGGACTATTGATACGCCAATCTTCGATTTATCACTACTATCGTACATAAAATACAACGCCCTCAGCTTTGTGTAACGTTAAGAGTTTCGTCATATTCTTCAGTCCTATCCGTTTAGTAAAATTATTTACATAGATTGCTCAAAACTGGAGAAGTATGGATCACCTTCAGTCTGTAGTGTCTTAAACTGTTTGCCATCTTTAAGTATCTGAACACCATAACTGTATCCGATTTTGTGTATTACGTAGTGTTCCGATTCTAAAAGTGCACTGCAGGCTATCAGTCAATGTATTCAGTTGTCAAAGATATTTTGTGCTTTATCCATAGGCTTAAACCGTTACGAGGTGTTGAAGTAATATTTCGCTGAATATCTGGAAACAGAGGGATAGCTGGAAACACCAGAGCGGATATCGCGGCAAAGCAACTCTGCTGCCGCCAAGCATGCAACGCGTTATTAGCCTATTATTTTCAAATTTTCTTTGCCTAGTAAAGCATTTAATTCAAATGCAAATGCACTGGGTAAATGACGTACAGCCTTGGGCAGTAAGAAATGGAGGGTAATTAAAAATACTGTTCGTCCCTGAAGGGGGTTGTCAATACGTGCAAGCCGCAGGGAAGAGGTGGTGGTTACCCGTCTCGGATTGGTCATTCCTTACATGGATTTCTCATGGAACGCGGGGCCCACTTATAGGTACAAGTTTTGTGGTGATACCATTACAATCACTTTCAAATTCTTCTAGACTGTGATGGTTTCAAAAGCATGCGTTTAATGTGTGGGTTTCTATGTAGACGATTTTAAAGGCGATTCTTCGGTCACTGACCGAGTTTTAACGTCGCCTAAAATGTATCTGAGCTACGGTTTTGTTGTATATAGTTTTAAAAACTTTACTTTATTTAGATAATTTTGTGTTTGCGTTTCTTATCCACTTTGTTGTTTTTGACATATTTATTAATTTTGTTTTTGCTGTTAAGTTTGTATATTTTTAACAATATTATGTAGTTTGTTAGTGTTTAGTTGTCCCTTCCTTTATTAATTAGATATATTCTGGACGGGCGATAATAGCCTTCATGTGCTTTTTGCCTAGAAAAAAATCAAATCAGTATAACAAGTTTGAAATAAAAAAGAGTGAAAAAGAAAACAAATGCGACTTAGGCCTACTTCAGTTTTTTTTTGTTCCTGACACCGATTTTTTTTTAAAAAAATGTACCTATTTGATTCAAACGGCACAAAATCAATGTTGGGCTGAATCCAGAAAAATCCGTTCAACAATTTCAAAATGGCAAACATCCCATATTATAAAAAAGAATCATAACGTTTTAACCTACATTTTTTAATCTAAATTCACCGATCACCATAAATTATCATTTTTAAATTTCGTTGAAAATATTAAAGAAATCCGATGGCGTACACCTCATGATAGTAGGTTCAGGACTGCAGTTACTGCTGTAAGCTTTGCCCTTTTTGTTAAAGCCGATCCCTTAACCTCATTTAGTTTACCTGCCATAAAGTATGCCGTTTAAAAAAATAAATCATATATTCAATGTTATCTTTTACATTAAAGTTTAAAATTTTATGCTAATGTATGCAGATTATAATGTTGGTACGATACTCAAAAATAAGCAACGTAAAAAAATATTGTTAGAAAACCGTTTCAATCATATAAGCTGCGTGACGCGATTATTTCTTTAAAAGAAAATATTTTTTTAGGCTTTGTATTATAAATTCAGTTCTTCAGAGGCGAAGGCTAGTCCATCCAAACGTAATTCCCTAATGAATGTTCCTCCGACCAGGCCAGGGGACGTTTAATCTTGCTTGTAAAACTAATTTACGGAGAAGGATCAAGCGAGGCGTGGTACACACGTCATAACCCTCGAAAAAGTGACAAAGGTGGTTGGCAACCCTTATAATCCTTCGAAATATGTCCGCCTCCTTACTGCGGCGGAGTTACTACTTGTCATTCGAAGCTACAAAAGCGCTTGTATTATGAATTACTGTACATTCATTTTTGATTTATTTGCATCAACACTTATTCAAATTAAAATTAGGCCTACTTACTATCACATTAGGGAATTTATATTGAAAGATGAGCTATTTGGGACGGTCATCATAGTAAGACCAGACTCGGAATTTTAAAATGAGCGCCGATTCTAACAAACCGATAACTTTTTGAGGTTAATTAAAAATGTTAGTAGTGTGTGTGTGTGTGTGTGTGTGTGTGTGTGTGTGTGTGTGTGTGTGTGCGCGCGTGCGCGAGCGCGATTTAAATATTCATAATTTTTATTTTACTCTTTGAAAATATGATTCCATTATCGTAACGTACATAAATTAACATTTAAAATTTCCAGTTCCGTCGACAATACGAAACTGAATCTGACAGCGGCGGCCAGGTCAGATTTAATTGCAACTTTAAAATTAAAAATGCTAGTTTCCTGCCGATTTTGTCGCTGATTATAAAGGTGAAATAAGATATTCAGAAAAATGTCACTTAAAAAAAAAATTGTAATGCTATTAGGCATACTTTTTGGAAATACGCTTTCATCACGTCATCGAGACATTTTTATTGCTTCCTGCAACTTTACAGAAACAAACTGGTTTATAGAGCTATAGGCAAATAAAAACACAAATCAATGTCCTCGACTATAATTACGTCAAAAAATTGCACAAACCTAGTTTGGATAAAAAAAATTTGATTTTCAGAACTTTTCTATATTTTAAATATTTCTTTGTGCCGTATTTATGGATCTCAAAAGGCGAATTTTGAAAAAAAAACGTCAACTCTAGAAGGATAGTTTTATGTCGCTCTGTCTTTTCCAATGTAAGTACAGTTAGGGTTAAAAAAATATTTTTTATGTTTAGACATAAAATACATTTCAGGAGTACTTAAATTGTAAGCTACAAGGGATATAGTCACGATGTTTTTTGACATTGAACGCAAACGTAATATAATGATAATCCTTATGAGAGGTGAGCACTCTCTGCTGAAGGCATATTGCGGCAGAGTGTTCAATTAAATAGATAATACAGTAGTACTATTTTCATAAACGTCCCCCCCCGTACTTGCAGCGTTCCTAGCGGCAAATAGTCGAATTACTTGGGACTTCACCCAGTAATATCGAGCACGTTTTTTATAATTATTGTACGGTTTTGAGTGCGGCAATGTAGACGACACAAAAGTCAGCTGATTCAATCTTGTTAACATGTAGTTTATATTTGAAACAAGACAACTAAAGACACAAGTCATTATTTATAGCATCCACGCTGTTGCAGACAGACGTAGATACAGTAATGTAAAACAAGGATTGCCAAGCACGTCCCTGTGTTAGACCAATCATTCTTACAAACTACACCAATTATTCTTGATAAAGTCGGCGGAAGATGACTTCACAGAAACAATTGGTCATTGCGTTCCACGTAATGTCTAATGATTACTTGTCATACTTTCTGTAACCGATTCGAATTTCTCTCGCAACTATTACAAACTAGTACGATCGTAACATGCAGTTTTCTAGCGAATTTTCAACAATTTCCATCATACACAGACTTACCAGCTTTGAATTTTTACAAATACGAAGATTTTTAGCGACACAATTTATTTGTAACACAATGATCCTTTATCGACAAACAGAGATGCAGTCGATCAAACATGTGGAAAATAATATAATACAGACTACAATGTTTTAGAATGTACAAACAGGCCTATACAAATATTATTTTCTGAACTAGGCTATATAGCAGTCGTTTTTATATTGCCTTTTCTTGATTCTAAAACTGATGCAAACTCTTCTATAACGGATTTTTTTATAAACACAATCGTATCTTCTTTTAGACATGGCAAACACTAAACAAACAATGAACATTATTAATCCTACTTTAATTAAACTTGCTTTACAAAAAAACTGACAAAACTTAACGGGGTCGATTTAGTGATCTGTGGATTCGGAACAAATACTCGCTGATTGCGAATATCAAAATACCCGGAACGTCCGACTACTGAATTCATCCACAAAAGAATTCGGAAACAAGTATTCCGTATGAACGAAAAGTTCATTCATTTGATTATTTCGACATCCTCATTAATATTACTACATAAATATTAAGATAATGTTTAGATTCTACATTGCAGCTTATTTAAAGTTTTAAGACCCGAGATTAATAGTTCATTTTTAGTTACTTGAAACGTTAAAAGTACTCTATTACTTACTTTAGGCATAGACAATAATAAACAATAATATTATAACAGTATTTCATTAAGTTTGGACTTGAGTGGTTCACATCATTGTACGCATGCGCAATCGTTCATACAACGATCAGATTCAGATCCCACGTCTGGATTTGGTGATGTCCGAATTAGTGGTGGGTTGCTATTTAACAATCTGTTATTTTTTAGCTGCTAAATGGTTTTAGCATTAGCAGACTGCTAATCACACTTAAAAATAACAGATAATAAACAAACTGTTAAATAACAGGGTTAGAGCATAAACAAACTGTTAAATAACAGGGTTAGAGCACACTGCTTCCGACCTGCTACGGTGCTAACTGCTAACGTAACTGCAGCTGCTAATGTCTACTGCCAACTGTTGAACCTGTTAAACGTTGAAGCTGCTAATCTAACTGTTGAATAGCAGGGTCATAGCACACTGTTTCGGACCTGTAACTGCTAACGTCTACTGCCAACTGTTGAACCTGTTAAACGCTGAAGCTTCTAATCTAACTGTTTAATAGCAGAGTCATGGCACACTGTTTCGACTGTTCCCGACCTGCCAACTGCTAACTGCCGAACCTGTTTAACGTTGAAGCTGCTAATGTAACTGCTAAACAGGAAACACACTGTCATCAGTGTTTCTTTCCATTAATTGTTGTTGGCTACTGTCCTGAAATTCAGATTGCATAGCAGTATCATATTTTTCTTTGTTAACTGTAAATTTAAATGAAGGTGTTTTTTATAAATAATAAATGTAATACAAGTCGAATTTGTACTTTTAACATTATAAAAATATTTAGCTTAAAATTATATTTTAAAACATAAGAATTATAGATTAACAAGTAATTATTTGTCCTTCAAACACTTATTTTTCGATTTTTCACACAATATAATTACAATAATATAGTATATAATAAATGACAATATTATTTTAAATAATGTGATTATAACAACAATAAACATTATCAGAACCATTATGAAAGTCTATAATAAAATACTTGAAATAATACCTAAAAAGAACATTTTAATTTATTAGGAACATAAATAAATAAGAGAAATCTAAAAAAATATAGGCCTACATAGATAGCCTACATGTATTAAAATACAATAATATTTTTAAATAGCATTTTAATTAACTACAAACATCGAACATGACCCTAATCAAATTAAAATTAATTTAATTAATTTTTTTTTAATTTAAAATATTATTGTATCATAGGTTTAGAAAAGGGTGCTACAAAATACATTTCATATTACTTGACAGTGCGTGAAAGACAAACCGAACACAATTAATTGCATCTATGAACTTAGCATGTTCATTGTATTTCTCATTATCGTCAGAGATTTATTCACAAATCCTATAGACAAATTAATAGTGCAGGAAGGGTAGGACAAAACGTGCCAACTGCACCCTCACTGTATTTGCTTATCTCAGCTGCCAAGATAAGGAATAAAGTAATGTGAATACTATTTAAGCTGCGTTTTCCTGCTAAGGTCGTTGTTAGCAGTTAGCAGTTGTACCTGTTATTTTTAACTGCTAATTCTAATTAGCATTAACAGAATTAGCTGCTAAACAAAAATAGCGCTTTTGCCCATCACTATTTTGTGCAGCTGATTGCTATTCAGACTGTTCTGGTTCCTGATATCCACTATCACTAACTCATACTGCCGATACAGACCACGTGACTGTCTATACGAATAAACAAGACAATAAACTATAAAAACGCCACAAGTGGTTGGTTGACATTGAGTCTACTGAGACTGCTTATAATACAATTATGTGAATACGGACCTAAAATATGAACAAATTAAACATAAAGTGTTTAAATAACAAACGGCAAAATAATTCTAAATATTTTTCAAAGAAACAATGTCTACAAGCATTAAACTAGGAATGTTTCCACTTTTTTCTCACTAATATTTATTGTTCAAACCCAAACTGCATTAAAATACTGAGAAAAGGATTACACTTACGGAACTCCGGAAATTGTGTTCAAAATATTGAGTCTCCGTCCTAAATACAGAGAACTGGTAAGTCTGCTTATAGAATTTTGAAAATCCAATTTCGCCATCATAACCAGAATTAAAATCTGAATATATTCTATTAGCATTTTGAACTTTTAAATTACATTGAAAAAAAAACGAAAATGAACCCTGACCGCTGCAAAATTTGATTTTCAATCGAATCAGTTCAAATCAGATTTTGAAAAAAATTAAAAGATAAAAATGTTAATTTTGTAAATTTTAAAATGGCCGTCAGAAACTATTCAACGAATTTCGCTGGGTTTATCTTACTCTTTTTGAAATTCCCATTTTAGCATTTTAGTCAGTATTAAAATCTACATATATCAGCATCTTAAATTATTAATACGAAAATGAATCCTGACCGCAGTCAAATTAGATTTGTTAATTTCAACGGATTTTGAAAATCCAAATCAGTTTATGCAGTTTTACGATGATAAAATTGGTAACGCTGATTACGATGGTAAAACTGGATTTTCAAAAAGAAAATGTAAGACGAAAACGTTACAAACTTTTAAAGATTTGAAAAGACCGCCATTTTGAAACTGTTGAACGAATTTTGCTGGTTAACGAACTTGTCCAAGCTCTTTTCATATTCAATTTTTGTGCTAAGTTTGAATCAAATCAGATCAAAATTGCGAACTTTAGCGTGGTAAAAAAACAGACAAAACCGAGCGCGCTGAAGACGCACATATTAACGACACCTCAAAAAGTTATCTAGAGGTCAAGATCGGTGCTCATTTCAAGGTTCCGGATCTGGCTCTTACTATGATGGCCGCTTGAATAACTCATTTTTCCAATTGAAATTCACTAATAAACGTGGCACGCAGAAATGTAGCAGACGTGAATTTTTAAAAAGTAACCACATTTTTTTCAAAAAACTGCTTTCACCAGATATTCAAAGCAGACTTTAGTTACAAACAACCTACATAAACGGCTTGCAATACAATACAAAGCAGGTGTTATCTTTGCAAGGTCATCTGTTAATGTAACCGGAACCGGAAAATGACAAACACGTTACTTCCGGTTGTAAACAAATACCAGTTCCACTGATTCCTTATAAACAATGTTCACTGAATTTCAGATATCTTGCAATACTTACAGCCTTATATGTATTGAGAGAGCCTTATATGTATATGTAAGCCTATTGCCTCTTCCTGGGGTAGCGGAGGGAGGCAGAAAACGTCATAAAGACATAATTTTAATTAACTTATTAATTTGTACAATTTTAACATATGTTTCGTAAGTTTTAAATACTAAATCTTAAAGCAGAAATGTTTTAAATATGCGTATATTCAAATGCAGTTTAAACTTAATTTACTGTATCTTTAAACTTAGTTTAAAACTAAGTACGCACGTAAAAATACGGGTTTAAATCTAGTTTAGGTAATCGAACAAAATCAGACGTTTAAACTTTGTTTAACCCACAAAAATAATATTACAACTTTCTCACAGTCAATTTATTTCTTCCAATAGTCCGATTAGGAAACTATTGACAAACAATCCGGAAAATAGACCTAGTTCTCAAAAACCGTTCGTTAGATTTTGTTCAAACTTTGGCCACATATGACGATTTATAATCGCGTAAGGTTACCAAATCTAAAAAAATTACGGTTCGACAGTAAATAGAAACTGCCCGTCTGTCTGTCGGTAACGCACCTGTGACTGTTTCTGTTTCTGTTTGTAAAATTTGGTGACAATAGTGTTTATAGCAGTCCAAAAGCAATACAAATATACGGGTTGGCATATATAGAGCCGCTAGATCGCTTCAAAAATTCAATAAACAATTTTCGATTTTTTTTCCACTCGACCTTTTGCAGTGTGTGTCGATTATAAAATCTTGATTGTAAAACACTTAAAATACATACAAAATAAATTTCGTGAAAAAATTTAAAATTTTGGCATATTAAACATAGACTGTTTACAGTTAATTAAACACTTGGAAACTGTTAAATAGCAAAAGCCCCAAGTACGAATGAACATCTCTGGTCGGTATTTTCAAAACATCGCTAGTTTGATTTCGATGTTCGATGTTTTTAGCATCGATGTTGTTAGATCGAAGATCGATATTTTCGATTGATGATTAATGCTAGCTTAGCTGTAATCTTGTTTTGATTTTGACACGTTATCAGCAGATGTTTCATCCATCAATTTTCTGAAGAACTTCACTATTCAGTATGCCAGTATTATTTTAAATCACTGTCTAAAACAGATAGCGCAAAATGGCCATATTGTTTAATCTTTTTTAAAAATAGCATTTTTAGCTTTCTAAAGTTCTATAAAAACATTTTTTTGTGTATTTTATTTCCTGTAAAAATGTAAACAAATGTGAAATAAATTTGTCTTCATACGAATTTTCTAAAAGGAATCAAAACCGACTGTTAAAAACCGGCTAACCGATTATGAAATAAACTGAAATAACCGAAAACCGGTTTTTTTGCAAAACCGATATATTAGTAACAGACGGAGATTGAGGTTAATGAAAACGGTTGAGAAGAAGAATGGTGCAGAGAGATAAGAAGAAAGATATCGAGCACAGAAGAGAATCACTGTTTCTTTTATTACTACTGGCGAGGCAGCAGCCAAAGCCTCTCAAGGCCACCGCGAGACTGGGCATTTCCCCGCACCACCTTAAAGTAGAATACAACTCAAGTCATTTTTGTCTGGGCATCAAATATGTTTCAAAGGAGCACTTGAATCGTACACTACAAGGAGTACAGTGTCACAACAGAGTAGACGACATGGAAATCAGCTGATCCATTTTTGTTAATACATGCGGTTCATATATGAAACAAGGCGTTTACAGACCTTCAAGAAAGCTTAAACCACTAGTATATAAATACATCGCGATAATACGTATTCCACAGTAGTTAAGATTTTCAAGAAATTTAATAGGGTTGCTCGACAGCATTTCTGTAAAAGATATAATACACATTTACACAGACTAATAAATTGAAAGTTACAAAGCATAATGACTGACCCGATAACAAATATTTACTTCGCTCGAGTACTGGATAATGTTTTCCTTATTCTAAGCTTCTACCCCGGCATAGCCAATCAGTTTACAATTAATTCACTGAGACAAGTTAATCAGGCTTGCCAACAAGCTAAACCAATTACTGGCTGGGACAAAATATTTTAATGAGATAACTGAACAATATTTATTGATGTTTCGACTACGGCTATCGACGTATCCATTCCGTGATTAATAAACGTTACACATTACATACGTTTAATAATAAATGTGAAAATTATTCAACACGCATTCCAAAGTCCATTACCTATTTATTTATACACGTGTTGCGGATAGAACATTAATAGTTCTTGATCTTTCAATAAATACACTCCGTTCTGAATACATTTACTGTACGTAGAATGTTCAGGTCTTGATGAGAACTGTATTAGCTAGTCAAGAAACTATTTTCAATAACAAATCGTCAGAATTGCAGAATATACTATGAGGATTTGGTAACGTACTATATTTGACTCGAGACAGAAAATCTAAAACTGTGCCACAGTATAAGGCGTTTGAGCTTTCAAAAACTACACTACGTTCTACATACATTTACTGTACGCAAAATGTTCAAGTCCTGATGAGAACTGTATTAGTTAGTCAAGAAACTACTTTCAATAACAAATCGTGAGAATTGCAGAATATACAATGAGGATTTGGTAACGTACTATATTTGACTCGAGACTGTGCCACAGTATAAGGCGTTTGAGCTTTCAAAAACTACACTACGTTCTACATACATTTACTGTACGTAGAATGTTTAAGTCCTGATGAGAACTGTATTAGCTAGTCAAGAAACTACTTTCAATAACAAATCGTCAGAATTGCAGAATATACTATGAGGATTTGGTAACGTACTATATTTGACTCGAGACAGAAAATCTAAAACTGTGCCACAGTATAAGGCGTTTGAGCTTTCAAAAACTACACTACGTTCTACATACATTTACTGTACGCAAAATGTTCAAGTCCTGATGAGAACTGTATTAGTTAGTCAAGAAACTACTTTCAATAACAAATCGTGAGAATTGCAGAATATACAATGAGGATTTGGTAACGTACTATATTTGACTCGAGACTGTGCCACAGTATAAGGCGTTTGAGCTTTCAAAAACTACACTACGTTCTACATACATTTACTGTACGTAGAATGTTTAAGTCCTGATGAGAACTGTATTAGCTAGTCAAGAAACTACTTTCAATAACAAATCGTCAGAATTGCAGAATATACTATGAGGATTTGGTAACGTACTATATTTGACTCGAGACAGAAAATCTAAAACTGTGCCACAGTATAAGGCGTTTGAGCTTTCAAAAACTACACTCCGTTCTAAAAACATTTACAGTACGTAGAATGTTCAGGTCTTGATGAGAACTATTACCTATTCAAGAAACTACTTTCAGTAACAAATAGAAATGGAGAGTATATTGTGTGGAAGGGTGAGGAGTTGCAACCGACTCCACAGATAGCGGTTTAAGCTGTGACAGTGTAAGGATGGTCTCCTGAGCTTTCAAAAACTACACTATGTTCTAAATACATTTACTGAAAGTAGAATACAGATCTTAATGAGAACTGGATTAGCTGTTTAGAAAAAGACTTTCCAGAAATGGAGAAGATACTACGTGGGTGGGTGAGGTAAAACACAGTGATTTTCTTTTCTTTTCGTTGTTGGTTTTAAAACATGTGAGTAATGATTTTGGAGTATTTTATGTCGTGAAACTGTCTTTAAAATTTATGGCGGGGTTGGTAAGTAGGTAATCGCTTCCAAATGAGCGATAGTTTCTGTGCAAGTAATTTCAAATTTAAATAACTAGGCTAAAAACTGACAGAGCACCGTTACCCTAGTTTCGTTTGAAAGAAGAAGGATGGACGTTTGTGCTGGTACCGCTACGAAATTCTTGGCTGACGTACTTTGTGAACTCCGCACACGCTGAAGAACTGACGATTTTCAACTTTTCCGATTCTGCGCGTGTTCATAAACGACTATATTTCAGAGACTTAAAGGGATTTCACCAGAAGAACCGATTATCTGGTATTTAATCGGATAAAGCACTGCCGCCTGTTTTACCAGTGCCAAGAATAAACAAATACAGACACTTCGGCGACGGAGAACTCCCTTTGTACGAAAATAAGAAATAATTAAACTGTCGAGTTTAAATTATAAATAAACAATGCACAGGAAGCAGCGTGCTGTAAATATTGAGGTTAGGATCCGATGAGAAATTCACGGCTATTTATAAACTCGTTACTGACAGTTGGATCAACAATGCGTTTCCTGAGACACGCTTTACCCTTACAGAAATAAGCCGCGACTAGACGAGTGCAAGGCTCAAGGCATACTTGCGATAATGCCGCATGTCGGAGCGATAAGCGATATCGCACTTTTAATGACACATTGGTGTCGCAAGGGGGCGCGATATCGCATGAAGCTGTGACACTGCATCTGGCTGCCGCTGCTTTATTCAAAGCTGGAACCGTCATAGCAGAGGCGTTTGTGCAGCAGCAGTTGAGGGTTTGCTGAAAGAAAAACGTAATACAGTTTCCCGTTCACCCGTTTTTTACCCGTGAGAAATCTGGGAGATTCAAAAATTTGTTCGCCACAGGTCAGTGTAATGAATGACGTTTTTCGGTACTTCCGAATGTCTAAAAACGGTATTAATAAACTTTCACCCGTCTGAATTTTTTTATAATAGGCTACAGATTTAGTCAGTAGCCTCGCAATTTTCGTCAGAAAAAACACAAAATGATCTTTCCTAACAGATACGACTAGTTTGTTACCCAGTAAAATCCGTTCAATAGTTTTAAAATGGTGTTCATTCAAAATTTTCACAATGTCATTCATAATATTTTATTATAATAACATAACTTTTTTTCCAAAAATTTCGACATGTTCGACGACGTTCCGAACTGCATCAATGGCCGTTCCAAATGGAAATTCGCTAATGTGCGGTTTATTTGTATCGCATCGAAGAGAAAATGTACAAGTAAAGAAAACCCCAGTTTCCGAAAATGTGTAGTTTCTCTAAGACGTTCGTGGCCCCGATATAGTGACGTAGAGGAACTCTGCACTTCGTCCTCATCCAGTGAGTACAGTCACTTCACTTAGATGAGTGTGCCCATTTTTCTTATCTGACAGTACATTTGTGAGTGACTGGGGTTCTTACAAAATGTTGAGTTTACAAAGTCCAGGCGCCAAAGGTAAATGAGTATGCAAAATATGAGGCCGCATTTTGTCAGTTGATACACGCTCAGAAAAGTTTGTAGATTAATATTTCGGATAAACATTTACAATACAATTAACAATGAAGGGGTATACTATTATTAATTATTCTTACTGTGTAAACTGTAACTGAATAATAAAGCTTTGATTGATATTCTGCATTTTGGATCAGTTTAAGCTAAGCTTCCGTTTTACAGATAAATGATGCAACTAAATCTGAAATTTCCTTACTATTTTCATTTTTCTGTGAAGGGCATTTTGTCTTAGGAACAGTTTGAGATATCTTCCTATGTTATCTTCCTATTTTTTAAAAAGTTACACTCAAAATGGCGGACCAAATTGTTCAACTCATCCTATAATATAGTTTCGTAATCGAGTAGGTTTCACACGTGCATCTCTCTTAAAATTTCACTTTCAATTTAAAAACATGTCATTTTCAGATTTTTCTCCTAGCTCGAAAATCAATTGAAAAATCGATTAATTTATATATTTATTTTTTAGAGCTTAATTGAGAATGACTTAGATAATACATGTACATTATAAATAATTGTATGTATAATATGCTGTTTTACACAAAACTTATTTTAATATTGGTGCAAATAACGAAAAAAGCGTTTTGGATGGTTTATCAGTTCTGCCAACACTGTTTGTTTCTAGGGGTCTAGTTTACAGAGGAAATGACTATCCTTCGGCGGCCACGAGTGATTAGACGAGCTATAATTTGAATTTTGACTTTGTCATTCAACACTATTTATTGTTTCCTTATACAGCCGTGTTGCCCACGATCTATACACAAACAGTTGCCGATCTTCACTTACTAAATAAGTACACAGGAAATCAGCATCAGCCACTGGGACCTTGCTGATCTACATGTACGTAACAAGTGAATGAATCAACGCGATTCCTTCAGGAAGCCAGTAAGACAACTAAATTACACCTGTGACAAAGCCTCCGGTAGTTTGTTAAGGAAATTTTACAGTGATACGTTTTAAATTTCTACGTTTCTTTAAAACTGTCGAGCATACATATAACAGTTATCCATACAAGATTTTAAAAATGCATTTTTGTTTTTACAGTGTAATTTTTAGTTCCGACAGAACAGTTCCAACTTACTTTTGTTTCTGTTCCTTATGCCTGAGCTGCAAACTCTTTGCCAGTTTATCCAGGTTCTTGCTGTAGTCGAGCTCCACTTCGGCACGTCTCCTGAAGAAGTCTTGAAACTCCGATACCAGCGCCACCTGCGTTTCCATACGCACGTCCAGACATCGCAGCTGCTCGTTTAACTGAAGGCGGATATCTGCGAAGAAATCATACGCATAATATAAAACACTTTGTAAAATGTTACAGATTAAGCCTATATCTCATAGAAGAAAACTTAAAAGTTTAAACATTTTTTTAAATATTTAAACATAAAGGAGACAAAAGGTTGACGATCAGAATTTATATGTTCATTAGTTATACTTAAGATCGTTGGTATTGAAATAATACGTTTGTGTATTTTCACAACTTGCTCTAGCGGGTGGAACCTTGGTTGGTAAGACTCAAATAAAAAAGTTGTGGAAATATACAAAATATGTTATTATAACTTTATACAGGAAAATTCGTTATCATTTTACTCACAAACAGTACTTCAAAAATTCCACACAGGCTTGAGCAATGATCAATGTTTGAGAAACATATTACCGAAACGTTTTTTATTAAATAAGTTATAGACACGTTTTGTTCGGATAATTATGAACTACATTTAAGTAAAATTTGATAAAATCATTAATCTTAAAAACAGATATTCAGTTTTTTTGACAAAAAGGCTTGAAAAATGGTCCCGAGATGTAGACAAATTAGACTCTATCTTCATCAAAATAGTTTGTTAGTCTTCAGTGAAGTGCACGGACACAGATTAATTTCCTACACAACCTCCGTGGTTATCTCTATATACTTCAATTAGAGATAAAGGACTGGCTCAACAAATTTTATTACATTTTTTGGTCTTATACAAAATTGTGGGTAGCTTTGGAATTCAGATTTTTTTCTACGTTGGTTTGGCAAACACAAGTTATATTAAAAATTGAAATTAAAAAAATTAAACGATTTTTAATAATGATGACAACAAAAAAACTTGAGATGGCAACGATAATGACGGCTGAAGAAGAAGAAGAAAAGATGGCGATGATAACAGTTAATTGAATATAATACCTGGTCCATAAGAAACCAGTTTATTCGCTGATCGAGGTCGACAAGTGAATATTTGGCGGGAAAACAACCTCGAAAAAAAAATAACAATAATGTATTAGTCTAAATTTTAGCACCATAAAGTTAGTTCACCTGTTACTGTTAACAAGTCAATAAAACCAAACAGTTCACTCAGATAAAAAGAAACTAAGAAATGTACTAAAAATGAACATGGAAATAAAAGTTGAATGTCTATAAATAAACTTTCTACTTTTAACATATTGAGCTAAAAGTGAGCCTATTGACCTAGAGACCTAACAGTGTAACCTACGGCAAACGATTAAAACTTATACATCGCGGCACGCAGCTGTCTCGCTAACATGATTCAAACGGATTTTCAGAATGTAATAAAATTTATTACCATCGCATAAACAAACGTTGTATTTCACAATAAAAAGAAGAAATGAGTTCTGACCGCCGTAAAATCCGCCGTTGTAATATCTTTTCACTTTTAACACTTAGCCTAACCTAACCTTACCTAACATAATACTGATTACTACGGTTGAATTAGATTTTCAAAAAAACTTGTAAGATGAGAATAAATTTTTAAAAGTCAATGACAGAAATTTTGAAACGGTTGATGAACTTTTCTTCGCTATTATAAAATTTTGTTTTGCCAAGTATGAATCAAATCGGACAAAAATTACAAAATCTAGAGCGATCCCCACACACAAATTAAATATTTTACAAACCTCAGTGAACTTGTTATAAAAGTCACAGATGCAGCTCATTAAATGTTATTGTTATTATTTTTATTTTTAATTTTTGTTTTGTACATTGTACTTACATTTTATTTTATTATTTTTTTCAGGGACAATTTACATCCCATTTTTTATTTTATTTTTATTTATTTATTTTCTCTAAATAACTTTATCTCTGTTATGTTTATATATACTTTTACGAATTGTTATTAAATTTTATTCATTGTTATTTAGTTCTAAAGTATTCGTTATTGTAATATAGTTATACCTGTTATTTAATTTTTTGTTTTATTTATTTTTACTATTATAGTTTGTTGTTGTTTTTTATTAAGTAAATTTTTGTTATTTTTTTTATACTTTCATTTTGCGTGACGGAGATGATCACCTTAATGGTTTTTCGCCACAAAAAAAAGCTCTTACCATAATGGCCTTTCGCGTAGCTCGGTTTTCAATTGAAATTTCGATAACACACAGAATGTGCTTGGCGCGCGCGATTGTATGTATGCGTACGTACGTGCGTGTTAAACTAGTTCGTTACACAACAAACACTGTTAAAATCTGCAAAGAAAAATTATCATAACGAGTTGAAATTAACCCAACAGCGGTCAACGTTTATTTTCAATTAAATTTTAAAATGCAAATTTATGCAGATTGTCATGCTAACTACCATATCAGATTTATAAAGAAATTTAATATAAGCTGGTTAAGATCTTGAATGGTCGCCATTTTGAAAGGACTGGGCAGATTTTGTTATGTTCAAATGTCCGAATTATTACCAACATAATTTTTTTGTCAGCTGTTTTTACAATACGTGGTTTTTTACAATTACAAACTGATGTTTGCATTGTACGCCGAGTACAAAGTAGTTCGATCATTAATATATAGGTTGCGTTTTATGAGTGTACAGAATAGCTAATACAAATAACACAGTTTGCGTGTGAAGCTGTATGTATCGATACAGGAGCTTGTAGTTTATTGTCTGGGTGAATGTACGCGGCAGGTCGAGTTATCTCATTATCCAAGAGTTGGCAAGCTTCATGTATCAACAGAAAGCGAAAAACATAAAATCTATTCATAAACAGAATTACGCAAGCTAATACGTAGCCTAAACTTTGTTGTTACAAGACAAAAACATTGCATATACTTCCTCATATGCAATTACATTTTTGTAAGGTGACTATTGAAGCACGTCAGACAACGGTCAGGTTTATTTTTATTGTTTTAAAATAGTCTTTTACTCCCGAAGTTCAAATTTCTTTTATTTTAAATCTGCTACACACGAATCTTCATACATGACAAAAATCTGATAATCTGATTTTGAGAAAACGGTCCGATTTTTTTTGTCGGTAATCTTTAAACCTTATTTTTTGGGGATATAGTGACACATATGTTTTAATTCGACTACATTTGCGCAAAATTTGAACACAATCTTTTTTTGAATAAAAAAAGGATAGAATAATTCCGAGATATGAGAAAACAGGTTTGCATACCGAATTTAATAAAAAACAGTCAATCAGTTTAATCTCTAGCGAAATGTATCCAACTAAAAAGCAATGTTTGGACTCAGTGTAACCAATCAAACTCTTAGGCCGAGTGGCCATCAAATGCGGAGCGGAGCAATACAACGCGACTCCACTCAGCTTCGTTCCGCTTTCACTGTCCGCACTTCCATTAAAAAAAGGTTAGGTTTTAAAAGCTTAGTTTGCTCCGCTCAGTACAACTTCGATCCTCATTTGGTTGCCACTCGATCTGAAGGTTCATTTTTTTTTAATGATCAGCATTCGGGCAGTCATAGTTTTTTTATGCTTAACGACGAACCCACAACCTAAGATGCGCAGTTTAGAGACACAGCAGACTGACCAGTACCTTGGCCGCATCGATCACCGAGCACCCACCACCACGGTAATACAAAGCTTCGCTCATTAATTGTTCACTACAGAAACACCAGAGGCATTCATTTCCGGGAGTGTGTGCATGGCACGGAGGGGTGACTCAGGGTTGACGTAAAGAATGAATCACCCGTCCGGCTGGAATGCACATTCACTGAACAGTATATCAAAGGGCGAAGTCAAAGAACACCCCTCGCCGCTAATTCTGACTTTTACACCACGAAAAACACTGTTATTACGAGACAGAAATTAGTGGTGCGTTTTAACTGTTGTTAACAATTTGTAAAACAATTTGATGTTTTTTGACAAAGTAGTCTATAAGTTGCCTACTAGTAGTTTGTATGAAACGTAGGCTAATCGACCAATTTTTCACTATTACTGCTAACTAAAAAATTAACTTTGAATAAAATAAGAATTTAATTCTCGTATTTTTAAAATTAAAACTACTGTAATGCTGTTTGTAGGCTACATTTTGGTTTTATTTTCCTACTCTACAACAAACGAGGTACAATTTGTGCCCATGAGAGAAGTACACATTTTCTGGATTGCGAACTTGAGAGTCTGACCTTGGATTTGGTCAAATTTAAATTTTTATGGTAACGAGGAGTTTGGAGCAAGGGTTTCTATGTGGAAATTTTAAAGTTTCGTTAAGACCAAGAAAATTTTTAAAGATCGTGAACTAATATCTTTTTTCGATATGATACCACACAAAATTAGGAAAAATAGTTATTTTGAAGATGAGTGGAAGGAGATCGGTCCGCCAATCCATAATATTTTTCTTTGAATGTGAACAACCTTCTAATTTGTTGTGAATATTCCATATGATAAAAAAGTAGTTACTTGTGCAACTATACACAATTTGGTAAACAAGGTGGCACTTTTTTAACCGAGAGAAAAATGTTCTGAAATTTTCTCAAGTTGAAAATAGACACTTGGCACATAGATTGAACACAAAATTTTTCCTGCAGGAGTATTTAAAATTATTAATACAACAATACAAATTGACAGGTTCAAACTCGGTGTGAGGTATGGTTATTCAAACTTTTCAAAATATCTAAGAACAAAAATACTCTCGACACTATGCCAACAAATTGATTTATTAATACACATTATTAAAGCAATACACTTGAAAACAACTGTCTTTGCGTGAGAACAGCTAGCAAGGTTGAAAGTTTGTTCACTGTTTTTTGTCAGCATTTTGTTTGCTACTGTAAGAAAAAATATTTATTTTAATTATTCTATAGTACAACCAAAGCACCTAATTTCGACACCTGCTGAGATCTCTTTCATGCAAGTGAAACGGAAAATCAGCTGGAGCTCGGGAATTTTTTTTCTCGTGCTCCAACTGATTTTCCCGTGTTCTCATTTAGTTGCATATTTGTCCACCAATAGAACTGGCGGTTCTTTCCAATGAACTTATTTACAGGTGGTCTTACTATGTCATAAACTGAAATTTCAAAACAAATAATTTCACAGTTGTATTTACTTGTTTCAAAAAAATGTTGGTAACATGCCAGGTAAGTAATAAAACAATGCGGCAGAAACAGAGGATAAATTATTACCAGAAACGTTAATGAATAGATATAATAATTCCGATGTAACAAATTTCCCGATATAACGAAATTTTTAAAATTCCCTTCAAACACGTAACAATTAATGTTAAAAACACCCCTATATAAAGTAGTATTTTGATTTATAACGCCAATATAACATTTTTTTCGGCTTGAGGTATAGCATAAAACACTTATACTATGAATATCTGAAGTACAAAACCCCTAGATAACGACATTTTACAAAAACTGTACAATACACACGCACGTCTGGATATGAAAACAATAGCACTTGCTTTCCGTTCCCCTTCTTGTTGTAGTAGTGTACCACGTATCGCTTTAACACACTTTACTGTCAGTGTAACTATTCATACAGTTGAAAATCATTCGTAAAATAGAGGTTGAACTTAAATATACAGTATTCGTTACATAGATCATCTTATTAAGTTTTGAGGAAACCCCTATGAAACGAATATTGGCCGAATTTAACCTCAGTATAACGAACCTCGTTTTTAACAATATTCCGATAAACGATTTTTTTCTTTGGACCCTTGAGATTCGTTATATCGAGGTTTTACTGTAGTACGTTTCGTGAGTGGTGCAAAGTTGAAAATCTTAAGCCTATTCAAGTAACTGTTATAAAATGTAACTTTTGTTTGCCTGCCGAATTATTCTGTAGTATGATGACAAGTACAGTTCACAACTCGTATTTTTCTGGAGTTTGATCGAAATCAGTGCTCGGCTTTGCCACGCATATAAAACATGTTCGAGCACCGGATAAGGTTATTATCCGTAATTTATAGAGATAAATGTAAGAGAGACAGAAAGTGTTTTCTTTGCCCTAATACTTCCTTTTACATTACAACAACACACTAAATACGTGTTTTTGTTATTAGACTGTATTTACAATACAAGCGTGCTATTTGGAAATCAACGAACCTTTCTTGTAGGAAAAACATCATAAATTACTCGTGAAGCAAAAACAAAAGTTAAATTTAAACAAATTTGTAGAAGCCATGCTATATATATACCAGCAATACCTTTACATAGCCACGTTGCAGGCATTGGGCTAATACTTGTGATACGTGTTCACACATTCAAGGATAACTTGTACATTAATAAGCATACTATAATAATTATATGATCACAGTAGCACAACTCAAATATAACTTACAACTGAGAGCGCTCCTAGGGGCTGATATCACTACTAGAAATGGTAACTATATCATAGAATTGCTACTTTTTCACAGATAGTCAAATTTCACATATTTATCTAATAGTGAATGGCTGAGTTCAACTGTTACTGTGAACTGTGAACTGAAATATCTGAAATCGTCGTTTTGCCCTGCGCATGCATAATGAGTCACATTAACTGTGAATTGTGACTTTTGGCCTATATGCATGAGGTATGTATATATGATTCTAATGTGTGTATGAACGTGTAAGTTTATTAGAACAGAAATAAGTTTTGGCGTGAATAAGTTGTGTTTGTGTAGGCCTAAGTTATGTGTTCTTATTTATACTTTTACTTATGAGACGGAAATAATTATTTTCATTGTGTGATGCATTTTAATGCCGTTTCGTTTTGATTTTGTTTTTGTTTAATGTTGCAGATTACCGCTTTTTGTTCATCAGTTTTTTACATTGTTATTAATTAATTTTTTAAAATTTTATTATTTCTTTCTCATTTTGCTTATTAGAATACACAATCTTACTTTGTAATCCATTATTTTATTTTTGTTTTGTAAATATAGTTTTTACTTTGTTATAATGTAAGTTTGTTTACCTGAGCTTTGATTTTATTCTAAAAATTCTAATTCTAACTTGTGGAATATGAAATCCGGTTTTAAGGCTACAAATAATCAACGACACGTGATATTTAAGACAATTTTTAAAGATTTTTAAGTATTTACGACATGTGCTTTAAGCAACTCAAGTCCAAAACACCGCTGAACTCCTGCACTGATTACCCGCACTTCAGGCCTAACCTCACCGAACACTGTAATTCCCGCCAAAATATAACCTTGATCCCGACAAGCAAACGCCCACACCGGGCCTTTATTAATGTTTCCTCTTTAATCACAGCCCTCCTCAGGATGAGGTCGTTCACACTTGACAGATAATTTAGCCATGGTTACAGCGCCGATTTTGGGGCGGGGGGGCGGAAAAACAGATAAAAAGCCGATTTGAGCACGTGCCACAGATATACGAACATAATATGGTGCCTTTTAATTTACGAACATAAGTTAAATGACACAGTTAGGTAAGGAAGGAAAGACGCAGTGACGTGATCGCGTAGAAAGAATGAATCAAAACTGATACACATTGTTAAAAACAGAAAACCTGCAAGCCAGCGGCCATAGGGAAAACAGCACCTAAAGATGGGAAGACAGTTGGACCATTATCTCACAAGAGAATTAGTCAAACAAATACAGCCTCAGTAAGTTAACAGACCTTCAGATCTTCCTGTAGAAGTACTGTAGTTAAATATATAAACTAGGTAATACTCTGCCCTTTTGATCTCGGCATAAAGCTTAGATGTCGCAGTTGGAAACGTTATGCCACTATGCGACCCTAAAATAATGGTAATAAACATAAATTGAAACCTAACAAAAAAATGTATGTTTGGTGAACATAATGTGTAAAATACATGTTTTAAAACAGCTGTTTGCATCTGACGAAATCAACTATTTTTTTGGATTAAAAAAGTTTAACTATGGAATATTAATCAGGTGTTATTAAATGAAAACCTTTTTAATTAACAATGACCCGCATTTCAAGGTCGTAGACTCGAGACTAGAGTTACTACTTTCGTCCTAATTGTCTAATGAACATATTACAGTATCAAAGATATTTGTGAAATATTTGTTAAATATTTTATGAAAATTTGACCATACATCTTGTTTAAGTTTGTTAAAGTTGTATTAAAGAAAACATATTACATTAGTCAAATTTCCTTGATCAACTGAGTCACTAACTAGATACATTTTGGGGTTATGTTTACTCAAGTGCAGTAGTTGTAGTGGATCGAATAATGTTACGAGTATATTGCTGCATGAAGCACTTATGTTGTTATGGCGTTACTAAAGAAAAAGGGCGCTACTAAAGAAAAAGACAGGAAAATGAAAAAAACGAGTTTGCGTCCGACCATGGTTACAAAGGAGAAAGCTACTTAGGTGTAAATTCCACTATTTATTAAAGAACTGCAGTTCGAAAATCATATTTTTTCTGCATTTTGAAAATCAAATGACAGTTTTTAAGAAAGAATGTACTTTAGATTTCGGTTTTTGTAAGCATTAGTACGGATATTTCACAAACACTTCTTTCTCATGTTGTAAATTTAATGTTTTTACTGCCTCAGAAGTCCTTGACAATTTCGCCGTCGTTTTAAATTGTACGCAACGAAAGGAACAATATGACACAAACAGGAAATGACAAAATTACGAGGTTATTACCTACGTATTTGAAGATCTTTGTCAAAAATTACAACATGTCAAAAGTTCATTAAAGTTTGATAAAAGGGTTATTTCATCAAAGATCTTTGTCAAAGATTACATGTCAAAGGTTAATCTAAGTTTGATGAAAGGGTTATTTCATCAAAGATCTTTGATCAAAGTAATTTGACGTTTCCATAAGTGGCATAAAATACTGACATAAAGAAAAAATACAATTTTTAACTACCCCTTAAAAAAATTCTGTAAGTGAATTTCAGCGACCATGGTACAGCTTCTGGAGTATTCTTAAAATAGGTCATTTTCTTAAAAAATTGTAATCTCAGCACATAAGGAAATCACTACACAATTTCCGTTACAGTTCTATTCCGCCTTCTTCAAATAAACAAAACAAAAGAGTAACAGTAAATATAAATATTTATACAAACAAGTACAGCTTTGTCTAAACAGTACATAGCGTGACTAATGGGAAGGACATGCTCTATATGTTGCGGTCAGCTGACTCACTATGCGAGCGCATCTATCACCATGACAATAAAGTAAAATCCATAGTTAACACACAATAAATACAACATCCAACAAATTAACATAAAATAATGATGACGTGAATATGTTAAAACTAGCGACCCATCAAATCTGGTATAGTAAATCAGATTGTCTCCATAGCTAAACTGTTAATTCAGGCATTAACAACTATTACTGCTAATACAAATTGGTTTAGTAAATCAGATTGTCTCCATAGCTAAACTGTTAATTCAGGCATTAACAACTATTACTGATAATACAAATTGGTTTAGTAAATCAGATTGTCTCCAAAGCTAAACTGTTAATTCAGGCATAACAACTATTACTGCTAATACAAATTGGTTTAGTAAATCAGATTTTCTCCAAAGCTAAACTGTTAATTCAGGCATTAACAACTATTACTGCTAATACAAATTGGTTTAGTAAATCAGATTGTCTCCAAAGCTAAACTGTTAATTCAGGCATTAACAACTATTACTGCTAATACAAATTGGTTTAGTAAATCAGATTGTCTCCAAAGCTAAACTGTTAATTCAGGCATAACAACTATTACTGCTAATACAAATTGGTTTAGTAAATCAGATTGTCTCCATAGCTAAACTGTTAATTCAGGCATTAACAACTATTACTGATAATATAAATTGGTTTAGTAAATCAGATTGTCTCCAAAGCTAAACTGTTAATTCAGGCATTAACAACTATTACTGCTAATACAAATTGGTTTAGTAAATCAGATTGTCTCCATAGCTAAACTGTTAATTCAGGCATTAACAACTATTACTGATAATACAAATTGGTTTAGTAAATCAGATTGTCTCCAAAGCTAAACTGTTAATTCAGGCATTAACAACTATTACTGCTAATACAAATTGGTTTAGTAAATCAGATTGTCTCCAAAGCTAAACTGTTAATTCAGGCAAAACAACTATTACTGCTAATACAAATTGGTTTAGTAAATCAGATTGTCTCCATAGCTAAACTGTTAATTCAGGCATTAACAACTATTACTGCTAATACAAATTGGTTTAGTAAATCAGATTGTCTCCAAAGCTAAACTGTTAATTCAGGCAAAACAACTATTACTGCTAATACAAATTGGTTTAGTAAATCAGATTGTCTCCAAAGCTAAACTGTTAATTCAGGCATTAACAACTATTACTGCTAATACAAACTGGTTTAGTAAATCAGATTGTCTCCAAAGCTAAACTGTTAATTCAGGCAAAACAACTATTACTGCTAATACAAATTGGTTTAGTAAATCAGATTGTCTCCAAAGCTAAACTGTTAATTCAGGCATTAACAACTATTACTGCTAATACAAATTGGTTTCTTCAATGTTAATTGTGCTTGGTAAGCTATTTGTGAACAAAATTAGACAAAAAATACTCGTTAAGAAATTGTACATCTTTTGATTGATGCAGAAAGTACTATATACGACTATAAAAGAATATATACGAATACAATCTTTTAAAGAAACCTAAATTTCAAGTTTCTGTTTTAAACGAAAATGGAATGATAATAGATTTTTTAAATTTTAAATCTATTATCATTCCATTTTCGTTAAAAATAGAAACTTGAAATTTAGGTTTCCTAATAAGGTTGTAATCCTATATAGTCTTACTTTATGCACCAATCAAAAGGTGCACAATTTCTTAACGAGTATTTTTTGTCTAATTTTGTTCACAAATAGCTTACCAAGCACCTACTGAGAGGATTTAGACGTCCCTCGCAGAAGTTTAACACACGCACTTACAACACTACACTTATGACTTTAACATTTTACACTCACACTTGCATTTATTTCGCCTTAAAAGAACAAAAAAATCGAGATAGATCAAGTGTAAAGACGTTTTAGACCATATAGAAATGTTTCTTAAAGTTTTGTTAGATGATCCTCGGACACCCTATAGAACATAAATAAACTTAATGAATAGATAACATGAATTAGATTTATGTTTCATTGAACATAAACAAGAGACGTGTTTTGTATTATTGATGCCAGAACAAATTAGTTACATCCTATAACTGTAAATAATGAGGGACCTAAACTTAGGGTCACTTATACACCGGAAGTGCCCGCATTATCATCAGCTGAGGTTATCACAGTTTGGTTGCACTTCCTTTAAACATTTACACAGCCATGAGTAAAATCTAGCCTATATAAGCCTACTTACTGAGTGCAAATTACTTCTTTGGTGTCTTTTAAAATCTATAGACATTTCTAATCTAACTAATTTTGCTGGGTTACGAACACGTCCAAGCTACTGTCAAATCTTTGTTTTTAATCGAACTAGACCAAAATTACAAACGGCTTGTATTGCCGTACTTTAGCTTACGTCAACGAGCTGTCAAGTAGTTGTTAAAATGCTCGGAACCTTCAATTGCCATATTTGGTATGATCCTCAACAATAATCCCATTTCTGTAATCATACCGTATACATAAAGACGAAAATACATTTCTGCGTGATTTATACAAATTATTTTACAGAAAATATGGTTATCGTAAAAAAACAAGTTCGATACATATGGGAGTCCGTTTCAGGTTCCTGTGCCCAAAAGGTGGTTTGACATGGCTATCAGTCTTGGCCAAACCAAGTAATCGTTCTTAGGAATATTGGTATGTAGGTCAAATTTCACTAAATCAGTAAGAAATTTATTTTTTCAAAAATGAAAAAATCTAGTACTGTTATTAAAAATAATAATTTACTGAAACGTAGTTCTCAAGAATCCAATCAGAAAGCCTTGAGCCTGTTAATACACTAAGAATACAAGGGCACTGTTATCTAAAAACCACATTACAAAAATGGCCCTATCACTCACTCTACATCAAATTTTGTTCGAAAGTTAAACAACAATATCCATAACTTCAAAAAATTCTGTTCAGGAACTATAAACAACTTCGTCTTTTTTTGGATGCCTGGAATATATTGATCCGCATATTGGCGATCATCCTGGTTATAATAATTTTGTTCAATGCTTCTTTGGGTAGTTGGGTGGTAGTTTTTGAGAACCATGTCATTAAGTTTTTAAGCCATGATTCCGTCTTCTTCCTAGCCCTCTTTTAACTAGACTTTCCAGATTTCAGAAGGCGGTATTTGCTTTCGTTTCTCATAATATGCCCATTATATTCAAGTTTTCTTCTCTTGATGGTGTTCATCACTTCTAGGTTTTTCTCCAGTCGCTGTATCACTGCTCTGTTGGTCATCCTGTCTACCCATCAGATCCTCAACACTCTTCTACAGAGCCACATTTCGAAGGCTTCTTTGTACTATAAACGTAAAAAATCGAAAATAGGTTTAATAGTACGAAAATAAAAGCTGTCTTTTTTATAGGAACAGCGTGTTCTCCAGGTGGCTAGGCACGGATCAGTCATCTCTCAAGGTGTGTACTGCACACACAAGGTCGAGACTGCAATCACTGCCTTAAAGCATTCAATATAAACGGACAGAAGTACAACCACTATTATAAAATACGTGCTCGATATTAGCGGCTAAAGTGCGAGTAATTGAACTATTTTCCGTTACGAACGCTGCAATCTGCAAGGTTAGAGGATGGAGACTTTTGATATATATATTAAATATACATTAAATAGTAATAATATCTATTTAACAGCAGTTGAACACATTGTCGCAAGATGTCACCAGCAACGAGTGCTCACCTCTCATAAGGGGTATAATTCTAGTACGTTTATATTCAATGTTTAAAGGTTTCCCTTGCCGTAAACGCCGATCTCTCGTCCTCATTAATCTAACTGACATGAAGTACGAACGTTAAGAAAAACAAAATAATAATAAAATTAAAAAATCTTTCTTTTGATTTTACTCTGGAATCTTAAATTTTACGGTTCATGTTGTCAGAGTTTATACTTAGTTTCTTTTGTGTAAAATTTGATACAGTGAGTTATCAATCTTTCAATATGACCTAATTGCGACATAAATATTTTGAGGAATTATACTGATATTCTAGTTTTTATCGATACCTGATGAAATAAACTTTTTTTAAAAAAAACTAACACTACCTTTTCATTGTTTAAACTGTTTAATTAAATAGAAGAAAGTTTGTTTAATTTTAAGCACTGTTTATTTTAAATGAATAAATAAGTATTATAATACAGACTTATACAACGACACACTGCTAATAGTCTAATATTCCACATTCACCTACAATACCCCTTAAACGATTTAACTTTTGTGTCCTTTTTTTATCAGAAAACGGTTCTTACGATTCTGGTATAATCTTGAAATATACCATTTTCTGGCTCAAAAAATCGACCTTAGAGAATTACCTAAACATCTAACTGAATAACTGACTCATTCATTTATAGCGATGTTTCATAAGAACAAGTAATATATACTACTCAGGTCAACAATTTATTCCTAAATTTATATCCTGCTACATATAAATATAAGAGAAATTTGTTTCTCCCATATAAAAATAAATAAATTAATTTAATTTAATTAATGAATTAATATTTGAAAAAACTGTATTAACATCAAGTGTCATTCACTAAAAGTTTTAAAAAATGTTTCTGAACTTGAGTGGTTGAATAGAAAGTATTTTATTAACGATTGAAAATTTGAACAAGATATATAAATATATAGGGAGAGTGAGAACTAACAGTAAGAATTGTAAAATAATGCTAAAAAATCAGTAACTTTCTCGTATTGAGTAAGTTTCTGTTAATACATTAAATGAATTATTTCAAACATATTTTTTCTTCGCAAATATTGCAAACAAAATTTGTACCGACCGAAGCACCGTCACCCGGTTCTAATTATAAATACTTAATTATGATCTAGCCTACGACTGTCAGGCAAATGTCTGTGTACAAGGTCTGCTAAAGTAACTGTTACCAAATAAGGAATGATTTGGTCTGATTGGGCGGCGGACTGGAAGCAAGAAGTAATGGACTTGACTACTGCTGTACAAGTTGTACTTTTATTACCACATTGTTAGCGATATTCATTAAAAATGTAATCGCTGCCCGCACTACATCGAAAATACAATAAGCCACGCTCTCCGTCAGGTTCATTTCCGTACTTAAATGTAATTTGAAAATTTATACAGTCTTTAATATTATGAAGATATTAGATTTTCAAAAAATCGTTATTGTACATACTTCTCACTTCGTATAATGAGAAATTTAAAATTTACGCTTTTTAGAAATGTTTTCAACAAACTCCGTAAACTACCCCCACACACACTCTTATAACTACCCTAATGAGTCATACTGCATCCACTACCCACGTCTAAAGTATATTTGTTCCGCGATAGGGTGTTTTCTACTCCCTTGCTTATAATTCTCTGCACTGTCACTTCCTCGGGGGAAGAAACTCTCTTCCGGCAATTACTTAAAGGGGGAACAAAGAAGTGAATCATGATGACCGATCTTAAGATTTTCAGATTAAAACAAGCTAAATGTAACAAAATTGCGGTATTTACTTTTCCACCGTACTAAATACGAAGAAAGTATAGTGGTCATGAAAAAAAACACGATCTTTTGTTTTTGATGGATATATCCGTTTACATATCACGTCTTCTGAAAGTTTTGTACTCGGGTGTTTATCCGAATGCGTGTCTGCTTGTTCATATCGCAGATAAAACAAATGTATCGCTTTCGATGAAATTTAGCATATAGAGCCAATAAATATGTTTACCAATATCTCGCAACCGTTATTGAATTACTTTTTAAACCTTTTTCTGAAAAAAAACTTCTAAAAATCGGATTTTTTTATCAGCTCGAACAATTTTAAAGAAATTTTGCTCAAATGTACTCAAAAAATGATAGACCGATCTACTTTTGTAATAGTTTCGCAAATTTTTCAAAATGGCGATAATTATACTCACTTTTTTCAAAATATTGCTACACTATTGTAACCCTATTACTTAGGATTTTACATTTTCAAATTGCAACATTTTTTAATGTCTATACTTTACACCAGTTAGACTAACGATTACGAAGGATCACGTTAACTGTACGGGTAAAGCAACGGAATCAACTGCGGCTCAAAGTAAGAACCTTGAGATGAGAAGTTCATAGACGCAGCACGGAAGCCATACATTGACCACCAAACTTCAAAATTCCAACGGAAATGCAAAAATAAACTTGACGGCGATAAGAAATTATTTATAAGGAAGTATATTTTCAATTTAACTGGAAAGTTTAAAATGCTAATTTATCTAGATATTAATACATCAGATTTTGAAAAAAGTGTAAAATCAAAACATTATCGGTGGAAAATCACTTCCATCACGTCAGTGAAACAGCTTCGTGCAGTGATTTTATTTCTGTTGTAATGTTTTTTGAAGCTGTTTGAGTTAACGAGGGTGAGTGGTAGATTCGGTGCTGTTCGGTATGTTTTAAGTAGTTAATATAATGGTATGCCAATACACAATGTGCTTAAAGGACTACCCGGCGTAGTGGCGGGCTTAAGTGCCTGTTAGCAGTGAATGCTCTGGGCAGTAAGTAAATAACTAGTGAACAGTAGCAGTGATTTAATCACAGTTTAGAGAGCAGTCTAACTGCTGTTGCTGCTTGTTAACTGCTCACAGCTGTTTTTTTTTTTTCGTTTCACCCTCTTTGGGGTACGCTGAATCAATCATTTCTTGCGCGCTGTACTTTTCTTTGTTCCCAGTAGCTCTTCATTCTTTCCGATCTTCTCTTCCTCTCCTCTTCCGAAATGACAGGTTTAGGTCTTATTTTGGCTTTATCTTGGAATCTTATTCTTTCGTCTTTGGTAATTATCTTAGCAGTTTGGTCAAACAATGAATCTTCTGTAATTTTTAATTCTATTAGGTCTTTTTCAATTTCTTTAAACCAGTTCGGTTTTGTTTTACGATTATGGAAAAAATCAAACACCTGTTTCGTCAATCTATTGGAGTTCATTCTATCAGCTGTTTATTATGCTAATAAATATTTTATGGGAAATACATATTACTACAAAATTTTCAAGTGAAAATAGTATATTACAGCTATATTACAAATTTAGTTAATTAAGTACGGATAGTTTATTATTGTACAAAAGTATATGTAAAAATATGAGCTACCGTACGTAACATAATAATTAAGCATATGATCGGCAAAAAAAAGACTAAAAATGATTTTTTCAAAACAAATATTATTATGATTACAAAAAAGGTTAATGACGTACTAGTCTAATCAAAATAATACGAAAAAACTTTCAGATGTTTTCACAGTAGTCTATGCGAAGCAAAAATAAATATAAAATTTAACAAATATAAACCTCTGAATCCGTAATATAAGGAATACAAAATAATAACTTATGACACTTGTAACTATGATCAATTAATAAACATCAATAATAGGCCAGCTTTTATTTCACGTAAGTTTCAGTTTTTTTTATCGCCTTGTGCGAGTAAATTCCCTGTAAAACAATGAGCAATGAGCAGGCTACTTGAAGAGCAATCACGTCTGCTCACTGCAAAGAACAGTGTTCTCAGTAGCAGTGATAGTCTCACCACTAACCAGGCATGTGTGCAGTAAATAAGAACAATAATTTTGTGAAAATATTTTGGTATGTGACCTAATTTTTAACTACAAAGAAAAAAACAATAATAATAACATATCTGTGGGATATTAAAAGTCTTTCCGTAAAGAAGGTTAAGTCGTTGACATAAAATTGTGTTTTTTGATATTCTAATTTAATTCCAAAATGGCGTCACATGTTAGAGTTAACTACGTGTTGATATTGGCTTGCAATGCGAGCTGCGTCAGTTGGAGGACTGAAACGCGGAAAAACAACTCAATAATCGGGCAACAATCCAAACGTACAAAGCAACAATAACGAATAAAAAAATTATCTCAAACTACGCTCGTGAAATTTTTAGGGTTATACAAACAACTTACAGGAAAAATTTTATAAAGTAACGAATTTGTTTTAATAATAACAGTGAAAATTTTCACAAAAATCGGTAATTTTTAAAATTACAAATTCACGAATTTAAACTCGACTTTAAAGTTTTTGGAAACTTACTTTCCATATTTTGCATTTCAAATTTCTCCGTAAATCCGAAATTGATTTTTACATACGACTTCACTGTTTAAAATTATGTAGAAAATAGATATTTTCTCCTAATTTGACATAACGATTTATTTTACTTTTTTCTCTAAATTCACGAATTTAAACAAAACTTAAGTTTTTGGAAACTTTTAGTTTCCATACTTTGCATTTTAAATTTCTCTGTAAATCCGAAATTGATTTTTTATATACGACTTCACTGTTTAAAATTATGAAGAAAGTAGATATTTCCCCCTAATTTGACATATCGATTTATTTTACTTTTTTCACTTTACGACGTATAGCCTAGGCCTAAAAAAAATGCCTATGTGAACTTGAGAAATATCGATCTACAGATTTTAATGAATTTCTCCACTTTCGAATGCTCTGTGTCAAAAAACGTAGTTGTTACTACGTTGTCTGCCCGTCTATGCACACAGCTACACACGCTACATCTATACAGCCATATCTAACTGACAGATTTTGATGAAATTTGACATTTAGACCTAGTTTTAGAAAAGCAGAAAATCATTATTTACTTTTTCAATTTTTTTTCTCCATAAATTGCTTCGCCACCACTCTGACGCGCTCGTACACCTTTCCACCAATTTAATCAGTAACTGTAATATCTAGGGAAAATTATGTTCAACAAATGGAGCACCTTTGTTAGAAATTTCATGCCGTCTCTCCATGGAGCGGCCAAAATTATGATAGACCTGTATTACAGGAATCAACCAGCAAATACACTCGTCAACGTTAAACCAGAGGTCGCCATCTTGAAACGGAAGTGAATCGCCAAAACTGCGTAACAAACTCACAAACCAAATGCCGAACGGTCGAGTTGATATAGACCGATCAATTATTCTTCAAATTTGATCACGAATTTCATAAACAATTTTGAGAAATCAAGCAGATTTACCGGGTTTTTGTGGATAGCTTTCGAACAGAATTTTTCGGGGAAATAATTTATGGAATGTGAACGAGTTTGTGTAGTGTTCCTGCATAATTTATTTTCCAAGTTACTTGAACATACTGCAGTAGGTTACATCCGTATCTATACCCGATGTGATGCCCTATAAGAAACACGCCTTTCCCCCGTCATTCCTTATTTACCTCAAGGCGATATCTGTACAAGGGAGACTTTCATGTCTTGGACCAGAGGGGTGTTTTGCAATAACCAACTAGTGTACACAAATCCAAGTAAAAAAACGAGAATGGAAATATCAGTTTTAACTAGGAACAAAATAAGTAGGCTATATACTAGTAAAATTTACTGAATGTCCTAAATTATTGTTTAATTCTTACAAAAAACCTGTAAACAGGGTGGAAGAAAATGATTGTATCTACTCCAAACATTTGCCATTTCGTCAGGCTATGTTAACTACTCAAATGACATCATTTGAATTGTTGTTCATTCACATCAAATGATGTAACGTTGCCCAGTAATTCCATATACTACAATTTTGTACTGTTGTAAGAAATGATATAGTCATCTTGGATTTGAAGCAATTTTACGGTCTCACTATACAAAAGTGGTGTATTCGATTATTTAGTTTTCACAATAAATGTCCAACAATAACTACTTATTGTTACTTTTAAAAGTTAGCCTATACCCGACGAGCCCAACAAAGGTTTTTTATTTGTTTGCCGATTTTAAATTTTTCAAAATTTGGCCTAAAATATTTTTGTAAAATTTTGCTTAAATGTATTGCTTGAATACCAAACCGATACTGCACGGAAATTATTGCGGAAAAAATAATAACCTAATAATCATATTTTCATTACGCACTTACCCGATTTTTTTTTTGATTTTTTCTTTAAAGGCGAAAAGCACATTAAGGCTATTATCGCATCCCTAAATGTAAGTGTAAGTGTGTGTTAGACTCGGGTACCGCGAAGGACATCTAAATCCTCTCAATAGGTGCAGCTAGTCTGTACCCCTGCACTTACCCGAGTTATAAATTATATGAATCAAATTTAATAATCAAATTCAAAAATTAGGCTGTATGCTATTTCTCAAGTCAGAGCAACAAATTTAAAAAACTTTACGGCTCAGGAGTAGCACAATAAAAAAACTGAACCTCATTTATTTTGTGTGTAATTTCAGGAAACAAATTAAAAACCACACTACTCTAATAATAGAGAAAACTAATTAAGACGAAAGGGCGTAGGCCTACAATTAAGGTTTCTTAACGGGGTTGGTAGTGTCTTGCTCCCCTCGGAAGGGGATGAGTCATCCTTAACATATATGTCGAGTTTGATAAATCACTTCTACGTAAAGAGGAAATTTAGTGCTACATGGATGCCAATATCCTTTACAAATATAGGAAATGACAGATTTGAAGAAGCGAAATAAGCGAGTAACCAGTCTGCAATGGAACACTAAAAATGGCGTTTAATAACATGGTGTGTGTGTGTGTGTGTGTGTGTGTGTGTGTGTGTGTGTGTGTGTGTGTTCGGAGAAACTGCATAAAGAACAGCAGTTTGTTTTTTTTTATTTCTCATTATACGAAGTAAAAAAGTATGGTCTTTGTAAAAATCACCTTAATTTTATATATTCGCCAAAAAATGGTGAATAGTGAACACGTACTAATTGTCAGTGTCGGTGCGATACTAAATAATAAACCAATAAATTGTGATGGAATTTGACAAGCAGATGGTTTTTCGATACTACCTCTAGAATATTATTATTTTTCTCATTAAAGATTTTTAAAAACCTTTTAAAATTCTTAAACGTTTTACCACAAAAGTACTTTTCTTAACAATAAAAATCTTAACATGCACTTAAGCCTAATTACTAAATCTATTTCTTGTAGAATTAATTAAAATTACTTTTAGTACAAATAAAACATTTCTTACGAAAAACGTTCCATACAATAAAGCTGGTCGAATAATACAAACTTACCTAAAACAAAGAAAGAAAATACATTTAAATAAAATACAAATCATGTGTAAATAAAAAAAAGGAAAACATACATTTAAATAAAACAAAGAAAGAAAACACATTATTAAAGAAAAAAATCTATACAGTAACGTAAGCATATAAATATATTTTATGTAAAAAAATCAAATAATAAAAATATGAATACACAAAAACGAACCTAACGGCGGTCATGGTTCATCATCTTATTTCCTAGGTAAGTTTCAAAATTAAAAGGCTAATATATGCAGTTTTTAATGCCGGTTAGGATGATGAAATCAAATTTTCAAATAACTAACAAAAAAAATATTGGAAATTCGCATTTAATAGATTAACGCATTATACAGAGCTGTGTGCGACAATTATTTTTTTATTACAAATCATTTTATCTGATTCTAGGTCGAATGAAATGTACTAAAACAGTATAGAGCATACTTTATATATGTTTTAATGTGTATACTTTTATATGTTCTGGAACATAAAATGTATGTTGTATGTTGTAAATTGAACGTTTTGAGACTTTCACCACTCGAAGTCCCAATTACAAAAATACAAAATGTTTACGCCTACACGATCACCAAACTGGGACAATCGGACCAACGTAGAAGGTCAAACGATAAGATGACAATGTCACGCGAGACGTCTTTCCACGTAAAACGTGTTCTTTTGCTTCGGTTAACGTATGTTTATAATTGTGACAGTAGTGTTCGCTCTTCCGGTGACGTCAGCACGAGCCAGATATCGAATTTCAGAATGTGTCAGCTGACCTCCCTCAATGGAAGAGTGTACTTCAATACGGTGTAACTGTTACAATGTTTAAAAGTGGATATTGCGAAGTTTTATAGTAATGATAAATGAATCCTGCTGAACTACAGTAGATTCACGATTTGGAACTACGTACACGTATTTAAAAAAGAACTGCTAGTGAGGCTGAAGGCTTTTTTGAGTTGCTTTACGGTGTTGCACTCTAAGTGTGGTGCAGGATCAGAGGTAATGACGTTGGGCAATAACTTTATAAACTGTTATTTATTAGATAATAAACTGCTGATTAGCCAATAAAGCTAGTTGTAGTGTGTGTAGTAATATAAAAAAAAACAAACATATTGTATGGCCTACTACGGATGTAAGCCCGGTATTAATGGCCGACTGGCATTGCACCACGACATCGTGTCACCACACAATAGTAGCGAGGGAAAGTACGGTAGAGTCGAGCCATGACAAATCCATACTAGCACGAGCGTATTGTGTCTAGTTAATTGCACAGACTTGTGGAAACTGGGTTGTCCTGTTGTTAAACTGTAACCGGTCCAATACACCAGAATTACTCAATTACAACTACACTATACCGAATTGGGGAAAAGTATCGAAAAATCCATTTAGCCTACTGGCAGCCAAAATGGGTCTGTCCTCGGTGAAATGTAGTGCCTGGGCATAGGAACAACACTACACTGTACACAGAAAACGAGTAACTTATACCAAATAAGTGTCAGCTGTTTGTTTCAGTGGTTCCACAAAAAGTACTGGTTACATGAAAAAAATAAACATTAAAAGAAATATTATTACGATATATTGGAACGACCATTATGGTAAAATCTACATTAAAGTTAACTTTAAAACTAACGTTAATTTGACCTCCAGAACACTTTTGGGTGGTCGTTAAATTTAAACTCTGTGTGTGTGTGTGTGTGTGTGTGTGTGTGTGTGTGTGTGTGTGTGTGTGTGTGTTTCAGCGTTAAACAGTTTGACATTTTGGACCGAACAGCAGTCAATTTTTCCATATTTTCAAGAGGTTTCAAATTTATTTTAAGACACTAATTTCTGCTGATTTTACCGTTCACTACGACAATGAAATCAGATTAGCAAGACAGAAAAAACCAATAACTTGTCAATTACCACCATTTTGAAACGGATAAACTGAATTAACTTGTCCAAGCTATCATTAACATTAATTTTTTGTTGCACGTTTAAATAAGATCGATCCGAAATTCCGTATTCTAGAAAACGGTCACAGTGAAGGGCTCATTTTTAAATAAAAAATACAACGCAACTTCCATTTCACCGTCAAGTGTTTTGGAACGGACTATACGATTAAAGATAAATCTTGTTGTACCGACACACCAATGTAGGCGTTTAAAAGGGGCATCCCTCAAGTGTCTTTAAATTGCCTGAACCAGATTTAAAATAAAGATGTTCCATTAATCTAACTGACGGATGTGTCAATTGTTTGCCTCTTAACATTATTATAATATCCTTTCGAAGTGTATCACAGCTATGTACTCGTATGCTCTACACAGTGGACATAACGCACTCGATTCTTTCACTGTTTGACCTTTATACAAATAATGTTTACCGTAAAATACTCGGCCGCCAATCCTTGTCTTTACCCGCTTTGCGGTCTCTAAAAAAATGTACGTTACTGAACTAAAAATAAAAATCATGTATCATTTCTTTCTTTTTTTTAATTTTAATTACGTTCGAAAACACGACGAATTAACATAGCTAGTTTTTAACAACAAAACCTGAAACTTACTATAGGCTATCAGCTGTTCAATGAAATGACCTTTACGAAAATACAACTAATCTGTAACGATTAATTTCATATACTTAAATCGGTCAAATCTATTGGTAGTTTCCGTAGTGCAGTTAGTGGTTATCGCGTGTGCCTCAAACGCGCAAGGTCCCAGGTTCGATCCCGGCGGAAACAGAAATGTTTAATTACAATTAATTTAATACGAAACTTACGACGCGCCAAAAATATACTGTTTATGCAGCAAATCGCAAACATGTTCCTCGCATCACACGTACCGCAAAATCCAACATCAAAACCAGCCCTAAAGCATGATACATTCAATGTCATCATTTTTAATCATTTTAATTTCATTCATAATGTCTTGATGTCAAAAGTCTTGACTCATAACGCTAAGTTGTAGTTGCTAATTATGCTTATACTATATAATTACCAAAGTGTTCATTAAAACACGATAAATTACAATAATCAATTTAGTTAATTCTATTCCCAAATAATGATATATTTGATGTTATTATGTCATCGTAAACAATGCCAATAAAACACAAACTCAACTGAATTAGTATCGAAGGAACAGCTGCGAAGCGAAATCAGCTGTTTATGTAAACATTATCTCCGCATAACCAGAAAATGCAAACATTTTTCCTTTGTATATTAGACCTTGTTTTTATATTTATAAAACAGATGAATTATTAGAGCCACCATCACGATAAATCTCGACCCAAGAGTGTGAAATATGCACTGATCCGAGACGTTGCACGATCCTTAAAATTAGTATACATACTATAAGCATTACATTAAGAACAGTTCGATAGAAATGTTTATAGAAGAAACACGAGCCATACTGGCACCTTCGAGGGTGGATCTCTCCAAGATTTATAGCGGTCTATACCAGGGATTTTAAAATGAGTGCCGATCCATGACCTGTGCGAATAGATTAAAAAAAATGTCTAAAAATAATTTAGTGAATCAAGTTTGATTATCACATCGAAATATTCTTTTACGCTGTTACTTTTTTAGAAATTCGTTTCCAAGAAGCGAGACTGCTGCGTGACGTCATGTAGTATAAACAAACTAGAAGTACAGCCAGCATTACAAAAAGCGTGCTCGATATCAAAAGCTATACAACTTTTCAAGTAGTTACATTATTTACCGCTACGAACGCTGCAACCTGCAAGGAAAGAGGGAGGAAGACGTTTGAGAAAACAGACATTACTATTATCTATTTAAAAGCAGTTGAACACTCTGTCGCAAGATACCACTAGCAGCGAGTGCTACGTATTTTTCATAAGGGTTATCATTCTAGTGCAGTAAATTTATATTCAATGGTGACGTTAATTACTTACATAAGACATTGCAAGACAAACATATTGCGTAAGTTGCAATATTGTGTGGGCAAAACGTAGATTTGGTTGACTTGTAAGCCAGCCGCGGGTAAACCGCAAGAGATAACCACTTCCGCGCAACGATTGTGAGAAAACTTCGAGCGTGAACACTTTATCACCAAGTAAATCAGAGCGTATTTCAAAACAAGCACTGACCTCCATCCGTAAAAAACCTACATTAAATTTTCAACTGAAGCGAGTTATGTGAATCATCTGTGCACAAATCTACCGAGTTAATTCTGAACATTTAGACTTAATTGCAGATTTCACTGAATAGAACGCAATACACAGGACCTACACAGCGAGTCGACATTAGTTTGGCGTTATTCTCTAATAAGAATCTATTCATTTTCAGACTAATGTTAATAAACTATACAAATTACAGCACTTTTTCTTAAGATAAAATTACATAATCTCATTTTAAAGGTCTTGTATGTGGCAAGATATTTTTTTATAAATATTTTGTTCAAGTATCTTTAAAATCAGAGATTTATACAAAATGTAAAAATGGGACCATAATATTCCCAAAACAAGACCTTTAAAAATATCGGAGTTATGTAAAACGTTAAGTAGGCTATTAAAATAACAACACACACACACACACACACACACACACACACACACACACACACACACACACACACACACACACACACACACACACACACACACACACATATATATATATATATATATATATATATATATATATATATATATATATAATGTGTAATGTGTGTGTGTGTATACATGCGCGTGCTTGCGTGTGGACATGGTCTACAGGTTCATAAAGAACAGCCTTATAAACATAAAAACTAAGATCGCCAACAAATTTATATACATAAAATTTAACGTCTAAAATAATGCTCTAGAAGGGCTTGATCGGCGCTCATTACAAGGTCGATTTGAGTTGTATCATGACAACCGCTCCAAAAGTTAATAATAATGGGCAGCACGTAGCTGTCCCGCTGACGCAATAAAAAAAAATTACCGAAATGTTTTACGACCATTTTGAAAATTCGATTGCACTAAGATAATCTACACTAGAATCTTACATTTATAAGTACTTAAACTTTCAAATTACTGGTGTGTGTGTGTGCGCGCGCGCGCTCGCCCTCGCTCGCAGTGTTTTTGTAACACTGAAAATACAAAAATGAACCATGACCGCCGTCAAATGCATTTTCATAATTTCACATGGTTTTGAAAATTCAAAATGCTAATTTTTATAAATTTTAACGCCAATTACAGTGGTGGTCAGATTTTCAAAAAAAGGTAAGACAAGAAGTTATTATTGTTTTCGTTTGAATAGCCGCCATTTTGAAACTGTTGAACAAATACTGCTGAAAAACAAATTTGTCAAAGCTATTATTAAAATCAATTTTTGTGTCAAGTTTCTATCAAATCGGACCAAAATTACGAACCTCAGCTTGCTAACACATGTATAGATCGTGTATGCACACCCCCTCAAAAAAGTGATTCAGACGTTAGGGACGGAAATCATTTCAAAGTCGCAGGCCTTACTAAGATGGCCGCTATAATAACTAGATGTGGTTGAGCATTTAGACACGGAAATTTAACAGCTGGTGGTAAGAACCACGTCCTGTGACGTCAGAAAACTTTCCTATTATTAATTATTATTACAGTACTTTGAAGAATATAAACAACAGTTTATGCTTGTTTTGAACGTACTAAAATGTTTTACGGTGACACTTGCATTTGATAAGGCTTATCGTATTTGTTCGGCAACGTTATCTTACCGGTTGGAATTACTGTTGCATTAAACCTTGTTTAAATCGAATTTCTACCATTAGTTGTTTTTGTTGTATGTTTTTTTATTTACAATATTTATTTACTGACTTTTTTACGTGTTACTTTTAGCAAATTTCCATTGATAAATGTTTTTTATTGGCGTAGGTCTGTCTGTCTGTCTGTCTCTCTCCACACACACACACACACACACACACACACACACACACACACACACACACACACACACACACACACACACACACACACACACACACACACACACACACACACACACACACACACACACACACACACACACACACACACACACACACACACACACACACACACACACACACACACACACACACACACACACACACACACACACACACACACACACACACACACACACACACACACACACACACACACACACACACACACACACACACACACACACACACACACACACACACACACACACACACACACACACACACACACACACACACACACACACACACACACACACACACACACACACACACACACACACACACACACACACACACACACACACACACACACACACACACACACACACACACACACACACACACACACACACACACACACACACACACACACACACACACACACACACACACACACACACACACACACACACACACACACACACACACACACACACACACACACACACACACACACACACACACACACACACACACACACACACACACACACACACACACACACACACACACACACACACACACACACACACACACACACACACACACACACACACACACACACACACACACACACACACACACACACACACACACACACACACACACACACACACACACACACACACACACACACACACACACACACACACACACATTAAATAACTTTGTAAACTTTGTATTACTTCATCGTTCGGAAATTTGGTCCAGTATGTTTGAAACTTAACGTAAAAATCGTCTATTTCAAATGGAAGCGATTCGCGAAGTCACTGTTTGAACTCGAACGTTCGACATTTTGTTTGTGTGTATGTTTGCTACGCATTTTTGGCCAAATGCAATGACCGAGTGTTTCGAAATTAGATTCGAAAGCACCTTGTATAAAACCCGAACAAAGTATATGTAAGATTTTTGCCCATTTCCGTTTCAAATGGGGGACCTCTGATTTATGACTATTAACGCAATTGTTTTGAAATTTTGTACGACGGTACTTACACGATATATGTGTAAGATTTTCTTCCATTTACTTCTGTTTGAAAATGGCGGCGACTGATTTTATCGACGATGACTGTACGCAGATTTGGCCAAACGGACAGACCGATTGTTTTGAAATTTAGTTCGAAGGTACTTTGTATGAAGCCCGAACAACACACGTGTAAGTTTTCGCCCCATTAATTTCCGTTCAAAGGAGGCGGGCTCTGATTTAAGGACGACAAGTTTACGCAGTTTTCGCAAACGCATTGACCTTTGAAATTTAGTATGAAGGTACCTTGTATAGAACACAAACGGCGTATGGGTAAGATTTTTTCCATTAACTTCCGTTTCAAGATGGCGACTTCTGGTTTAACGATGATTAGTGTAGTTGCTGACTGTTTCTTGTAATACTGGCTGAACGGCAAGACTATCATAATTTTGACGGCTTCGTGGAGAAAGAGCATACGTTTTTCAATAAAATTGGTTCAGTAACATGTTTCCTAAATATTACGGTTACCGGTTAAATTGGCGGTAAACTCGTCAATGTGCTACCGTTGACCGTTGAGCTGTTGCGAAGGGATTCAGAATATATTGCGAGGTGTACCGTTCTTTGATTTTTTTTTTAAGGCGAAAACACATTGAGGCTATTTATCGCCTCCCTAAATGTAAGTGTGAGAGTAAAGTGTTGAAGTCGTAAATGTAGTGTTGTAAGTGTCAATGTGTGTTAGACTTGGGTACCGCGATGGACGTCTAAATCCTCTCAATAGGTGCAGCTAGTCTAGTTCCTATTCCTACTCCTGCGGGGTTGTGTTCTTTGAACTACCAGTCTAACATACAGTGTGATTATAATAACATAATCCCGCAGGTGGTGCCGACTAGCTGCACCTATTGAGAGGATTTATACGTCCCTTGCGGTACCCGACTCTAACACAAATTTACACTTACGATTTTAACACTCTCACACTTACACTTAGGAAGACGATAATAGCCTCAATGTGCTTTTCGCCTTAAAATAACACACACACGCACGCACACACACACACGCGCGCGCGCGCGCACACACACACACACACACACACACACACACACACACAAAACGTAAGTGAAATTATCTTTGTCTATACTATTCTAGAATATTCTTTCCATATAAAAATTGTATTCAAGTGCTTGCATAAATAAATAGTGAATGAATTTATTTGATATAGATTAAGCACGTATAAATAGTTTCAGGAAAACTTAGCATTAAGAAATGCCTCAAAAAATAGATTTTTGACCTAAACAGACAAACAGAAGTTATAGTTTGGAAAAAAGAGTTTGAAAATAACCGAAGCCTTACGATATTTTGAAATTCCGATTTCATCATCGTAGTCAGAGCTTCTACCTGCGTAACGCAGAATATTAATTTTCTTTGTATTTTACTGAAAATGTAACATTTAACACTTTAATGTACGCAAGTTACAGGCGTACGTAAATCGATACGTCGATTTATCGCTGTTTTTTGTGTAGTTTTGTCAAAGTGACTTTTCTAAAAGTTACTTAATAATTTAATTCAATTATTTGTACCTAAACTTAATTTCCTTTCTTGGTTAGGACTGAAGCAATGAATTTCCCGGATAAACGTAGACCTAATGACGTAACGTTACGAAATAAAACGGCAACAGCATGAGGCCTGATGTAAGGCTGCAACAAAAGCAAACCCTAACAGTAAAAGCGTGTAGGCGTTGCCATGACAACACATTAAAACGTCCCTCGGTTTGTTCCTTTCTTTTACTTCTGTCACTAATACAACATTTCATTTGGTACTCCTATCGTCCTACGCAGCTGTTTCGCTGACGTGACAGAAGCGAATTTCCAAAAATATTTGTTAATGCTGTTATTTGAAAATTTGATTTTACAACCATATTCAGCAGATATTAACAGTGTAAACTTTCAAATTACACTGGAAATATAAAAATTAATCACAATTAAATTAATTGTCTTAGTCTAAATTAATTTTGAACACTGAAAATCTTAATTAATTTAGATTTTAAAGTTCATTTCGATTGTGAAATAAGATTTTGAAAAAAAAACGTATGAAAACGTTTTGATTTTTTAAAATTTGAAATGGCTACCAATTTGAACAGCTGAACGGATTTTATTGAGTAAAAATCTTGTCTAAGCTACTAGGCCTACAAAAATCGATTTTTTGTAGTTTGAATCAAATCAGACCGAAATTGGAAACACGGAATGCACACGCTTACACATATATACAATTTTTAAACACCCCTCCTCAAGGAATTATGACTGGAGCTTATTTTCTGAAATAAATTCTTTAATAAAAACACAATATTTTACTTTTTCACTATAGAGAATATCGTGATCGTGAATTTGACCACTCTTCAGGTCTCGTGAGCAAAATAAATTTATAAAAATGGTTTTCACTTGTATATGTGTCTTATCGTTGAAGATTGAACAAATTTACAGTTTTGCAATTACATTTTTGCATAGCGGCATAGTTTGCATATATCATAGTATATAATTAGACCAATTTTCGAACCCTACTTTTTGGACAAAAATTTAATAAATTGTGCAAAGCATTAAATAAATTTTCTCACGTTCAAACATTTTCCGAAAAAATAGGACATAATTCTGAAAATAGAATTATCAGATTTTGTTAAATTTTGACCTATAAAGATTTATGAATCAACTCGGTGTAGGCCTACCAAATTTTAAATAGGAAAACAAAACACGACAGTGGCCATTGTTTCGATTTCCCTGGAACCCCAAAATTTGTTTTTATTTAAAGATTTCAATTTTGTTTATAAAGTTACATATAAAATATGCGCAAAATTAGATTGTTTTCTTTCACGATCCTGAACCAAATTTTTGATAATGTGACGACCTAGCACTACAGTTGAGAACAATTTGTGTAAATTCTATTTTGAAGAAATCTTAATTTTAACAGTTTTTTAACAACAAAAACTTTTTTTACGAACTAAAAATTGTTACCGAGATAAGGGACAAACCTAAACCTATCATTCACAAAAACCGGCCAAATTAGTTTAGTCTCTAGCAATTGTACAAACAAATGGAAAGAAATTTAAGTAATACTGTTTTTTTTAATTCGCCTGGCCAGAAAACAGATACAATCTGTCGATCGCAATCACAAGATCCATTTTTTGAAACAATTAGCACACATGGTACAGTAGGCGTTAAATCTTGCCAATAATGTAACACCAAGTCTAGGTCATTTCCATCAGTACAGTAGCGCAGCGTGGGACTACGAGACGATCAGTTCAACTCGGGCCTATTTAAGGCGTATTATATCAACACCACTAGTCACATATTTTATTTCTACAATACACAAAGTATAAAGAATGTATGATAACTGTAAAAAAAATTAAGATTTTCATTGATTTATGCGTTTGCCAAAAAAAGGGAATTTTATTTCGATATTTGTTCGTCTGTACATTGATTTTGTTGGAATTTCACGAGCAGGCTCCATTTGCCATATTTCGGGACTGTTTTTATATTAAAAGAACACTAAATTATACTGAAAACTGTTAAAATCGCTCGCAAAATCGCCTTTAACGATTTTGAAAAAAATTTACTTAATACGTTTATAAGTACCTAAATTAAACGTTTAGAAAAACTCTGGAAATTTCGGCCTAATTTTTCAAAGATCGTCAGATTTTGATCCGAAGCTTCAGTGAACGAGCGAAGCGAAGTCTCTGTTTCAACTCGACCATTCGGATTTGTGTGTTTGGCTAAAAGCATTAACAGATTGTTTTAAAATCCGACGTGAAGATACCTTGTATAAAGCCCGAACAAACATATGTGTAAGGTTTTTCTTATCCGTTTTCGTTTTAAGATGGCAAGAATCTAATATACAATGAAAAGTATACGCGTTTTGCCAAACGCATTGACCGATTGTTTTGAACTTTGGTATAAAGTGCTTTGTTTAAAGCCTAACGATATGTGTAAGATTTCCTCGCATTTATTTTCATTTCAAGATGGCGGTCTTTGATTTACGATGAGAATGTAGCTGCTGGCTATTTCCAAAGAATGTAATACTGGCGGTTCATCCTATCACAATTTTGAGCATTCCATGAGAAATAGTATGCTAGTACACAATTTCCAAAAATGTAGTCCATTAACATTTTTTAAATATTAAGGTTACTGGTTAAATAGGCGTAGAATGTTTCGAAGCGTCACAGCGCTGTCGTGGAGCGATGGCTAATTAATGAGAATACACTGCGAGGTCTATTAAACTACTAGTAACTAAAGTCAGTGTAGCAAATTTTAAATAGAAAAAAATTACGGTTCCAGAGTAAACCGAAAATACAAAAATAAACCATGACCGCTTCCAGTTCTCTTCCGTGTACTTTTGACCGTAAAGTTCTTTAAATTTCCGTGCACTGACGAGTTACGATTCTTCATAATTAAGTGGGAAAAAGCGTGTGTACTATATTTTCAATGTGAATCAGAGGAACGGGTTTTCAAAGTAATTTATGAAGGTGTATTTTGGTGTACAAATAAAATTCGTTTTCATCGACGTCTGCTCAGACAGGCCTAGTTAATTTTAGTTGCAATTCTTGACGGTGGGCCAACCAAAAGCCATCGGCGCATCCGTCTGCTGGCTTTACTAAGCTACGCACTTATTGTTGCAAATACATCACACAAACTTTCTTATGTGCAATTATTCCCCAAAACGTACGGGACGAAAAGGACCGAAAAACACCGAATATCCTGACGAATTTCTTAAAATTTCTAACTCGATTTCCATCAAATTTTGCGCGAAAGTAGCTCATATACCTAAACAAAACAAATCTGGACATTTCAGTTTTTCTCAAAATTTCTCTTAATTCCGTTGAGTTAAATTAAGGGCATAACTTCAGTAAATTTAAAAGCAAAACAAATCCAAAGACGGTCAGGGTTAATTTTCTTCGATTTAAAACTGGAACCGTCAGTTCTGAAGCTTCGTTCATGAACAAAATTTTAATAAAATCTTATTATGAGAAATTCCGATTTTTCGATAGTTCTTTAACCGGACTTTTCGGGGCTAAATCGACCCATAAGTTTTGTTTTGTGCTTTTTACACAACATTTCATAAAAATTTGTATATTATATTGATAAAACATGTTTTAAATATTTAAAAAAAACGTTCAAGATACAGGCAAAAAAGAGACATTTTCAACAAAAAAAAAAAAAAAAAAATGTGAATAGTTTTTCAGCGATGAACGCGCGCGCAAACCTTGACAACCAAACGCCCAATAATCATAAAACAGTTTTACAAATTTCGATCAAATTTTCTTAAAACATGAAAATTAAGAATATTAAGAAACATGAAATTCATGAATATTAAGATTTCATATAGAATTTAAACAAATATGATAACGGTCAAATCGATTCCAAAGAGTCGATAATCCCAATACGTTTTGTACACGATTAAAAAGCAGCAACAGCGAAACAAATGTATTCAGGTTAAAAACATTAAGCGTGCAAACACAACTATGCATGTCTAAATACACCAACAACAGCTGTTTACATAATTCAACAATTCGTTCTGATCGGCTGCACTGTTCTTAACAATTACTTACACCTACATAACACACAACTCACAATAAACTGTAAATATTTGTTTTTGTACCTGCACATATGTTATCATAAAAAACACATAATTTAAATTTATTACTAAGAGTGCATGAATACAAATTTTCGTTTGTTAATCACCAGCCTATGTATGTACGAGTATATTACTTACACCATTGAATATAAACGGACTGAAAGTGCAGCCATCATTATAAAAAGCGAGCTGGATATTAGCGGTTAAAGTCAAAGTAATTGAACTATCTGCCGCTACGAATGCTGCAAGCTGCAAGGGCAAGTGTGGAGACTTTTGAGAAAATAGTACTATTATCTATTTGACTGTAGTTGAACACTTTGCCGCAAGATGCCATCAGCAACGAGCACTCACCTCTCATAAGTATTGTACGATGTTTACGCTGATATTATACCAAGTTCAGTGAAAACAAATCGGGGCACATAGCTGTCTTCGAAAAATATTTTAATTTTTTTAAATTCCAATTTTACCATTTTAAACTTAAACTTCTACATCGAAAATAATAAACAGATTATGAAAGCAAAGAAGTTGTGAATTTTTTTAGAGATTTGAAATGGCTGTCATTTTGAAACTGCTATATATATATATATATATATATATATATATATATATATATATATATATATATATATATATATATAAGCAACAAACATTATTTAAAAATATTGCTTTTTACAAGAATTTTATATTAAAATATACAAAAGTTTGGTCGTTTCCTTTCTCACGATATGAAAAACTTCTATTTTGACATTTTTATAGATCTATCTAGTTTTCAGGTATTCTGAGTTCAAAATGAGGTTTTTCTTGGACGTCTGCCCGCCCTCCTTCCTATCTGTTTCATACTTTTAAGTGGCCACAGGTGTTTTTGAATTTTAGTGTTTTGACCGTAAGTGTTTCGAATTTTAGACACGGTTGTCAATCTGGATAAAACATGTATCTATAAACTGCGCACTTCAAGGTTCTCAGTTCGAGCTGCAGCTGCTTTACTCTTACCGTTAACTTTGGTCTCTCGTCCTCATTAGTCTAATGACATAAAATATGGACGTTAGAAAGAAAAAATACTGATCGATTTTGATGAAATTTAACTTGTACGTTTGCCCAAAACTCGGAAAAATATTTTGACTACGCACTGTTTAAAATCTGAGTAAATTTTTTGAAAATCAGGCTGAACGGTTTTGATGACATTTTGTTCAAACGTAATCTGTAAATAACAAAACAAAAAGTGTTTATTTCCTGTGCTACAAATTCGGCTCAGGAACAATAGACTAAACTGAATAACCTGTATATTTTCTTTGGTTCATCAGATTTTGCTCAAATTTTGGTCACATATGAAAATGCATACTCAATTTGAAATAAAAGAAATTTAGCTTAAAGTGTATATAGAAAGTAAATGTAATTCTGGTTTTCGTATGTTTAAAAAAATATTTTATACGAAGACATCTTTTGTTTCAAATTTTGCTAACTAATTATAAACCATCATACATTACTAAAATTTAAGTAAAATCGGATGAAACGGTTTCGAGAAAGTAAAACTTTTTCCGTTTTTTTGCCAATAGTTTACGAACCGGATTTTTAGAGAAATAAGTGAGAGGAAAAGTGTTATTGGTTTTTTTTTGCATGATTTATTAAGGAAATTGTGTAGTAAAGTGCAAAGCCTAAAGAAGTCGACAATGGGCTTGCGTTGTTTCCTAATACAATGGACATAATCTAATCAGACTGATGTATTGTTTATCTTAATACGTTTAAATGTTTAACAGGTTGAATGTATATGCTATCCAATTAGTTTGTGACCTGTACAACTTATTAACGAACTGGATAATGAGCTGAGGAACGCATTCAAGACCCAGATCGGCAGACGGGTTTGAAATAGGTGCCGATCCTGACTCTAAATATGTTTCTGAAAGGTCGTTAAAAATGTTCACACACGCAGGACAAGTTCGTTAACCAGTACAAATACGTTCAACAGTTTCAAAATGACAAGACGGCGTATTCAGTGTACAGTACAATATCAAACTTTAAAACGCTAATATATGCAGATTTTAATGATGATTATGACTGTGATCCGAATTTCAAAAAGAAAAGAAGAAGATAAAATCATTTTCTGTATATTTTCTTCCATACGTCATAATAACAGCTGCTTGTAGTGATTACAAAATGACTATCACCGGACATAAGACAATTTTTTAACGGCCCTTAAACCTGTATTCGAAACGTATCTGGTGTATAAAGCTTGCAACAACTTGCAGATAGCCGTTACTCTGTAATCACTAAGATAAGTCACTCACGTTTACAGACTGATCACGTAACAGCTGATTTCACGAATACTTCCATTACAATACTGACATGTTTGGGAACTTACTGGTAAGGCCTACGTGTGGAACGACAGTTTTTGTAATGTATGAGAGTGAATATTGGCGTTTATGGCATCTTTAGCGAATTTCAATTGAGAAAATTAGATACTGGAGTACCATCATGGTAAGATCCAGACTCGGGGCAATGAATGAGCACCGATCCTGAACTTTAGATCACTTTTTAAAGGGGGTCGTTACATTATATATAAAGGGTGTTTTAGTATATGATACTTGACAAGGAAATTTATCAACGGCTCAGGGAGACAGGAAGTTTAAAGCCTCAGAAGCCTGTTAAATCCTGACGGCCACGTTTGTTTGTTGCATGGTTAAACTATAATTTGCTGCACTCTGTGTGTGACTCAACAAAACTAACATATAATCCTTTGTAGTGAATCTGCACTAATGTTTTAATATTACAATAAAACATAACATCACTTTTTATAACACTGTCTGTTGTTTTTTCTGGAAAATTTGTAAATCTCTTCGATTGTACGTTATTTTAATTTATAGTGTGAGTAAATGGCTATAAAGTTAGCCTAATAATTTTTTTTTTTTTAAACACACAAACAGACGAAAAACTAAGCATTTTGGAGCATACATTCACAGGAACTTTTAGGCCTACTTTAGTTTTGTATATACAATCATAATATCCTTAATTGTTTGGCGATTTTTTTAACATCCTGTATTATCTCTGTAAACGCCCTGTATTAATCATCCTGTATTAATTGTCCTGTAAACGCCCATGTTTACAATTTTGGTCCGATTTAATTCAAACTTGGCACAAAAATCGATTACGGTACTAACTTTGGCAAAGTTCGTTAACTTGCTAAAATTCGTTCAACAGTTACAAAATGGCGGTAATTACAAATCTTTAAAATTTCCTAACTCCTCGTAATCAGCATCGAACACTGCACAAAACAGCATTTTGAGTTTTCAAAATCGGTTGTTAAGAAATTTTTTGACGGCGGTCAGGGATCGTTTTCGTAATTTCAATGTAATTTGAAAGTTTAAAATCCCAAAATATGCAGATTTTAATGCTGATTGTGACGGTGAAGTCAGAACTTCAAGAAGGGCAGTATCAAGGAAAAATACTATTGGAAATTCGCTTCTATCACGTCAGCGAGGCAGCTGCATGTTAAAATTATTTATACTGGAAAATAACCTATTGTAACTGGTATCATGTTAACATCCAGACCCGGTCCATAATCCAAATTACGGTCATTTCAAATGTTAAAACAAAATCATAACTTTTACCTTACCCGTTTTAAGTCATATTTATTTAAAAACACCGCTAAAATCAGTATAAATTTGCATTTAAAATTTTCAAAACGCATTGAAATTTAAAAAAAAGGTGGCAAGGTTCGTTCTCGTACTTTTAATGCTAATTAGTTTAAAATGCTAACTGATACAGATTTCAGAATCCATTAAAAAGACTGTAAAATTACATTTCTTTTAAAAAGCGCAAGATAAAACGTCACATTTTTAAAACTTTTTTACCGTATTTAAATGAAATAAATACAATATTAATATTAATATCGGACTTTTCACGAGCACCGTATCTATATTACACTTTCTGTATAGTGAAAACATAAAAACTGTTTTGATAATAAAACATCCATATTTTCAAATCTGCAACCATTTTTAAGTTTTTCTAAATTACCTCCACACCAAAGACAATTATTAGCCATAAAAACAGTAGCTAATCACTTTTCCGAATTCATTATTTCCATAAGCATTATCTATTATTACTATGCCTTCTAACTACCATAACCATTAAAATCTATTGATAGGCTAATGGTTGTAAAGTTACTAGCAGCAATAAAACCATAAATAAGCACTTACCAAGAGATTAGGAACAAGAATAATCGTGCGTAAAATGCAATTGATAGGTTAATAATGTTATCTACCTTCTGTCAGTACATTAAGCCTAAAGTAATAACTGGATTCGCTGTTGTGTATATTGCTATGACGTAATGCGTGAGTTTTAAAAGGGAAAGATTAGAAAGAAAAAGAAAAGAAAGAAAGAGAAACAGCGCTATTAGATCCTACTACGCCTGACGTTCAACAGAACTTCATTTGTTTCTGAAAGATTTTCCAAGACTTGTGTAATTTATAAAATTATGTTTACTATTCTGTAACAAACTTACGAATATGTTTTGATTAAACATCATTACTAAATGGTCTCTTTTTCAGAATACATTGTCTTGCAAGTAAATTAAATTTTAAAGGGCAAAAACAAAAGAAAATAACTGTATAACTGATGAACATACACACTGAAATAAGTTATGCTAATAAAATTTATATTTATAATATAATAAGAGTAAGAATATTATTTTATTACTTTTTTAAATATTAAAAACCTCAACGACCACCATAAGAAATAGGCCTAATCTATGTTAAACTGTACTGTTTGTGTTTCATACTATACATGAACCTGATGAGGGGCGCGAGAAAAACCGAAACCGCAATAATCATACTGAAAATACTGGATCTGTAGACGTGCCAAAAAGTAATAAGTTATATAGCAAAATTTATCTACTAAACATATTTCATTGCCTAACCACAAATTTCGAGGACATATTACATAAATTTCATTTAAAGTTAAAAAAAACTTTGTTCACACAAAAAACTAAAATAAATTACGTTTTTGTTATATTTAAAAAAAATAACCAAAGTTCTGCAAAATTTGTTACTTATAAAGTGGTTCTGCAAGTCTACACAAATGAGATTTCATTTAGTGCTACGCTTCCATCACGTCAGCGAGACAGCTGCTTCGAGATCGTCTGAATTCAATTTGAAAAAATAAAACAAAAAATATTTATAAAAAGTGTTTCAGTTGTTATTAAATAATCGTAGGCCATTTTAAAACGTATCGACACAAAATATTCAAAGAAATTAAATTTGGAGAACAATCTACGCTGTAAGTGGCACTTTAAAATTGGCAAATTTAAACAAAAATCAGTATTAATCTGTACTTTACATATTTTTCTGCCATTGGATTAATGTATTACAAAATTAATATCGTACTTGAAGCCATTTTCTACTCTACGTTTCGTTGTACAATTATGTTCGACAAGTGATTTTAAAACTATGACCAAATACAGAATAGGATAGATTTTGCATGTTTTCTTAGATTAAACATCTTTAGAAGTAACTGTAATCTTTAACTAGAGAAAAACATTACAAAAAAACAGTGCATTAGTCACATTTTAAAAGTCTATTATAATATTTAAAAAATATAAACGATAAAAATGATTTTTGTTTAACACTACTCCTATGGTATATCAATGCAATGAACAAAACACAGCCTAATTTAATGTAAGCATATTTACACAAATCTAACGAAATTTCCTTACTAAAACCTAATCTAACGTTGTTTTAACAATGAACTGAGCATGAAGTGACGCATAACCTAACAAAATACCGCTATATCACGACTGATTGGTAGCAGATGTTAAACAAACAGTTGTTATTCGAAGTATAAAACATTAGGCCTACCCTTGAACGCCATCCGTTCTTCTGTATTCGTCAAGCCGAACATAATCCCAACGCAAACTTTATCAAATCATTTCACTGTGAACACTGCTGAACTTACAGAACCAGCTGACTATCAACAACTACTGCACAGTTCACACTCAGTGCTGGCAACTGGCAATGGTGAATATGGTTAGCAGAGCGAATAAACCACTAGCTTTCGTACTACTGTGCGACGTGAAAACATTTTGCAAACTACTACCTTGTTTGAAAACATCCAACTTAATTACTGAACTGTTTTGTATAAATATAAATAGTGAAAAAACATTAAACACTCTTTCATTTTCAATTAATTTCTCTGAATAATTAAGTTAGTTAGCTGAAAAAAATATTCGTATTCTCTGACTGATTTTAAAAAATCGGTTTATTAAACTTTGTTCAGGTATGAATAATTTAACTAGTCACTAAACGCATTTGAAGACCTTTTTGTTCGATATAGTGTCGTTGGTGGGGACGATGGTCTGGGAAAAGTTGGAGGGACATGTTCTTACAGCCAATTTAAGGCTCTAATAAACTGGCGGGCTTTTTTTTGTTATTTTAAGGCACATTAAGGCTATTATCGCCTCCCTAAATGTAAGTGTGAGTGTAAAGTGTTAAAGTCGTAATTGTAGTGTTGTAAGTGTAAGTGTGTGTAAGACTCGGGTACCGCGAGGGACGTCTAAATCCTTTCAATAGGTGCAGGTAGTCTACACCCCCCTGCGGGAAGTTCCGGCGGGCTTCATTCCTGGATCTTGATATGATAACGTTCTGAATGGCTTGTGCTGCATTTGAAATCGGTTTCGGTCGCTTGTGATTGTGTGACTAAGGTAATTTATAAAATGGGGTAGGATAAAAAAGTAAATTTTGAAATTCGCTTCCATCTCGTCAGCGAGACAGCTGAGTGCTGCGATTGTTTTTTTTTTTTTTATTTTAAGGCGAAAAGCACATTGAGGTTATTGTCGCCTCCCTAAATGTAAGTGTGAGTGATAAGTGTTACAGTCGTAAGTATAGTGTTGTAAGTGTAAGTGTGTATCAGACTCGGGTACCGCGAGGACGTCTAAATCCTCTCAACAGCTGCACCCCCTTGCGGGGTGCTATTGTTTATATTCCCTTTAACGAGCAAGTGTTTTTTTTTCAGTTAAAAAGAGTCGCGGTACGAATGGCAGCGCATTCAAATGTGATTAAAGTTATCCTTCTGTACGAAATAACAGCCTACCACAAAGTATAAAGGCGAATCGCTTTGGATTAAAATTCAAATGAGGAGCCGAGTTTACGAGGTGTTTACGAGCCGACGTGAGCCGCGTCTGAATGGCCTGATGCCGCAGCCTAATTTTATGAGAAGGCTTACTGGCCTGCGCGTGCTGCATCGGTAAACCCAAACATGGTGATCTTTTGTGGTGAAAGTGTTTCAATATTCCGACACGGTAAAAGGAGACAGCGAAGACGGAATGTCGTTTTCGTAAAATTCGACAAGAAAAGCTTAAAGAACAGAATAATGTTTCAGGAAATAATCGCGTAAGCAACTGTCATGCCGATGTAATTCCAAAAACTAAACGATCACATTAGGTACCCAGTAAAATAAGTTTAAGCATTTCAAAAGGGTATTTATATAGCTTTCCATGAGGCTCTCACAATTCCACGCAAAACTTTGTTCTGGAAAGTTTTAATTTTACATTTACTACATACTGTATGTGATACTATACAGTATTTCACGAGCTGACGACTCGAATTTGTGACCGAGTACCAAGCAACCATTATGCCTACATCTTTCTATTCAATTTTTCTTTATACGTTTTTTTCATTTTAATTGTGCATCCAAATTCATACCTAAACACTTTGCCACTCTGCAAGTAATATTTATAATCAGTATAAATACTAAATATACTTTGCACAGTGAATCGGATTTTTGTTTAATTCCTCTTGCGTGTTGTTCCCTTATCAGCTTTGCTAAGATTTACTTTTTTAACCTGTTTTACTAGTAATAGCAGTTTGTTTAAATAATTTTTCTGAATTACCGTATTCCATCGATTCTAAGACGCACATATTTTCCTATTCTGATGCAGACAAAAATAGATGGCGTCTTTACATTTGATTTCAAAACAGTACTAGGTAATCCAAAAATACTTCTATTTTCATATTCCAAGAAATGAGCCACTTTTAACTGAACAATATAACAAACCACACAGCTGCAAAGTCACTATGATAGCCCCCGGTCCCCTCTACAATTCTCCCCGCAGGGCTTTGCAGACTAGCTGCACCTATTGAGAGGATCTAAATCCCCCTCCTCGCGGTACCCGAGTCTAACACACACACTTACAACACTTTACACTCACACATACATTTAGGGAGGTGATAATAGCCTTAATGTGCTTTTCGCCTTAAAATAACAAAAAAAAACTACAATTCTGTCATTTTTTTGTTTCCAATAGTCAATGAGTGTTTTCATTTCAATCTTGTAACGAGTGGTTTTATATAAACTTGGTTGTTAAAAAATATCGTATGTAAAACGTCTTCAGAGCGAGTGCGTTTTGATGCAGCAATGAAACGAAAAGTTATGTTATTCGTTGAACACAGAAACCGAGCTGCAAAACGGGAAGTTACAGTAAGTGAAGCAAATACTCGCAGGTGGCGTAAAGACAGACATTCAAATAAAGCTACGTTAATATATTTCACCGGACATAAAGAGGACGCCATCTTGTAATTTATGAAGCCTTCATACAATTCATAATTGATGATAGAAGACCAGCAGCGCGCGGCAAATTATGAATCTGAAAGCAATGGAAGCATGTTACGGAATAAATATATTTAAGTCTACAAGAGGTTGGTGTAACAGGTTTATGCGTCGTCAAGATCTGTCTCTGTATAGCGTCGTCCAAATTCCATGTAAAACTTTCGATCTTCTAGCATCATATTATTGAACTTCGTAGATGCGTAACAATGCCTTTACCTGCATCGCCTATTTATTTTGATATGCCACGAAATTATACGGTCTAAGGGTGCTAGAGAAATTAAAATAAAAACTACCACGGTCATGTTATGTGGTATTAAGTATATAATCCCAAGGTTTAGTTCAGTACATTTAAGTGTTGGATCACGTATTTTCAATTAAGTTCAGTAGAAAATTTGATTTTTTTAAAATGTTTGTCACTTTGTAATGTTCTTTAAAAATTGTATGTAAAATACAGTGCTTCTTAGAATCGATGAAATACGGTATTATTGTGTTTCATTAAGTCATTGAATATAAAAGTACAGCCACCGTTATAAAAAGTGTGCTCGATATTACCGGCCGAAGCCCAAGTAATTGGATTACCTGCCGCTACGAACACTGCAAGCTGCAAGACCAGCTTGAGAAAACAGTACTATTATCTATTTAACTGTAGTTGAACACTCTGCCGCAAGATGCCACCAACACAAAGCTCTCATAACGGTTATTATTTTAGTACGTTTTATATTCAATGATTACGTATTTAATGTTCTATTGGAATCTGTGGTAAGAGAAGTGCTTACGGCATTAACTATATTCTCGAACCTAAGACACTGAAGTATACACACCGACCGAAGTCTTGTCATTTTGGACAAGCCAGCCCTAAAAGTCATATTTTTATATCTTAACACTTCTTTGAAATTATGATTCAAACAACGCAATCAAAATGATTACGCATAAAACTCGATTTTTATAGCAGCTTGAATAAATTCCTTACTCAGAAAAATCTGTTCAACTGTAAAAATATCGGCCATTTATAATGTAAAAAAATCATCGGTTCCCCCTTACACTTTTTTTTTTTAACGTCCGACTATTGTGCACACTATAATGCAGACGTTGGGATGATTTATAGCGTATGAAAATGCCAAGCCCTGGTCGGGAATCGAACCCGGGTCCTCGGGGTGAAAGCCTAGTACGCTATCAACCAGGCCACCGAGGCGGCAAACCTTACACGTTTTTGAAAACCGTTTCACCATTCTATAAAGCACTAACATTTCTCTATTTTCAATGCTCTAGTTTCACTGAAAAACCGTTGTCGGATTATTTGTCCAGTTGAATTTACGCGAATTTACGAATATTTTAACAATAATCATATTGGTAGAAATCGTATTTTTAATGTGATTTTACGGCGGTCAGGGTCCATTTTCTTAAAAAACGTTTTACATTATATTTTGATAGAAAAACTGTAAACAACAATATTAAAGAATCAAGACAATATATTTACTACAACTAAAGCCTTATGTTATTTCGTTATCAATATCAGATGACTCTTTTCTTTCTTTCTATATTTTACAGCACTGCATACTTCCTTACTGTAGCAAGGGATTTAAATAACATAACAATACTCGGTGATCACTACAAACATTGTTAATCAACACTTACAACATGAGTATCCTAGTGAAAGTTTTGATGCAGAACATTTCCTTTATTACTACCATAACAAAACTATTCATACTATGATCCAGTATGAATAGTATGACCGTGCACTACCATAACAAAATTATTCATACTATAATCCAGTATGCAGCGGTCTGTAACAATGATGTGACGAAATATGCCGTGTTAACACGTCCGACTGCTCTGGTTTATGTTGCATGTTAACACTTTAGGACCGGGAAATGTTTTACTGTAAATGTACGATATCTCGTCGGCCTGTCATGTCATGTCGGTGATATGAAACTTTCACGACCTCTACAACAGCAGAAATAAGAAACAATTAGGCTAACAGCTGTTTTCCTAAAGCGAGTTTTGTTAGTTGTCAATAGTTTACTTTTAGTGTCTAAAACACGGCGTACGATAGCCTTACAAATTTACTTTCTTTCTACACTAAGTATAAAAATATAAGTATAAGTATAAAGATCGTTGAAACAGATCTTAATGTATCTGTAAGTTTTTAGTTAATACAGTCAAAAGTTTTTAATTTGGCCGTCTGTGTATATCGCTGCAGACTAAACTACTTGACAGATTTTTTATAAAATTTGGTACGAAGTTTGATTTGCCCATATTTAGTTACATTTTTAAAAATGAAAATGTTTTACGGTAAAACTTCTTCTTAACTAGCAAACATTAGGTGTTCAAAGAACAGTAGATCTCGCTATACATTCTTAATTAATAAACAAGGACAGGGCTCGTAAATTTTCCGCCCGTTTAACCAGTAACCGTAATATTTACGAAAAATGTTACTAGAACAACTTTATTGGAAATAATATGCTCTTTCTTCATGTAGCGGTCATAATTATCATAGGTCCTGTCGTTCAACCTAAATTATAAGTAATAACCAGGAACTACACTCGTAACGTTTAATCGGAGCCCGCCATATTGAAACTGAAGTTAATGGGAAAAAATCTTACACAGATGTCGTTGTGGCTTTACACAAGGTATTTATATTCGTACTAAATTTCAAAATAATCGCCCAATCGCTTACACTCGTCACCGTAAAATCAGAGACCGCCATCTTGAAACAAAAGTAATTTGGGGGGGGAATCTGCAAATACGTTTTTTGGGATTTATAAATTTGCCTTCTTAGCAATTTTCAAAACAATCGGTCAAAGCGTTAGGCCACAAATTGCGAGAGAAGCAAACACATACCAAACGTCGAACGGTCGAGTTGAAGAAGAGACCTCGCTTCGCTCGGTCAGTACCCAAACATATAATGCAAGAGACGCTACATTCTGAAAATATTAGGTTCGTGAGATATCGAGAAAAAATTACAAGATTGGCACAACTTTTGATATTTTTGGTAGGTGTGTGTATATATATATATATATATATATATATATATATATATATATATATATATATATATATATATATATATAATTGTTCAATATCGTCAGATCCGATTTCGAGGAAAAGCGAATTATTAATTTTTTGTCAAAAAGAGCTTTAAGTTTTTCAATTAGAAAGTGGTTCAAAGATATAGACAAAACACATCTAGATGCCGGAATTTATCGAAATATTGTGCGATTTTACTTTCGGACACGAAAGATTGAAATTTCACGATGAAAGTACTTCGTTCATGCTTATACAGATTTATAATACTAATAACATAAATCTTAGTAGTGTTGAATTATGATTTTTAAATAATTTTCCAAGAACAAAATCAAAGCTGTTTCTCTCAACAACTTGTTTCGCGTAAAAGCGCCTGTTGAAGGCAATGATACTTCCCGCATCACATCGCAGTACTGCAAATTGCCTGCCTGTCACAACACTTTGACTTGTTTACACCGCTGAATGTGCTAAATTCAGTGCAAAATGTCAACGGAAGCATTTGTACACACAGAGTTTAAGAATAAATTAAAGTTAAATGGAACAAAAACACTACACACATTTATTTACTTTCAATTATTACCATAAAAAGTCCGGTTTACGGCTGTAGTTTTAATACGAAAAAACAAAAATCGGCCTGTTATTTTTTTCAAAATTGACCAACTATAAATTTTGCTTAAAAATGAAAGGTCATATCTCAAGTCAGTGTAGCAAATTCGACCGAAAAATTAGTTTTTAGTTCGGAAGTAAATCAATAAAAAAGGAATAAATCCTGATTTCTGTCAGGTGTATTACACGAATTTGAGTTATACAATTCCATATACAACACAAATCTGATGTAAACCGATTTTGAAAAAATTTACAGATTTCTTAGTAGCTCACACCTACTTCTACTTTTCAAAAGTTGATTTAGATATCAGGAACGGCTTTCATTCAAGGTTCCCAATCTGATTCTAACCATAATACCCCGCAGGGGGTGCAGACTAGCTGCACCTACTGAGAGGATTTAGACATCCCTCACGGTACCCGAATCTAACACACACTTATACACACAACACTACACTTACGACTTTAACACTTTACACTCACACTTACATTTAGGGAGGCGATAATAGCCTTAATTGTGCTTTTCGCCTTAAAATAACAACAACGAAAAAATCTAACCATAATAGCCGCTCCAAGAGTTTATTACTTAACTGAAATCCGCTATAAACAGAAAGTAAAGTCAATCTTAAAATTAATTATCGCCAAAAGTCCCTACACTAAAGTAGAAGCAACAATGGTTTACGTTTTAAAAAAATTAATAAAATATAATAACAGTCCAAATAACAAAAACATCCTCTACACTCTATTATCTACTGTAATAAGCTTGACACTGTGTTACATCTTCAGGGCTATTTTATACTTATGATTATTCAAAATACGTTGGCTATCTAAAAACAAACGTGATGTTTTCTGAAAGGTCTTAACGCGAGGTGTTATTCCTGTCAGGGCTGGGTTATGTAGATGTAGGCGCCGGAAATGAGCCGCGGTTAATGCGTCCATCCGTTCCCCTTTAGTCACTTTACCCAGAAGAACAGTTTGCTATGTAAAGCACCAAACACGCGGCTTTGTGTCGCCAAGCAAAACGGTCTACAACAAAACAACTGATGCTTCATTTTCTGATTAATCAAAAGTGTTTTTTTTAAATTATGAAAAAAATACCTTTAAATTACGCTATTTGACTAAAAACAGATCGTAAAAACCCAGAAAAAAAAGAGCTGGTAAGAATCCAGAAAAAAAACAGCTGGTAAAAACCTAGTACAAAATGAGCTGATAAGAATATAGAACAAAAACAGCTGGTCAGAATCCAGAACAAAAAGAGCTTGTAAGAATATAGACAAAAACAGCTGGCAAGAACCCAGAACAAAAAACTGGTAAGAATACAGAACAAAAACAGCTAGTAAGAATCCAGAACAAAAACAGCTGGTAAAAACCATGAAAAAACAGCTGATAAGAATCCAGAACAAAAACAGCTGATAATGACCACGAGAAAAACAGCTGGTAAGAACCCAGAACAAAATGTCGATTCGAGAACAAATTAAAAAACAAAGGCGGTCAGAGATTTGGTTTTTTCAGTTTAATTCTACTCCCCAATAGTAAATGTCTTAAATGTCAAATTGTTATGTTCATACGTAAACAATAATTATGCAAAACCTGGATTTATAAATTACGTTGTCCTTTCGGGTTTTGACACTATTTTCCGAACCATATTTTTTTGGGAAAATAACTGAATAGAGGAAGTTTGTGTAATGATTTTACAACAATTATTATCCAAAACGGAAATATTTGCAGAATAATACGTAGCCCACGGTTATTGTGCTAGAAACTTCATTTCTGCATTGTATAATTTATACCCGGTAGCAGTCGGCGGGAAAGTGAGCTATTAGAATGGCCATCATGGTAAGATTCAGACCCAGCACCTTGAAATGAGCGTAGATACTGATCTCTAGATCACTTTTTTATGGGTCGTTTAAATTTATCTTAGAATCTTACACATCCGTCCACATAGTCAAGGACTGGCCGTCAGTCCGGCTCTAAGCTGAAGAGCTTTCGAATGGCTATAAGACTAGGAGTTGTGCACGCGGGTATTTAGCGATTCTTTCACGTAGCTATGTAAGTAGCCTACAGCAAATCTTACGTTACTGATAACGTGTTATGTTATCAAATTTGCCAGCTTCGAATTTTAGAAATATTGGGGTTTTTACCGACAAGTATAATAATATTTTATCGACAAAATGAGCTACAGTCAATCAAATACGTGACATATAATATAATACAAACTATATTATATATTGTTTTAAAATATAAAACTAGGCATAGACAACTACTATTTTAAAAGATACACTTACCAAGTGTAAATTAAGCCAAAAAGTTTTAAAAAATACATTTTTAATCACACTTAAAATTGTACCAACATTTTAAAATGATATTTCATGAAATAGGCTCTGGTAGTTCTTTTTATTTGCCTTTTCTCGATTCCAAAACTGATTGAATCTCTTTTACAAAACATTTTGTTAACACAACCGTTATTTTTTCTTTTAGACATGGCAAAACAATTAACAGTATCAATCTCAAAAAATAAACTTGCTTTACACAAAACTGACAAAACTTAACGGGTTCGGATTAGTGACTGTAGATTCGGAACAAATACCCGCCTATTGAATTCATCCACTCTTATCGTAAACGGATAACGAATCGGAAGCAAGAAACAAGTATTCCACGAATACTGAAAGACAAGTTCATTAATTTTTTTTCGGCATTTCATCTTATTAATATAACGACAATGTTCACATTCGACAATTGTAGTTTATTTAAATTTTTAAGACTGAATGTATAGCCCTATAAATTAATAGTTTATATTTTGTTACTTGAAAACAAGTATCACTCTACTCTATCACACGTTAAACTCTACATTTAGTTTAGGCACAGACAATAACAAACAACAACAGTAAAGTACTTTATTAAGTTCGGACTTGAGTGGTTGACATCATTGTACACATGCGCAAATCGTTCATGGAACAGATTCAGATCCCACGTCTGGATTTGGTTCTGTCCGAATATACAAAACAATTCTGTGCAGCTGATTGCGATCCGACTGGTTCCTGATATCAACCAACACCATCAACTCATACTGTTGATACATACCACGTGACAAACAAACAAGACATCAAACTACAAAAACGACACAAATCATTGGTTAACCTTGAGTCTACTGAGACTGCTTATAACACAATTATGCGAATACGGACCTAAAATATGAACAAATTAAACATAAAGTGTTTAAATAACAAACGGCAAAATAATTCTAAATATTTTTCTAAGAAACAATGTCTACAAGCATCATACTAAGAGTGTGTCTACTTTTTTCTCACTAATATTTATTGTTCAAACCCAAACTGCATTAAAATACTGAGAAAAGGATTACACTTACGGAACTCCGGAAATTGTGTTCAAAATATTGAGTCTCCGTCCTAAATACAGAGACCTTGCAAATGTGATGTTCCATAAGATTGAATTATAATATCATTTTAATTTTTATATTAATTTATGTTAGTTATATTATTTTATATTATAGTTATATTTATATTAGTCTATTAGTTTATAATATTAATTTATATATAGATCCAACAATAAAAGTTTTAATAAATACTTTAATAAATGTTTTGCCAGTAGCAAAACAATTACTGTAAATGTGTGCGCAAAATGCATTTGTGCTCATAAAAACACACTCGTACGTAAAAATTACGTTTTATGCACACAAATTTCGTATAAAATATCGTATAAAAATGGCGACATCTTCGACTCACCTCTCGTAGAGAAAAAAATGTCGTTCAAAACATATGCTAAAGATGTTTTATTATGAACATTTTTTTGAAAATCTGATTTCATCATCGTAATCTTCGTTAAAAACTGTATAAATTAGGTTTTGAATTTTCAAAATATTATGACGGCGGTCAAAGGTCATTTTCGTGCTACAAATGTAGTTTGAAAACGTAAAGTGCCAATATATGCATATTTTAATGCTAATTACGATGGTGAAATCAAAATTTCTATAAGGGTAAGATAAAGACAAGTACTTTGGGGAATTCGCTTCTATCACGTCAAACTACGTGCAACGATTATTTGTTTTTAAGCAATTAAGTCTATTACTATGTATTGACAATTATTATTATGTCTTGACTAAACTTGGAGGGCTCTGACTTCATTCAAACTTTACACAAACATTTATTTTGGTAATAGCATTCACAAGATTAGAACCCCGCAAAATCTGTTCAACCGTTTAAAATGGTGGCGTTTCAAATAGTCATATTTTTTTTTGCAAAACGTGGTCAGGTTTATTTTCATAATGCATGTAATTTCAAAATGTAGATCCTATTTTATGCAGGTTTTCATGCCGATTACAATGGTAAAATCATTTTACTAAGAACTGGAAGATACAACACTGCTACCACGATTCATTGTTTTAATGCAAAAATGTTTGTAGTTAAAAAGATCGTGTATTGTGATATTGCTATTTTTTTGGGAACTCCAGCGAGACAGCTGCGTGCCGCCATCGCGTTTTTCTAACAAACAATGCTGCGCCTAAGTTGAGTTTCGTGTAGAAATACACTTTGTAGACAATAAATGCTTCTTTAATTGTCGGTTCCAGCGGCTAGTGTAGTTAGACTGGTTTTAAAGGAAGTCGGAGTAGAAATATATAAATGCTCACCGGTAGAATGCGCTGACCTTGGCCGTGCGTAGGCTTCAAGGTCATTATATTACATTTTATGGCGATTATTTAGAAATTCATGATATAATAAATCTATTTAGTTATTTTGACTCGTTATGGAACATAAGATGGAGACTAAAACAGTTACACACGAGCGCGCGCGCGCGCACACACACACACACACACACACACACACACACACACACACACACACACACACACACACACACACACACACACACACACACACACACACACACACACACACACACACACACACACACACACACACACACACACACACACACACACACACACACACACACACACACACACACACACACACACACACACACACACACACACACACACACACACACACACACACACACACACACACACACACACACACACACACACACACACACACACACACACACACACACACACACACACACACACACACACACACACACACACACACACACACACACACACACACACACACACACACACACACACACACACACACACACACACACACACACACACACACACACACACACACACACACACACACACACACACACACACACACACACACACACACACACACACACACACACACACACACACACACACACACACACACACACACACACACACACACACACACACACACACACACACACACACACACACAATCAGGTTAGGCACATTGCAACGTCCCGGATATGGCCGTTTTAATAGTTCATTTTCAAAAGGAAAGTCGCTAAGTCTCCATTTTATTATGCAATCTAGATTTTAAGTTTCTGTATTTCTACACCTATAAAGCCATCATTAGTTCTGTTACCACACATTGCTGTGGTTTTTATAACTTCATATTTAGTATGAGTTTATAGACTTGCCACACTGTGGGGGGTTAATGGAGTGACCATCTGGAGAGAAGAAAACAAAATCCGCAGTGGGCAGCGCCCATTAGTCGCGGCAGTCGATCGTCATTTATCATTTTAGTTTTTAAGAGGTTTTAAAAGAACAAAGCTGTTTTTTTATACCCGTGTTAAAGTCTTCCAGGATATTTTTCATATAAGAATAATCTTACATTTGTAAATTTAAGAGTATGTACGTTTGTATAGAATAAAAATGTAAACTACTTCATGGATTGTCACTGACAGTTCACATACTGGGTCAGGTTTTCTTGCCACTTCAGTCGTCAAAATGAAGTAATAATTGTGTAATTATCGCACTAATTAATACAGTGCAGCAAGCTGGCTTTAAACACTCGATAAACCATAACCATCAAATTTTAAAATTATCATTTTACTTTAATAAAGAACCAGTTTCGTTCACAGCTTTGCGAAATCTCAATATCTCATTAGTAATTCCACTACAATCGCGGATTTTGGCGATAAAATGCAAACCAATGTCTACGGTAGACAGCTGAACAGAAGAACTTGGAATAACGCCAAAATTTGCGCTGATATAATCAGTAGGCCTACAGCTGTTTGTCACTGGAGATGTGCTCCACACAAGTTTTTAGTGCCTTTAAATTTATACAAAATCAAATTAATGCCAAGCTTTGCCAAAATTTGCAGATCTAACGTGAACTGCTTATGTAATCTCATGTCCTTTAACACTTACACGTTTTCAATACAAAAAATATATCCGATTTCAAATCAGTGGATCTATGCTTATCGCAGGAGACTAAATAAATTCACAGATTTGTTTGAATGAATTTGTTTGACGGTTTTACAATGATTCGGTAATATTATTTAATTAGTAAGAAAGCTTCTGAAATCATTAAACATCAAAAATACCAAAAGCTTCTGAAACATTATAAATCAACAAAAAATCAAATTTTACTTAAACTGCGGTCATAAATGAATGTTACAACTTATATTAGTGTTGAAAATTTACGATTCAGGAATAAATCTAAAAAATAAAAATTTGTCGAGTTCGTTCTGGTTTTTCCCGTCAGTAAATTTCTTGTATTTCAAATTTGGTACAATAACTTAGGTTATGAATTTTCATATATATTAACATTTTGAGCAAAACGTGAGGAACAAATGCGAGAAACTAACCGATTTTTCGGTCTTCTGACGACAGATTCTGCACCATTTGCAATACAGAAAATGTTCTATTAAACATGCTAAAACACAATTATTTGACAAAAAAAAAAAAAAAAAAAAAAAACACGTTACTTACAAAGAATAAGCCAAGTAGCTTTGAAGGGCACTTACCTAAAACAGAAAAATACAAAAACTAATTACATATACATTTTCGGATAAAATAATTAATACAAACAGTTTTAAATTATTATTATTTTATATACTAAAATATAATTAAGATTGGAAAAGAGATAATTACTATAAGCAACTGACTTATGGAAGCGAATTTCCAAAAAGTAACGTAATGAAATCATCATCATCATCATCATCATCATCATATATATATATATATATATATATATATATATATATATATATATATATATATATATATAGGCTATATATAAAAGAACCATTTAACTAAAAACAATTTGTTTGCCCTAAAAACTACCACACATTTCGATAGGAAAACAATTAAAAAAAAATCTACTATTAATAATCAATTTTGGTTTTGAGTATATGTGAGAATAAAAACAATAGTTTTATTAAAAAAACAGAACCTCATTAAAATGTAACCCAGTAGCCTTTGGGAACAAACTAGGCTGTAAAGGATATTGCAAAAAGGCTCGAGGTTTTTTTACAGCCAAATTGCGTTTTCGCCTTTAGGAAAATCGGTAGAGATAAGAACGAAGGGATGGTAACGAGACAGGTGGGTGGATGGGGGTGAATGTTTATTAGCCGGTATCGTGCCGAGAGTGGAGTAGTAAACCCTCCCCCCTCACCCCTCTCCGAGCTACAGACTGGAGTATTGATTCAATCTTTCGTTCGTCCCGCTTCGTTACGATACAATCCATTCATATAATTTACTGTACGCTAGCTATACCTAGACCACTGTATACACGCGATAATGCGTCAAGTCCAATAAGCCGTCAGTGTTATTTATTTATTTTTTTTTTAAGACAAATTAGATTTTTTTTTTTTTTGTGTTTAACGTCCGACTATTGTGCACACTTGGGCTAATGCAGACGGTAGACAAATTAGAATCGTACGTCAGCAACCCTGAGTGTGTCAAGTTAACGACAAGCATGAAATTCGGAGATCGAAGAAGCACTTTTTCCTGGTTTTTACAAGAAAGACACAAGGATACACCAATTTTGGGGAAGATAATACGTGAGAAAGCAAAGGTATTTATAAAAAAAATTATGAACAATGATGACTTCAAAGCCAGTAACGGGTGGCTCGATAAATTTAACAAACCGTATGTAATCAATTTTTGTCTATTTCTGGTGAAAAATCACCGTGCGATGTTAATGTTGTTGCTCCGTTCATACAGAAGTTTAAAGAAACAGTAAATTGTTTTTATTGTTTTTATTGTTTTGAGATTTTGAATTGGATCTTTGATAATTATATCTAGATGTTCTGTTAATTTTTTAAATAATTATAAGGATTCATTTGTTTTTATTATTTTGTTGCTGATAATTTTTTTTTGTCGTTTAGAGTTATAAATTTATTTATGTTTTATTTTTTTTTTTTAATCTAGTCTTATTCCTACTTTAATTTTAATTTTTGGTTGAGGGTATCAGCCTGAACGTTTAAGTGCTGGCTGTTATTTATTATTTTATACTTTGTTAGCTTCGGACTTTTCCATTTCTAAACAAACGGACGGTTTAGGTCCGAATCAAGTTTACAATGCGGACGAAAGCGGTATTTTGGCGGGTGTTTCCCCAAAAAACTTTCTTTTATATGTACTATATAGATCACTGTAACGTAGACAGAGAAGTTTTAATAAAAAATTTTCGGTTCGTTTTAATGTTTTCTTCAATAATAATTCCATTTCAACTAAGTTATTAAAATAAAAGTATTTGTATCGTACTGTAATTACTTTTTCTCAATACACACACTAATTTGCTAAACATTTTTTCTCTTTCCAATAATCCGTTGTTTTCTATAATCCGGCAATAGCGATCTCCGATACACGCTGGATTACCGAGAGCCTACTGTATTTGTGTATTCCCGCTGGAGAATGAGCTATGGAAGAGGCCATCATCGAATGATCAAGGCTCAGGATCTTGAAATGAGCCCCGATGATCTCTAGAAAACATGTTGCTGGGTTTTTAAAATTGTATACAAATTCACATGAAGGAACGCGGCAGCGTGTATGCCTATACAATACGAGCGGTGACGAATATCAGTTTTCAGGTCTCCGTAAATAAAAACGAAAAAAACTCCTTTAGAGTTAGCAGTACTCTTTATTAACTTAATGAGCATGACAAAATGATAAGACTAACAAAATTTTGATAATCGGTAGCGTCAAAGCGTAGAAAAACAATAATTTGAAACATGATAATTTTAAACAAATTTCTGTCTGTTTCTTTCTTCTTCGTCACAGCCTGTAGAAACTACTGAACCGATTTTGATCAACGATTATTCGTTTTATCCGTCATGGTTGCACGATATGCCTTTTGTAAAAAACTCAAAAAATAAGTACATTTACGGCTGTAAAATTACAATAACCCGCAGAAAAAGGAAAAATGTGTTGAAATCAAAATACGTAAGACCACGTACAAATTTAACCTAACAAGCCACGTAAGCAGGGGGAGCTACAAACTACTTATTACGATACTGGGGTCGCCAATTTGACAATTATTTACGCATAATTATCCAACGAACGGTTCCACTCCGCAGCATGTAACAAGTACTTGTCAGCCAGTTATTGGATTTCATAGTTAATAAGCCTCACTGCTCTGTCGGTCGTAGTTCAGTCAAGGGAAAGTCGAGTGGTTACCGAAACGTACAGTAGGCTACTTTCAAACAAAAATAACTCACTTTCGTTTTTGGTGTGAAGAAATACGGTTTCTGGGAATTATCTAAATCCGTACAAAGTGTGCTGAAATCTTAAACGCTTAAACCTGTCCGAAAATGTAGACAAATCGCGCAACTTTTGTGCAAGAAGAAAGTTCTGATTGTAGATTAAACGTCTGGAACGATTTGGGTGTTCTGCAACCATTTATACACCTTTTCTTTTCTTCTAGAAGACAGCTGGTACGACCATCATAGCTGTCCATAATTTATCCACAGTATCACGGACTTAAAGTATTGTGGCTAGGTATTGCACAGATGTTGATACTCAGATAAAAATATTCGGAACGGTCGGATTCGTTATGCGTATTCCGACATCACCAAATCCTGACTTGGAATCCGATTCCCAATATTATTCCGATTAAGAACGATCTGCGCACGAGCATAACCATCTCTATTGCAATAATGCCAATGCGTTAACAATGTCGACAAAATAAAATTGAACTTGTTCAAATCACGTAAGAATATTTGTTTCGAATTGTTTGCTTCAGACATATAAACATATGTGATAACTATCACCGAGGTGAGTGCTAACTACTGGTGGCATCTTGCGGCAGAGTGTTCAACTACATTTAAACAGATAATAATACTCTCTATTTTCTCAAACGTTCCCCCTGTCCTTACAGCTTGCAGCGTTCGTAGCGGCAGGTAGCCAACTACTTGGACTTTAGCCGCTGATACCAAGCACACTTTTTATAATGGTGGATGAACTTCTAGTCCGTTTATCAATACTTCCGATTCTATATCTGTAAATTATACGAATGGATGAACTCGATAATCGGAATATATTAGTATTTTATTCCGAATCAAGAGATCATTTGCATTGTTCCGTTTTCCTTAATTTTAAAACCTACAGTCTCTTAAGTATGAATCTCCAATAACAACAAAAATGCCAGCACACCCTGATTAATTAGGATGATTTTCCGGGCGTCTTGTTCTTTTTTCGCATATAGCTTATGAACGGTATTGTTAGTAGCAAATTGAATGTTTTAAAAAGTGTGTGTAATGTTTTTTTACCATCTATTGTGTTTTCATGCTATTAACATTTTAAAAATCGGCCTAATTTAGCATAGGAAGATAGTTTTTCAAGCGTCAGCTTCTTATACCGCGTTGTGCACTTTGTATTTGTCACCATGTAGTGATTCGGTTTCATCGAGTAGGCTTACCAAGCGTAAGTAACGCGAGTAGGGGAAGTATTACATAGACCCCCTCCAGTTCTCAGCTCTCCTCCTTTCTTTCGTCTGCCGGTTCCGACTGAATTGTTCGCGAGCGTATGTATGTTTTGTGCCTGTATGTACATACAAAGTGTATGCTTCTCTCTCTCTCTCTCTCTCTCTCTTTCTCTCTCTCTCTCTCTCTCTCTCTCTCTCTCTCTCTCTCTCTCTCTCTCTCTTTCTCTCTACTTTTCTTCTTCTCATGTTCTCGTCGCTCGCGCTGTACTGACATTCTGTATATTGCCAGCAGCAACAGTTCAATGGTATACGGTTTATATCCTGTAATGACACGTGCGTTTGATTTGATTTATATATATATATATATATATATATATATATATATATATATATATATATATATATATATATATATATATATATATATATATATAACGATTCTGCTGATAGTCCCAATGACTGTACCTTATTTGTTTTACAAAAGCTTGCAGTCGCCGTGCAGCGTTATTTCCCGAAGTTTCGAGAGGTCGGTCTTGCCTCTCGTAGGATAACATGTGTCACTTTACTTCCGGGTAGCTGCCAAGAAACAGACAAACTCCAGACACAATATCGATTGTCAAGGCTTCGCTAAACAATGAATCACTCGATCCCGTTACAGCAATTAATAGTGTAGCTTACGAACTAATCTGTGCGTGTTCTTCTAACGCAACGCTTTTCTCGAAGTGAACGATTTTGCTCATGTCCAAATGTCTAGCTGCATGATAAAAAGCAAATTGCTAAAAATTAACAGAATTGAATATTATGAACTCGGGCCGCCGTGAAATTACAACTTTTTCGAAAATATGATTGCAGCATCACAACCAGTGTTATAATGTGCATCGATTAATACTTTCAATTATTATGAATGTACAAAAATTAACAAAAACCAAAAACAGGTCCATTTCGTATTTTTAATTAAAATTTAAACTTGTAATTTATGAAGATTTTAACGCTATTTATGATACTATTAAAAATTAGACTATTAAAAAATAATAATAAATTAAAGATAAAAATTTTTGGATCGATTGCTATTTTGAAACGTTTAATCGGAGTTTGCTTGGTAACGAACTTGTCCAAGCAATCGGATCAAAATTGTGAATACAATATTTATTTTTCCGAGCATTCAGAGAGTTGAAGATTCAACAACTTGAAGACTCTTCACGGTTATTTCAAAGCGAACTTTAAAAACCAATAAACCCCACCTCCTTATCTTCCCTCCCCCTCAACCACATTAACCTTTACGTAACTTGTTGGAAAGGGAACGAAGAGTATTGACCATAAAAATAAAAGAGAAAGTCACAGAAAGCATCGTCGCGATTGAAAAAAAGAACAGAAAATAAATTTACGTTCCAAGAGAAGACTGATTAATTATGCAGGCCGACGCGTGCAGCTGCTTCTAAGAAAAGTACAGCTGACAATCAGCTGTTAGTGTGACCTTGACTGATGGACAATCTGCACGTTCCGTCTTAAGTTGCTTATAATGAACAGTTTGATAATGTACTCACCTTTATATGATAATGAATACAAAGTGAGGTGAGGCTACTGCTAAGTGAGGTGTGATTACTATCTAATCACTGCTTGTTATGGTTAGGTTAGGTTCTCAACCTTCCTTTTTTAAGTGCTGAAAACAATTTGTTTTGTGCAATTGGGAACTAACAATAACGTGACGTGCATCATTAGCGGATTTCCTCTGAAGTTCACGTGGAACAAGACCCGGGATCTTGAAATAAACGCAGATTAACGTTTATGGGATCATATCTCTCTCTCTCTCTCTCTCTCTCTCTCTCTCTCTCTCTCTCTCTCCCCTTCCTCTCCCCCCGCGCTCGCACGTTTGGACCGCTTTGACTTAAATTTGGCTCAAAATCAATTTTGGTAATAACTTGGGTATATTCGTTATAATCATATTGTTACTTTTTAGATATCCACCACCTCACAATTAATTAAATAGTAGTTCAAAGAACAGCAGACCTCGCAGTATATTCTTAATATACATAGCGCTCCACGACAGCGCTGGTAATTTTTTCCGCCAATTTAACCGGTAACCGTAATATTTACGAAAAATGTTACTGGACCAGCTTTATTGGAAATTATACGCTATTTCTCCATGAAACGGTCAACATTGTGATAGGTTTGCTGTTCAGCCAGTATTGCCAATATGCTGGAAATAAACAGCAACTACACTTTCAACGTTAAATCAGTCAGCCATCTTGAAACGAAAGTGAATGGGGGAAAATCTTACACAACAGCTTTCGGGCTTTCACAAGATACATTCGAACCAATTGTCGAAACAATCGTCTAATAGCGTTTGATTAAAATTTGCGTACAATCGTCATCATTAAATCAGAGGTTCCCATTTTGAAATTGAAGATAATATGACAAAATATTATGCATACGTCACTTGGGCTTTGTACAAGATATTTTCGTACGAAATTTCAAAGAATCAATGCGTTTAGCCAAAACTGCGTACACTCGTTATCGTTAAATTAGTGGCCGCTATCTTGAAACAGAAATAAATGGGGAAAAAGCTTACAGAAGATACGTCATTTGACCTTCATACCTTCGTATCAAATTTCAGGACGAATTGGTCAATGCGTTTGGCCAAAACTGCGTACACTCGTTATCGTTAAATTAGTGGCCGCTATCTTGAAACAGAAATAAATGGGGAAAAAGCTTACAGAAGATACGTCATTTGACCTTCATACCTTCGTATCAAATTTCAGAACGAATTGGTCAATGCGTTTGGCCAAAACTGCGTACACTCGTTATCGTTAAATTAGTGGCCGCTATCTTGAAACAGAAATAAATGGGGAAAAAGCTTACAGAAGATACGTCATTTGACCTTCATACCTTCGTATCAAATTTCAGGACGAATTGGTCAATGCGTTTGGCCAAAACTGCGTACACTCGTTATCGTTAAATTAGTGGCCGCTATCTTGAAACAGAAATAAATGGGGAAAAAGCTTACAGAAGATACGTCATTTGACCTTCATACCTTCGTATCAAATTTCAGAACGAATTGGTCAATGCGTTTGGCCAAAACTGCGTACACTCGTTATCGTTAAATTAGTGGCCGCTATCTTGAAACAGAAATAAATGGGGAAAAAGCTTACAGAAGATACGTCATTTGACCTTCATACCTTCGTATCAAATTTCAGAACGAATTGGTCAATGCGTTTGGCTAAAACTGCGTACACTCGTTATCGTTAAATTAGTGACCGCTATCTTGAAATATCTTGAAACAGAAACAAATGGAAAAAAGCTTACAGAAGATACGTCATTTGACCTTCATACCTTCGTATCAAATTTCAGAACGAATTGGTCAATGCGTTTGGCTAAAACTGTGTACACTCGTTATCGTTAAATTAGTGGCCGCTATCTTGAAACAGAAATAAATGGGGAAAAAGCTTACAGAAGATACGTCATTTGACCTTCATACCTTCGTATCAAATTTCAGAACGAATTGGTCAATGCGTTTGGCCAAAACTGCGTACACTCGTTATCGTTAAATTAGTGGCCGCTATCTTGAAACAGAAATAAATGGGGAAAAGCTTACAGAAGATACGTCATTTGACCTTCATACCTTCGTATCAAATTTCAGAACAATTGGTCAATGCGTTTGGCCAAAACTGCGTACACTCGTTATCGTTAAATTAGTGGCCGCTATCTTGAAACAGAAATAAATGGGGAAAAGCTTACAGAAGATACGTCATTTGACCTTCATACCTTCGTATCAAATTTCAGAACGAATTGGTCAATGCGTTTGGCCAAAACTGCGTACACTCGTTATCGTTAAATTAGTGGCCGCTATCTTGAAACAGAAATAAATGGGGAAAAAGCTTACAGAAGATACGTCATTTGACCTTCATACCTTCGTATCAAATTTCAGAACAATTGGTCAATGCGTTTGGCTAAAACTACGTACACTCGTTACTGCATATCAGAGACCGCCATCTTGAAACGGAAGGGAATGGAAAAAATCTTACACATACGTCGTTCGGGCTTTATACAAGGTATCTCCGCACCAAGAATTTCAAAATAATTTGTGTGGTCAAAACTGTGTAACGAACACACAAACCAAATGACTAATAGTCGAGTTAGAACGGAGACCTCGCTTCGCTCTGCCATACAAGTCTACATATAACTTGCCGTTAATTATTTCGTACGCTAAACTTTGGGTGCACGCAATGACGTTTTCCAGTGACTTCACAATGTCTGTTTTTAGCAGAGTTCTTGCAGTGTGCAATTACTTCCACAGACATTGTCGCTCTTCGTTTACCTACACAAGAATGTTCGTCGAAAAAAATCATGCGTTAACGTAATAAAATTATCAAAAATTAATAAAAAAAACATATTTAATTATAAAATTTTGATATAATATTTTTGACTTTATTTAGTGGTAAATAAAGTGGTAAGAAAGTAATATTGTACAGCCCAAAAATGAGCTTGAGTACACAAAAGGGGTTTTAATTTCTTGTATATCTTGCTAGTCAGGACAAAGTATAGCTAAAACAATTCCTTTTGCAACTTACATTAACTTAGAGGCTGGTTCAATAGTAGCTTACTATAGAAAGTCCGCTAATAATAGTTGCTGTAAAGGTCGAAAGATGGACGGCTTAGTCACCCACTTTTCTAATTTTAGAGCAGTGTTTACTCACACTCTGCCAGAAAAACATTTCCGATGAGTTACCCCGTACACTTGAGTGAGACTTGACATTCTGACAAAGGAAGCAACGGAAGTGTCATCGTCATATGTAAATTACAACAAAATCAGTCAAAACACAGAAAAAAACTTAATACAACGGTACTGTTGTCGTTCCCGCGTAGTTCGTGGAGCTGCAAGTGACGAATGTTGGTACAGTTCTGCAACTCTATTACATCATGTATGGACGCTGTATTTTTTTAAAACATTTTCGCGCGTGTATATTTAGCACAATCGGTTTCTCTGTAAAGACAGTGAGCGGCAAACATTATTACCGAAACAACGTTCAAGAACTCATAGGCATAAAACTGAATCAACTTAATTTCACTAACTTCGAGTGAAGTTCCAAACATGTTCACGAGTGAACGAACATCAATCGAAGATTATAAACTTTAAGAACGGAAAACCTCGAAGTTATCCAGATGTTATTACGTTCCTTTTTTTGTGTGTAGTATACGAGTATAAATAACAGTAAATTTGGATCAACACTGGAATCAGTTGGTATAATTCAACTTGCAAAGTACTGTACTCCTTAGCTTGAAGAACAGCGTTCCGGCAGCCAAAATTGAATATCCATTAACAATTACTCGTGCTTTTCCTTATCTCTGGATACTGAAATTTACAAAAAAAAAAACATGATATACAACGTTCCGGCAGCCAAAATCGCATTGCCATTAACGATTACTCGTGGTTTGAAAATTTACAAAAAACCGTGATATACAGTGTTCCGGCAGCCAAAATCGCATTGCCATTGACGATTACTCGTGGTTTGAAAATTTACAAAAAACATGATATACAACGTTCCGGCAGCCAAAATCGCATTGCCATTAACGATTACTCGTGGTTTGAAAATTTACAAAAAACCGTGATATACAGTGTTCCGGCAGCCAAAATCGCATTGCCATTAACGATTACTCGTGGTTTGAAAATTTACAAAAAACCGTGATATACAGTGTTCCGGCAGCCAAAATCGCATTGCCATTAACGATTACTCGTGGTTTGAAAATTTACAAAAAACCGTGATATACAGTGTTCCGGCAGCCAAAATCGCATTGCCATTAACGATTACTCGTGGTTTGAAAATTTACAAAAAACCGTGATATACAGTGTTCCAGCAGCCAAAATCGCATTGCCATTAACGATTACTCGTGGTTTGAAAATTTACAAAAAACCATGATATACAGTGTTCCGGCAGCCAAAATCGCATTGCCATTAACGATTACTCGTGGTTTTAAAATTTACAAAAAACCGTGATATACAGTGTTCCAGCAGCCAAAATCGCATTGCCATTAACGATTACTCGTGGTTTGAAAATTTACAAAAAACCATGATATACAGTGTTCCGGCAGCCAAAATCGCATTGCCATTAACGATTACTCGTGGTTTTAAAATTTACAAAAACCGTGATATACAGTGTTCCGGCAGCCAAAATCGCATTGCCATTAACGATTACTCGTGGTTTGAAAATTTACAAAAAACCGTGATATACAGTGTTCCAGCAGCCAAAATCGCATTGCCATTAACGATTACTCGTGGTTTGAAAATTTACAAAAAACCATGATATACAGTGTTCCGGCAGCCAAAATCGCATTGCCATTAACGATTACTCGTGGTTTTAAAATTTACAAAAAACCGTGATATACAGTGTTCCGGCAGCCAAAATCGCATTGCCATTAACGATTACTCGTGGTTTGAAAATTTACAAAAAACCGTGATATACAGTGTTCCGGCAGCCAAAATCTCATTGCCATTAACGATTACTCGTGGTTTGAAAATTTACAAAAAACCGTGATATACAGTGTTCCGGCAGCCAAAATCGCATTGCCATTAACGATTACTCGTGGTTTGAAAATTTACAAAAAACCGTGATATACAGTGTTCCAGCAGCCAAAATCGCATTGCCATTAACGATTACTCGTGGTTTGAAAATTTACAAAAAACCATGATATACAGTGTTCCGGCAGCCAAAATCGCATTGCCATTAACGATTACTCGTGGTTTGAAAATTTACAAAAAACCGTGATATACAGTGTTCCGGCAGCCAAAATCGCATTGCCATTAACGATTACTCGTGGTTTGAAAATTTACAAAAAACCGTGATATACAGTGTTCCGGCAGCCAAAATCGCATTGCCATTAACGATTACTCGTGGTTTTAAAATTTACAAAAAACCATGATATACAGTGTTCCGGCAGCCAAAATCGCATTGCCATTAACGATTACTCGTGGTTTGAAAATTTACAAAAAACCGTGATATACAGTGTTCCGGCAGCCAAAATCGCATTGCCATTAACGATTACTCGTGGTTTTAAAATTTACAAAAACCGTGATATACAGTGTTCCGGCAGCAAAATCGCATTGCCATTAACGATTACTCGTGGTTTGAAAATTTACAAAAAACCGTGATATACAGTGTTCCGGCAGCCAAAATCGCATTGCCATTAACGATTACTCGTGGTTTGAAAATTTACAAAAACCGTGATATACAGTGTTCCGGCAGCCAAAATCGCATTGCCATTAACGATTACTCGTGGTTTGAAAATTTACAAAAAACCATGATATACAGTGTTCCGGCAGCCAAAATCGCATTGCCATTAACGATTACTCGTGGTTTGAAAATTTACAAAAACCGTGATATACAGTGTTCCGGCAGCCAAAATCGCATTGCCATTAACGATTACTCGTGGTTTGAAATTTACAAAAACCATGATATACAGTGTTCCGGCAGCCAAAATCGCATTGCCATTAACGATTACTCGTGGTTTTGAAATTTACAAAAAACCATGATATACAGTGTTCCGGCAGCCAAAATCGCATTGCCATTAACGATTACTCGTGGTTTGAAAATTTACAAAAAACCGTGATATACAGTGTTCCGGCAGCCAAAATCGCATTGCCATTAACGATTACTCGTGGTTTGAAAATTTACAAAAAACCGTGATATACAGTGTTCCGGCAGCCAAAATCGCATTGCCATTAACGATTACTCGTGGTTTTGAAATTTACAAAAAACCGTGATATACAGTGTTCCGGCAGCCAAAATCGCATTGCCATTAACGATTACTCGTGGTTTGAAAATTTACAAAAAACCGTGATATACAGTGTTCCGGCAGCCAAAATCGCATTGCCATTAACGATTACTCGTGGTTTTAAAATTTACAAAAACCGTGATATACAGTGTTCCGGCAGCCAAAATCGCATTGCCATTAACGATTACTCGTGGTTTGAAAATTTACAAAAACCGTGATATACAGTGTTCCGGCAGCCAAAATCGCATTGCCATTAACGATTACTCGTGGTTTGAAAATTTACAAAAAACCGTGATATACAGTGTTCCGGCAGCCAAAATCGCATTGCCATTAACGATTACTCGTGGTTTGAAAATTTACAAAAAACCGTGATATACAGTGTTCCGGCAGCCAAAATCGCATTGCCATTAACGATTACTCGTGGTTTGAAAATTTACAAAAACCGTGATATACAGTGTTCCGGCAGCCAAAATCGCATTGCCATTAACGATTACTCGTGGTTTGAAAATTTTAAAAACCGTGATATACAGTGTTCCGGCAGCCAAAATCGCATTGCCATTAACGATTACTCGTGGTTTGAAAATTTACAAAACCGTGATATACAGTGTTCCGGCAGCCAAAATCGCATTGCCATTAACGATTACTCGTGGTTTGAAAATTTACAAAAACCGTGATATACAGTGTTCCGGCAGCCAAAATCGCATTGCCATTAACGATTACTCGTGGTTTGAAAATTTACAAAAAACCGTGATATACAGTGTTCCGGCAGCCAAAATCGCATTGCCATTAACGATTACTCGTGGTTTGAAAATTTACAAAAAACCGTGATATACAGTGTTCCGGCAGCCAAAATCGCATTGCCATTAACGATTACTCGTGGTTTGAAAATTTACAAAACCGTGATATACAGTGTTCCGGCAGCCAAAATCGCATTGCCATTAACGATTACTCGTGGTTTGAAAATTTACAAAAACCGTGATATACAGTGTTCCGGCAGCCAAAATCGCATTGCCATTAACGATTACTCGTGGTTTGAAAATTTACAAAAACCGTGATATACAGTGTTCCGGCAGCCAAAATCGCATTGCCATTAACGATTACTCGTGGTTTGAAAATTTACAAAAAACCGTGATATACAGTGTTCCGGCAGCCAAAATCGCATTGCCATTAACGATTACTCGTGGTTTGAAAATTTACAAAAACCGTGATATACAGTGTTCCGGCAGCCAAAATCGCATTGCCATTAACGATTACTCGTGGTTTGAAAATTTACAAAAAACCGTGATATACAGTGTTCCGGCAGCCAAAATCGCATTGCCATTAACGATTACTCGTGGTTTGAAAATTTACAAAAAACCGTGATATACAGTGTTCCGGCAGCCAAAATCGCATTGCCATTAACGATTACTCGTGGTTTGAAAATTTACAAAAACCGTGATATACAGTGTTCCGGCAGCCAAAATCGCATTGCCATTAACGATTACTCGTGGTTTGAAAATTTACAAAAAACCGTGATATACAGTGTTCCGGCAGCCAAAATCGCATTGCCATTAACGATTACTCGTGGTTTGAAAATTTACAAAAAACCGTGATATACAGTGTTCCGGCAGCCAAAATCGCATTGCCATTAACGATTACTCGTGGTTTGAAAATTTACAAAAACCGTGATATACAGTGTTCCGGCAGCCAAAATCGCATTGCCATTAACGATTACTCGTGGTTTGAAAATTTACAAAAACCGTGATATACAGTGTTCCGGCAGCCAAAATCGCATTGCCATTAACGATTACTCGTGGTTTGAAAATTTACAAAAAACCGTGATATACAGTGTTCCGGCAGCCAAAATCGCATTGCCATTAACGATTACTCGTGGTTTGAAAATTTACAAAACCGTGATATACAGTGTTCCGGCAGCCAAAATCGCATTGCCATTAACGATTACTCGTGGTTTGAAAATTTACAAAAAACCGTGATATACAGTGTTCCGGCAGCCAAAATCGCATTGCCATTAACGATTACTCGTGGTTTGAAAATTTACAAAAACCGTGATATACAGTGTTCCGGCAGCCAAAATCGCATTGCCATTAACGATTACTCGTGGTTTGAAAATTTACAAAAACCGTGATATACAGTGTTCCGGCAGCCAAAATCGCATTGCCATTAACGATTACTCGTGGTTTGAAAATTTACAAAAACCGTGATATACAGTGTTCCGGCAGCCAAAATCGCATTGCCATTAACGATTACTCGTGGTTTGAAAATTTACAAAAAACCGTGATATACAGTGTTCCGGCAGCCAAAATCGCATTGCCATTAACGATTACTCGTGGTTTGAAAATTTACAAAAACCGTGATATACAGTGTTCCGGCAGCCAAAATCGCATTGCCATTAACGATTACTCGTGGTTTGAAAATTTACAAAAACCGTGATATACAGTGTTCCGGCAGCCAAAATCGCATTGCCATTAACGATTACTCGTGGTTTGAAAATTTACAAAAACCGTGATATACAGTGTTCCGGCAGCCAAAATCGCATTGCCATTAACGATTACTCGTGGTTTGAAAATTTACAAAACCGTGATATACAGCGTTCCAGCAGCCAAAATCGCATTGCCATTAACGATTACTCGTGGTTTGAAAATTTACAAAAAACCGTGATATACAGCGTTCCAGCAGCCAAAATCGCATTGCCATTAACGATTACTCGTGGTTTGAAAATTTACAAAACCGTGATATACAGTGTTCCGGCAGCCAAAATCGCATTGCCATTAACGATTACTCGTGGTTTGAAAATTTACAAAAACCGTGATATACAGCGTTCCAGCAGCCAAAATCGCATTGCCATTAACGATTACTCGTGGTTTGAAAATTTACAAAAACCGTGATATACAGCGTTCCAGCAGCCAAAATCGCATTGCCATTAACGATTACTCGTGGTTTGAAAATTTACAAAAAAAAACCGTGATATACAGTGTTCCGGCAGCCAAAATCGCATTGCCATTAACGATTACTCGTGGTTTGAAAATTTACAAAAACCGTGATATACAGTGTTCCGGCAGCCAAAATCGCATTGCCATTAACGATTACTCGTGGTTTGAAAATTTACGTGGTTTGAAAAAAAACCGTGATATACAGCGTTCCGGCAGCCAAAATCGCATTGCCATTAACGATTACTCGTGGTTTGAAAATTTACAAAAACCGTGATATACAGCGTTCCAGCAGCCAAAATCGCATTGCCATTAACGATTACTCGTGGTTTGAAAATTTACAAAAAACCGTGATATACAGTGTTCCGGCAGCCAAAATCGCATTGCCATTAACGATTACTCGTGGTTTGAAAATTTACAAAAACCGTGATATACAGCGTTCCGGCAGCCAAAATCGCATTGCCATTAACGATTACTCGTGGTTTGAAAATTTACAAAACCGTGATATACAGCGTTCCAGCAGCCAAAATCGCATTGCCATTAACGATTACTCGTGGTTTGAAAATTTACAAAAACCGTGATATACAGCGTTCCAGCAGCCAAAATCGCATTGCCATTAACGATTACTCGTGGTTTGAAAATTTACAAAAACCGTGATATACAGCGTTCCAGCAGCCAAAATCGCATTGCCATTAACGATTACTCGTGGTTTGAAAATTTACAAAAACCGTGATATACAGTGTTCCAGCAGCCAAAATCGCATTGCCATTAACGATTACTCGTGGTTTGAAAATTTACAAAAAACCGTGATATACAGCGTTCCAGCAGCCAAAATCGCATTGCCATTAACGATTACTCGTGGTTTGAAAATTTACAAAAAACCGTGATATACAGCGTTCCAGCAGCCAAAATCGCATTGCCATTAACGATTACTCGTGGTTTGAAAATTTACAAAAACCGTGATATACAGCGTTCCGGCAGCCAAAATCGCATTGCCATTAACGATTACTCGTGGTTTGAAAATTTACAAAAAACCGTGATATACAGCGTTCCGGCAGCCAAAATCGCATTGCCATTAACGATTACTCGTGGTTTGAAAATTTACAAAAAACCGTGATATACAGCGTTCCGGCAGCCAAAATCGCATTGCCATTAACGATTACTCGTGGTTTGAAAATTTACAAAAAACCGTGATATACAGTGTTCCGGCAGCCAAAATCGCATTGCCATTAACGATTACTCGTGGTTTGAAAATTTACAAAAAACCGTGATATACAGCGTTCCGGCAGCCAAAATCGCATTGCCATTAACGATTACTCGTGGTTTGAAAATTTACAAAAAAACCGTGATATACAGCGTTCCAGCAGCCAAAATCGCATTGCCATTAACGATTACTCGTGGTTTGAAAATTTACAAAAAACCGTGATATACAGTGTTCCGGCAGCCAAAATCGCATTGCCATTAACGATTACTCGTGGTTTGAAAATTTACAAAAACCGTGATATACAGTGTTCCGGCAGCCAAAATCGCATTGCCATTAACGATTACTCGTGGTTTGAAAATTTACAAAAAACCGTGATATACAGTGTTCCGGCAGCCAAAATCGCATTGCCATTAACGATTACTCGTGGTTTGAAAATTTACAAAAAACCGTGATATACAGTGTTCCGGCAGCCAAAATCGCATTGCCATTAACGATTACTCGTGGTTTGAAAATTTACAAAAAACCGTGATATACAGTGTTCCGGCAGCCAAAATCGCATTGCCATTAACGATTACTCGTGGTTTGAAAATTTACAAAAAACCGTGATATACAGCGTTCCGGCAGCCAAAATCGCATTGCCATTAACGATTACTCGTGGTTTGAAAATTTACAAAAAACCGTGATATACAGTGTTCCGGCAGCCAAAATCGCATTGCCATTAACGATTACTCGTGGTTTGAAAATTTACAAAAAACCGTGATATACAGCGTTCCAGCAGCCAAAATCGCATTGCCATTAACGATTACTCGTGGTTTGAAAATTTACAAAAAACCGTGATATACAGTGTTCCGGCAGCCAAAATCGCATTGCCATTAACGATTACTCGTGGTTTGAAAATTTACAAAAAACCGTGATATACAGCGTTCCAGCAGCCAAAATCGCATTGCCATTAACGATTACTCGTGGTTTGAAAATTTACAAAAAACCGTGATATACAGTGTTCCGGCAGCCAAAATCGCATTGCCATTAACGATTACTCGTGGTTTTAAAATTTACAAAAAACCGTGATATACAGCGTTCCAGCAGCCAAAATCGCATTGCCATTAACGATTACTCGTGGTTTGAAAATTTACAAAAACCGTGATATACAGCGTTCCGGCAGCCAAAATCGCATTGCCATTAACGATTACTCGTGGTTTGAAAATTTACAAAAAACCGTGATATACAGCGTTCCGGCAGCCAAAATCGCATTGCCATTAACGATTACTCGTGGTTTGAAAATTTACAAAAAACCGTGATATACAGTGTTCCGGCAGCCAAAATCGCATTGCCATTAACGATTACTCGTGGTTTGAAAATTTACAAAAAACCGTGATATACAGTGTTCCGGCAGCCAAAATCGCATTGCCATTAACGATTACTCGTGGTTTGAAAATTTACAAAAAACCGTGATATACAGTGTTCCGGCAGCCAAAATCGCATTGCCATTAACGATTACTCGTGGTTTGAAAATTTACAAAAAACCGTGATATACAGTGTTCCGGCAGCCAAAATCGCATTGCCATTAACGATTACTCGTGGTTTTCATTACCTCAGGATACTAAAAATTTACAAAAAAACTGTAATATATCCACTAATACGCAGCGTTCAAAAAAGTAAGTCGTAAAACTTCCAAAAATAATATTTCGGTCACTTTTTTTATCTCGCATCAGCGACTCCACTGTTTTCAGTAAAGTCTTCAGAACCCGATTGTTTTCTTTCCGTTGTTTGATTTTACATCAGCTACAGTTTCGACCAGTTGACCCTCGAGAAGAGAGACATTTATTACCGCGCAAAATTGGAATATTAATCTCAGAATTTCTTGACCGCCACGCGCAAGCGGAAACCTCAAACAAGTGTATATTTTTGTCAGAAAATTATGACACGCCAGATGTTACAAAGTACTTCCCCTCAGGCGACAAACAGCAAACAGCTGTAGTAGATATAAAAACAATGTAAACCTTCGCGTATATTTACAAAGTAATGAACAGGTGGTGCAGTGGTGCAGGTGAGGTCGGACCTGTAATTACTTCCAGATTCGGCAACAATCTGCATACGCCCAGTTCCATCTGCATCTTTCCCAGGTGTCTTCCGTCTAATGCATCTCTCTCTCACGCGCACGCACCGCTGCAGACCAAACTAATTTGTCCATTTCTCGGAATCTATTTTTAATTTTTCAAACAAGTTTTTTAAAGCAATTTTTTGTTACAAAATTATTTAAAAAGTCGGATTTTCTCAAAATCGGTTCTTTTCAATCAAATTTTACTCAAAACATGGTGTATCTCGAAGTATCAAAAGCATGGTCGATCTAGAAAACCTTTAAAAATCTGTTCATCAGATTCTGCTAAAGTTTTAGTCTTATATGGAGATAAGTAACTCAAGTCAGTGTAGCAAATATGAAATACAAGAAATTCACGGTTCACAAGTGAACAGAAAGAACCAAAAATTGAATCTGAACGACGTTGATTTTTTTTTATTTACTCTCGAATCGTAAAACCTTGTGGCACTCTTTGAATTGCACATCTCAGCTCCTCGTACAGTTATGATTTAAGGCTAACAAAATGTGTTGCGCCAATTTTGGAAAATTTGACCGGGTTTCCGGATTTTTCAGGGAATGATTTAGCCTAACCGTAAGAATATTGTTATTACAAATTTGGAGTCAACAATAAAATTACAAATGCCGCATCTACAACGCCTACAAACAAAAATTTCTTTACTTTTACTTAACAGATGACCAGATGTTAAGTATTGTTATTGACTCAGATGAACCAATAACAAGGCTTATTGTATTATCTTTACTTTCCATACGTTACAACTATGAAGTTATGCCATCCAATTACTTAATCCTAAATAAGCAACATAATATGCGTAAATAAACAATGATAAACAATGATATTTTATTACATTAATTAATTATAGTGATCAAAGAGTCAGTACAATCATTTAGAAAGTGTTTCTCGATTCAATTAAAAGCCGCAGATAAAAGTCAAACCATGGCTATAAAAGCAACACAATAAAACTAATTTTTAATTTACCATCAGCCCAAGTGTCCGTCTAATGGTGTAGGCTATCGTTGTGAGTTTAATGATCCTTTTATTAGTTATATATCTTACTTTGAAGTTCTTCAATAATTTAATTATTCTCTGTATTGTTGTTATTGACACTTTAGCAATTAACAACTGATGAGATTCTGCATGCGGTTTAATGCGTTTTTATAAAATAATGTTCGAACCTGATTTTGAAAATACATATACGAACACATTTGTGTACTTATGACATATATTAGAAGAAAATTTGATGAAAATAATTAAACTTGATAAAAAATGGATTGAATTTTTTTATTCTGAGATATGGGCTTAACCAGAGGTGCGTGCCAAATGCGATCGAGAACAGTCAATTCGTTTGGCCTCAAGCAATCTGTATTTAAACACAGACATTAGGAATATATTTTTTGGCTCAATGAGAGCTAAAAACCGATCTCAAGATTTATTTTTTTTACTATCACGATACTTTCATTTTGTAATTGGCAAGTAAATCGAAAAAAATATAAAATGAACCTTGGCACAACCGAAGAGCCACGAGGTTTTTGTAAGGCTGAGTGGCGGAGCGAACTACGCAATTTAAAACCGAACCTATTGTTTTTAATGTAAGTGCAGCGTAACGGAGCTGAACGGAGTCAAGTGGCGCTGGAAACCGCTCCGCGTAGCTTCGACTCTGTCTAAGTACGGTTTTAAAACTGATTCCGCTTCCCCCACCACGTTGTCCATGACTCCAACTTATTATTTCTCGTCACCTAGGTACCGTTTCATAGATTACTGTTTTTAAACGTAGTAGTTTCCTAGAATCCGTTATAGCAGGCCTACATATTTAAATTAAAAGATACAAACACGTATTTCAAAATGACTGAAACCCGCATTTCGTGCCACCCGCCTAAGAAACTTATTTAGACGACTTATTTCTTTTAGGTTAAGTGAAAATAATTTAATATGTTAATATAAGAATATTCAATACTTTAGTGTGACTAGGTTTTGTACTTTACAAGCACTTACAGTAACGAGTCACAGCACACTATCGTAAATTAACTGAAATTAGATACAGGATGGGTTCCTTTTTTCCACTTTATCAATATACAAAGTATAACAAATACGGTAACCACGAAAAAAATCAATACTGACATATTCACAGATCACAAACGTTCTTTTTAACATGTATCATGTTTTAGTGTTGGTTGTGACGGATTTTGCGGGACGCGTGATGCGAGGAACATGTTTATATTGATACGTTAACAGTGTATTTTGTGCGTAGCAAGTTTCATATTAAATTAATTTTAGGCTAATTAAAAATTACTGTTTCCATCCGGGTTCGAACCGGGGACCTTGCGAGTGTGATAAACTACACTATGAAACTTCGAAGAAGTTTGACCGATTTAAGTAGGCCTACAAGAAATAAATCGTTAATTTAATTTTGGTAGTTGTATTAAAAGATCAGCTGATTTCATTGAATATTATACGTTTTAGATCATGTTAAAAACTAGCTATGTTAATTTGTCGTGTTTTCGGGAATTATCGTAATTAGAATAAAAAAGGAAGAGAAAACATGATACACGATTTTTATTTCTAGTTCAATAATATTGTTTTTCTCAATTTAGGCTACTCCCCAACCTTTAATTATGCTATTTCCAAAGTTTGAGTATACTGATTTGTCGTAAATGACCAAACTTTCAACAAAATCTGATGAACCAATTTTTAGATTTTAAGATGATTTCTCAGTTTTTTTTTTGGCTCCTAAACAGGAATTTAAAAAAAGTGACCCATAAGTTTTGTTTGATAAAATTTTGAGGAAATCCGATATATTTGTTTAAACATTAAAATAGTTTCACGATATGAGAAATCCAAATTGCATCGAAATCAATTAGTCTGAACCCGACGGCTGTCAGGTTTGTTTTGTTTTTTCGATATACTGCCGAAACGTATGTGTTTTCAATTTCAAATTTGCTATTATAATGATTTAAGTTACGAAGTATAGAAGCAATTAATCGAAATCTGATAAAACGATTATATAAAATTGGTTACCTTATTTATTTAAAATGTTTTTGATTTGTTTAAAAGACTCCCAGTACTAGGGATTATGCACGTTTTCCGTACATATCGGCTGACAAAATTAAATCTTAAAGCACTACCATACAATTTAGATCATAAGTTTTAAAAGCACTGCCATCTATGGTACAGTGCTTAGAACTGATTGAACGAGACCCGTTGCAATAAATCCACAGAGAGTCGACAAAGAAAAGCAAACATTCGGAACACAGACCACTTTTGACTGTTCCGCCTTTGCAATGCTTTTTGTATTTCTTTCAATGGCCACGCTAAGTGCCATTTTTCTCGGTCTTTACACAAACAATTTCGCCCTTTTCTTTGAGCTAATTTGACGGCGGCATAAATAATTGGTTGTTTCCTTTTCCACGCCAACTTTACTTTGAATGGAAGTAGTAGAGAGGCAGCAAAGCGGTATTTGTTGATCTGTGACTACACCAGAAATATAAATATGCGTATGTAAGCACAAGTTTATTTTAATGTAGGACGAGGAAAGGTTTTAAAACTACATACTGTAATAGTTTATTATTTTATTACTACTTTATATTGTGTGAAACATTCTTCGTTTTTATCAGATTTGATCGCACAAAAATCTATTTTAGTTGTACAATTACCAGCGAAATCCGTTCTTCAATTTCAAAATGGCAGCAGTTAGGTCTAAACTACAAACCTTTTTTAAAAAATCATAACTATTCTTTTTTACAATTTTTTTAAAATTTCACTTTACATCGCAGTCAGCATTAAAAGATGCATAAATTAGCCATTTTAATTTCCATTAAAAATATGAAAATAATTCAAACTGCGGTTAAGGTTTATTTTCACATTTTAATGTAATTTAAAGTAATACAGACTTTGATGGTAATTATAACAGTGAAATCAACGTTTCAAAAAAGGTAAGACTTAAAATTATTGCAATATTGTTACTTTTTTTAAGGAATTCGCTTCCACACGACAGACGCCGCGATTATTTAATTCAATTCGTTAACAAACAACATAACGAAGTGCAATATTTCAGTAAATATTTTTACTCAGTATTTTATCGGTAGTTCAGTAGATAAAAAAATATCTTCAGTTCTGTCGACGACTGCAAGCAGCACATATCCAGTTTTAATTATTTTTGCAAAAGGTATCGAGGACAGTATCCCTCAGTTTAAAGGACAGTACCAGGTGGGAGTAAGTCCTTTAAACCCGACTGTCCTTTATATGAGAGCGGAATCTGTAAGTGCCCTGATTATTAATCAAAATTGATTTACCTTCTTTGATTTCGAGTACAAAATGTTCAAGCATAAATGAAATTAAACTATCAACACATAAATAGTACAGTAATATATACTGTAATTTATAAAACAATTTTTTTAACTCTGATAAAAAATGTATCACTAACAAAATATCAAACACAATTTTTTTGTCTTTTAAACCCGAATTCTGTTAAAAGGAGTCGAAAACTAGGGTTTACTACACTGACACTAAAATAACACCATACTGTGTGCGATCCCCCATCCATCCTCTCGGTAAATCTCGCACTTCATTCTCAAGTTCCCGCCGTAATTCATTTGGAATTACAGAGGAGACTTTAATGCTGAAGCGATGCGGGGCCTCTATTAACAATCCTCCATTGCTCTCCAGGAAATGCAAATGAATCCCGGCACTGAGGTGGGGGAATAAATCGATGCCCCAGGGATCAAATTGTTTCTCGGCTCGAGTCGCATGACGTCAAAACTTTTCTTATTCATTGCTTTTAGCGAATTTTCACTCGAGATTAACTACACGAACGGCCATCATAGTAAGATCCAGATCCGGGGGACTCTGAAGTAATTAACTCCAATCCTGAACTTTGGCGAGCATAGGCAAAAGCAAAAGCATTTCGTTATCTAGCGAAGTCCATCCAAACGCTTTAAATATTAAAAAAGCATATCTTTCTAATTTTTTTCTTGTCTAAACAAGAACGATGACGGACCAAGACAATTTGAAATTTTCAAATCTAATGATGATTTAGTGAAAATTGTGATGTAATTATGTTATCTACAGGAAAAAAAACAGCTGTATGTAGCAATTATTTAATTTGCAGTTTCATAATTTTTAGATTCTTGAATGACAATTATAATTTTTTTTTAAATTATAATTGCTGTCGGAATAACTTTACAAGAATGCGTGGTGGATACTCTTACTATATTTAGTAATTTGTATTATCTCGGATGACTTTCTAAACACCCTGTAGACCAGACTGGAACTATTGCATCAAACCTTGCCACCAACCTATCATTACCACAAGGACCAATCATTACTGTTGTACAAATATCTAGCCCCCAGAACTACAATTTTCAATACTAACAAGTCCTTTTACCTCCTCTAAAATTGCCCACGCTGTCAGTGTTTGGGTTCAGTCTAATTTACATGTAAGCTGTATCACTAGTTCTTGTGTTTGTGCTTTCTAGTTCCAAATATTGGTGTAACTTTTGTTGTGATGGAAATGCATGTTTGAACACTATTCTACAAAAATATTTCTTTTTACTTCACACAAAAAAGGCTACAGAGAAACTTTAAATCGTTTTAAGAACCATTAAAAAAGTGGTTTCTTCAATGATGATGGCATGCAGCAACATACCTATAGGGCACATTTTGGTCTAATTTAGTAGGGGACATGGGCAGTATAATTTGGCCTTATCGTCTACAAATTCTTTTTTTAACAAATTTCCATCGGTAAGTGAACAGCCATCGTTATAAGGCCGTGCTTTCAACAATAAAATAAGCACAATCCTAACCTGTAAAGCACGTTTCGATTTTTTTTTTAAGGCGAAAAGCACATTAAGGCTATTTCGTTACACACCAAAATCTGTGATTTAGACCATTTTAAGTAAAATTACTGTCCATTACAAATCTGTCCATTAATAATCTCAGCAACGCAGTTGTCTCGCTGACCTGATTAGCGAAATTCCTAAGATTTTTTTATCTTCACTTTTTTGATGTTCTGATTTTACAATTCAGATTTTAAAATCTGCATAAATTTGCACTTTAAATTTTCAAATTGCACTGAAAATACGAAAAAGAACCCTGACAGCCGTTAAAATATTTCTTAATTTAAAGGATTTTGAAAATTAAAAATGCTGATTTATGCAGTTTTTAAAGCTAATTACGAAGACGAAAAGGATTTAAAAAAAAGTCAAACAAAAAGTTATGAATTTTTAAAGATCAGAAACTGTCATTTTTAAACTGTTTAACGAATTTTGCTGGTTAACGAACTTGTACAAGGTATTATCATAACCGATTTTCGTGCTAAGTTTGAATCAAATCTGACCAAAATTGCGAACGTGAGAGTGATAATGCGCGCGCACGCACGCGTGAGTGAAAACGTTTATATTCAAACATACACAAAATATAAAAGTTTTAACGAACCCTCAAAAATTAATCTAGAGGTCAGAATCGGTGCATTTTTGTTTTTTTTTTTTTTTTTTTTTTTTTTTTTTTGTTTGTTTAACGTCCGACTATTGTGCACACTTGGGCTAATGCAGACGGTGGGATGATTTATAGCTTATGAAAATGCCAAGCCCTCGCCGGGAATCGAACCCGGATCCTCGGGGTGACAGCCTAGTACGCTATCCACTAGGCCACCGAGGCGGCAGAATCGGTGCAAGAGCAAGGTCCCAGGTCTGAGTCTTACACGATGACGGCGCCGCTCCAACACATCATTTTTCCAATAGGACTTCGCTAATAATAGCGACTCGCAGCTGTTTCGCTGACGTGAAAAAGCAAATTTCCAAAAATAATTTCTTTATCTTACACTTTTTTCAAATGTTGACTTCACTAATACATTCAGCATTAAAGCCGGGTGGCCACCAATTGCGATACGGAGCGGACTACGCATTCAAAACCTTACCTATTGAATTAGTGCAGCCACTGAAAGCGTAACGGAGCTGGACTCCGCTACGAATAGCTTCGACTTTGTCTAGGTTCGGTTTTGAAGCAGACTTCGCTTTCCCCCACGTTTCTAAACTTACTATTTCTCGTTACCTAGGTTACTGTTGCTTTATTTACGATTTTTAAACATAATAGTTCCTGGGATCCGTTACAGTAGGCCTAAATATTTTTATTTAAAAGACACAAACGAATTATTTAATCTGACTGAATTCCGCTTCCGGTTGCCGTTCGCCTTTATTGCTCCGCTCTGTATTTGGTGGCCGCCCGGCCTAAAACTGCGTTAAGTCTATGAACCGTATCGTATTAGCATTTTAAAATTAAATTACGTGAAAATACGGCAATAAACACTACCCGCCGTGAAATTCGATTTCTTGACCAACAGATTTAAAAATTCAAAATGCAATTCTAATTAATGCAATTTTTAACTCTGATGATTGTGAAATCAGATTTTCAAAATAATTTACGACAAAAAAGTTATGATTTAAGAAAAACTGAGCTGACCGCTATTTTTGAAACAGCTGAGCTAGCCTCGTTTTCCTGGTTCGACTTCAAGGTCAACGATGAAAGATATTTCGACTATTGCAAATAAGAATGGCCCAAAACAAAGTTACACTGTTGCCAAACCTCTGCCTAATTAAGGCAAACATTTCGGTTAAGTGAAACGACATTGAATTAATTGCCGGGTTAATGAGAGAGCACAGCAATCAAACAAGCCGGAGCGCGTCAAGGTCATTCGGCGTGTTCTATTTCTGCGTAGCTGCGGGTTATGTAACGCTACTGTAGTGTGGGAACGATGAGACAAATCGGTCATCGACTGCAAGTATCCACTGTTCCCATCTGCAATGCACTGGACAATTAAAATCCAAATATTATAAATTAAGGGTGCATAAACTTTCCCATATTCAAACGTTTCACACAAAATAATATCACCAATGATTTATATTAGGTGATCGAAACGAATTTCCTAATATACTGTTTATCATGCCATTTTGTATACAGTATTTTACAAACACAATCAGCATTAAAATCTGCATACGGTACTAGTTCAAAGAACAGTAGACCACGCAGTATATTCTTAATTGCTTGGCCACCGTGATATGACACCACACTGACATGCGCGTAACATTTGCCGCCAATTTAAACGATAACCGTAATATTTTAAAAAAAGGTTTCCTGACCAGTTTTACAGGGTCTGCTATTTCTCAATGAAGTCAAAATTGCGATAGGTCTTGCCGTTCAGCCATTACAGGAAACAGCCCGCAACTACACTCGCCATCGTTAAACCAGGGGACCGCCATCTTGAAATGGAAATGAATGAGAAGAAATCTTACACATCCGTCGTCAGGGCTTTATCTTCGTACTGAATTTCAAAACAATCGGTCTATGTGTCTGGCCAAAAATGCGTAAAAAACACAAAAACCAAATACCAACAGTCGACTTGAAACAAAGACCTCACTTAGTTCGGTCAATTAGCAAATGAAACTTTCAAATTACTGAAATGAAAAAATGAAACCTGACAGCAGTTAAATCAATTTTCTTAATTTTAACAAACTTTGAAAATACAAAATTTTAATCTATTTACTTACGATAAGACGGTAAAATAAAATTTTGAAAAAAAATTAAGTTTTCTTTTTTAAAGATTTGGATCGGCCGCCATTTTGAAACTAACAAAAAGATTTCGCTGAGTAACGATTTCTTCAAGAAATCATGATAATAATTAACAACAGCTTTTTATGCCAAGTTTATATAAAGTCGGACCAAAATTGCAAACGTGGTAACACACGTTTGTGTGTGTGTGTGTGTGTGTGTGTGTGTGTGTGTGTGTGTGTTTCTTTGTTTGTCTGCCTGTGTGTAAAACTGTTCTAAAGGTGATCTAGATTTTAGATCCCGAGTCTGGGTCTCACCATGATGGCAGCTCCAAACGTTTTGCTATAGAAATTCATTAAAAATCCAGTTCGGACCGACAAAAACATTAGGAAAATCGGTCTACTTACTTTCAATGGGTTCTTCTGATTTTCCACACATTTTGTTTACACGTGAAAATCAATTCAAGTTAGTAATACCAAATTTGAAATTGAAAAAAATTACGATTCTACAATAAATAGAAAAAAGTAGATCAAATTTGACGGCGGTCAGGGTTTATTATTATTATCCGCTTCTCAGTCTGTAAGATAAAAAAAATAAAAGTTCACTAGAACTCCCACGAAAACGTATCATCAATCCGGTAGCCACCATCAAATGCGGAGCGGATTTGCACTAACCGGAGTGGACTACGCATTGAAAACCCAACCTATTGTTTTTGCTGTAAGTGCGGCCACTGAAAGTGGAACGAAACTGAGTCGCTGGGTTCCTACGCATTTGGTGACCACCCGGTCTTATCACTTTCAACTGTGCAAATGAGTTCGGACATAAACCTCCCCTAAGTACAGCCTGTCTATTCCGACCTGAGCCTTATTCATGCAGTTATAGCCAACTAGTGTTACGACGTCATCAACCAACGGACTTGACGACGTGTCTCCATTTGGTTATTCTATTGGTCAACCAGCGATCAGAGAGTGTAGTAATGAGACCAGTTAGCTCCATTTCGTCTTGCTTATTTTACAGCGACATCTGTTACCTTGAACCTTCTTTGTCAATCCATTTCTCAATACTTCCAACATCATCCTTTCCACAGCCTTTTGCACTAACTGTAGACGACTTATATTTCTTTTAATTTAAAAACAAGCAGACCTATCAAAACCTTAAGATCGATTTTTCCACGATCACTTGGCACAGTAAGGAAATAAAATGCTAACGGTTTACTTTGAAATTAGCATTCTCGCTATCCCACGCGGGGCCGACAACTACAGGCTGGGTGCACGTATATTCACTGACACAGATTCGTGAACGGAACTGGATAAAAAACCGTGGGTTGTTAGGAAGTCGTCTTCTCCTCAGCTGATTTCTTATCTCTGGCAAAAACATATGAGAATACTGAATGCACTTCCGTATTGTTGTCCATTTTCATTTACTTTTCTTGTATTGTGTAAATTTTTTGCTTGGTGAGAATTGTTTAAAAATACTCTCATAACTGCTTTAGCGAATCTCCACAGAAAACTGAGCGGCCATTATAGCAAAATCCAGAACCGGGAACTTGAAATGATCGCAGATTCTGACATTTTTTGAAGCGTCGTTTTATATATATATATATATATATATATATATATATATATATATATATATATTTGTGTAATTTAAGCATGTGTAATGAAATTATTAAACTATACTATAATTTCAAACATTTTTACCTGATCCATCTATTCCCCGTAATACCTGTGCCACTGCTCGTTTCATGAAGCCAGTCCACCCCTGCCCATCAACCAGAAGATGGTATTTGATGAATACACTCTAGACAAGATGCCGGATGACACAAAAATCAATTTTTAATTATAGTGAATCTACAGTATTCTTAGCTGACGGAGCCGGAGTTGTGTGTATGAAACCCTGAATACAGGTCTCCTTAGAAGAGCGCTATAATCAAAAATTCTAGAAAATTCAAATCTAGTCTAATATCTCTGGTTCCAAAGATAGAAACATGGACAGGGATAGACAAACTAGCGGTATCAACTTCCTACATCCTACTGTTAGAATGCCCAACAGAACATAGGACAAGAAGTAAAAATTCCCTCTAAAAAGACCAAAAACTTCACAAAGATAGAACTATTAGACTACTAACACGTCAACTCGGTCTAGATGTGAAATTACGCCTCCTTACATGCTATATTTTTGTAATCCCATTATATGGAATGGAGGGGTATGGACTTTATTGCACTAAAACTGTCAAAAAATTAAACCGTTGAGATACGGATTTATCGGTGTATGTTTATGGACGGAAGTATGGGGTCTGAACACATTCACAGACGTCCTACGCACTTGGCCGGATGGCTACCAAATACGAAGAAGAGGTGCGCTGAGCGGAGCGAACTAAGCATTCAAAACCATACATGTTGGGTTTTTAATCTGCAAATGGTCACTGAAAGAGAAGCGGAGACATGCGATTCCGCTCAGCTCAGGTTCGCTTTCAGTAGAAGCACTTACACTGACCTCTGCTCAATACAACTTCACTCCGCATTTGGTGGTTACAATACTACTGACATGTAGTAAAGGGTCACAGTTGTCATTTTCTGCAGCATGTCTTATAGGGAGATTTTTTTAAAGGCGAAAAGCACATTGGGGCTATTATCACCTCCCTAAATGTAAGTGTAAGTGTAAAGTGTTAAAGTCGTAAGTGTAGTACTGTAAGTGTAAATGTGTGTTAGACTCGGGTACAGCGAGGGACATCTAAATCCTCTCAAAAGGTGCAGCTAGTCAGCACGCGCTGCGGGGTCTTACAGGGAGAAATTGTACGTCGCAAACTATCAAGAACCTGAGGGAATGGTATGGCAAAAGTGCCACATCTCCAATCTTGAGTAAGAAGAAGAACAACTTGTTGCCATTTTACCCACTGGGCTACAGTGCTCCGAAATGTAATTTTAAGTATTGCTTTACAATTAATCAAAATATTTAAATACGTTCGTCGAGTGAACTAACCTGTTTGAGAAGGATTTGAAATGGATCTATTAAATCGCTCTGCTCCAGCGACAAACACAAATAATGACTAAATCCAAAGGAATCACGTTTTTGGCCACATTCCAAATTTGTTTCGTTTCAGCTGCTTGTAGTCGAGAATATCAGCCTGCTTTCATCTAACGTGTTTTATTACAAATTGTACTGAGTGGGATTTTTTTGCTACTACAGAAGTAAGCTGCATTTATTGTATCACATTAAAGGAAATAAAACCAAATACACTACACAACATTTCTCACATTCAACTGATTCCTCAAAATTCCAGATCAAGTGTGTTGTGTGTGTGTGTGTGTGTGTGTGTGTGTGTGTGTGTGTGTGTGTGTGTGTGTGTGTGTGTGTGTGTGTGTGTGCGCGCGCGCGTTTAGCACTCTGGCGTTCGCAATTTTGATACGATTTGTTATAAATTTATTTTAGTAATAGCTTTGCCAAATTCGTTACGAAACAAAATTCGTTTAACAGTTTCAAAATGGCAGTAATTCCAAAATCGTTTAAAAAAATCATTAAATTTTTATCTGATTCCACCACAGTAATCAAGCTATAAAATCTGTTTAAATTATCATTTTCAATTTTCAATGTACTTTATATACTGTTCAAATTCTAATTATTATGCTGATTAAAACGCTGATTTTATTTCTAAAAAAGTATAAGAAAATCAGCGATACAGGGGCTTCTGGCGGTTATTTTGTAAATGAAATGTTGATCATACTCTTACAGTAAGCCTGCAACAAAATATCATAGGGGAGAAATACAGTTTAATGCTTCACATTAGCCTTGTGGGACACGAATCTAATAGTCGAGATGTGCACAGTGCCACGAGCCCAGACAGGACAGACAGGAAACTGTGACGTGTAAAATATCTCCCTGAAGGCTACTCCCGGTGGCTGTGTTCAGTGTCAGGACGTGAGGAGCATGCAGCATCGTACGCAGGACTCGTGACGAAAATACAGTAGCCTTCTTATTCTATTCCTTGCACCTGCAAGTATTTATTCGATACGGTAACCGAAACTGTTATTAGTAAATTTCAATTAGAACACTTGAGCAATTGGATTAACATCATGGTAAGACCTAGACTTGAGATCTTAAAAGCAGCAACAATCCTAGATAACTTTTTGAGAGATCGTTAAAATTTGTGCGTGCGTGCGTGCGTGTGCGTGCGTGCGTGCGTGCGTGTGTGTGTGTGTGTGTGTGTGTGTGTGTGTGTGTGTGTGTGTGTGTGTGTGTGTTCACGCTCTCGTTCGTAATTTTAGTCCGATTTAATCCAAACAATACAAAAATCGATTATGCTAATACCTTGGACAAGTTCGTTTACCGGCGAAATTTGTTCAACAGTTTCAAAATGGCGGTCATTCCAAATCTTTAAAAAATCGTAACTTTTTTGATAATTTTTCTTAAAATCCGATTTCACCTTTCTAATCAGCGTTGAAAACTGTGAAATTAGTATTTATAATTTTCAAAATCTTTTGAAATCAAGCTATATTTTAAAGGCAGTCAGGGTTCGTTTTTGTATTGTCAATGCAGTTTGGAAATTTAAAGTGCAAATGCAGATTTTAATGGTGTGATTGTGACTGTCAAATCAGAATATCAAAAAGGTTAAATAAAAAAAAAAAAACTGGGATAGAAATTCGCTTCTATCCCATCAGACAGCTGCGTGCAGATTACTTAAGATTTGTAATGGACAATAATTTTATTTAAATGGGTCTAAATCACAGATTTTGGTGTGTAAAGAATTGTCAAATTTTTTGCAGGGTGACTAGGCGACACCTCAAAACGTGTTTTGTAAGTCAGGATTGTGCTTATTCGTGGTTAGCCTTATAATGGTGGGCACTCTTTTGCCAATAGAAATTTGTTTATTTTTTAAAAAAACTTATAGGGGATAAGGTCTAAATATGCTGCCTATTTTAGACCTAGTTTTGAAATGACGTCGATTAAATTTTTTAAAATTAAAATTTTGTTTGTCTTAATTTTTTTTATTTTAATTTTATTATCGTAATTAGCATTAAATATCACTTAAATAAGCACTTTTGATTTTCAAGATCCGTTGAAATTAAGAAATTTAATTCGAAGGCGGTCAGGGTTCAAGTTTTGTACGAATTTAAAAGATTCAAATGTAGGCTACTATGCAGATTTTAATGTTGATCGTAATAGTTAAATCAGAATTTCAAAAAAGGGTAAGATACAAAAAATACTTTTGGAAATTCGCTTAAATCACGTAGCGAGGCAGCTGCGTGCTGTGATTTTTTTCTGGATGATGAATAAGTTTCATCTGCTATGCTCTGTAGTGAAATGCTTATTCGGGTATCTTCGGAAAGAGTCGGTTATTTTCAGAAGAGCCAAGCAAAATCAGAGAAATAATAATGACAATATAAATACGCCAATAAAGTTTCCATTTCCTTCGTGTAGTCTTAAGCACACATTCTTTCTCAGCCGCCTACACGAGTTTTCTGATCGTGAACAAATCAATCTGTGGATTTATTAGGATACATATATCTATGTGCAGGTCCCTGACTACAAAAGGAGTGGTTTTTGGAAGTGTTTATGTGCACATTACTTTTTATGAAATTTAACATGTAAATCTGACACCTCATTAAAAACTGAATTTATCAAAAATCATCTTTCAAGATTTTGATCAAATTTCACTCAAAATTCCCGTAATGTCAAGAGTTATTGTTTTAACTTTTTTGTCGATAACTCAATTTCCCTTCAAACTAAATGAAAATGTATAAAAAATACCATTTTTTAACGTTAAAAATGTAAATATTTTGTAAAAGCTTCGAAATATTTTACACTAAAAGTATAGCACTAGTGAAGGGAATCAGTTGTATTTTTCTCAGATTGGGTCATAAGGTACTAAGTAGCAAACATAACTTTAAAGCAGTACTGTTTGGCTTTAAAAATACGTAAATATGGTTGAAATCAAAGCATTTTATGAACTTCTTTTAAATTTTAAGCCAAAGATACATAGCCTGAGGTTTTGGTTCGATTTTTGGAAACAACATGTACTGTATACAATACCGATATAATATAAATAAATACAATTTACAATTTACTGATAATGTTATATAAGTTTGGCAGTACTACGATAGTGACCACGTGACTATTAGATTAACCAAGCCGGATGTAGCGAATTAATTAACATTAATTAGCTGTTCACATTGTGATAACCAATTTCCGAATGGACTTTTACAAAACTGCGATAAAAATATGTACACTTAAACATTTCCTCAACCATGTTCTAACTAGTCTAACTTCCTACTGAACATTAACAATTACAAAAACATTACACACATTTTCGCATGTTTAATCCCCCTCTAAAAAAGACAAAAATTAGAAAATCGTTTAATTTCTCAAAATCAGATTTCGCTGAAATCCGGAACACGTATTAAAGATTCGTGAGCAAATCGAAACAGCAAAATAAAAACCCGAGACAATGGTTGATTTTCGATATTTTTCAGATTAATCCAAATTACACCGAAAATACGAAAACGAACCATGGCCGCTGCGCCGTCAAATTCAATTTCTTAATTTTAAACTGATTTTTAAAATTCAAAAAGCTACTTTAACGCTGTTTACAAACGGTCTTTAACGCTATTTACGGTGGTGAAATAAGATTTTGTTTAATGAAACGAAAGTTTTGATTGTTCAAACTACAATTTTACAAACTACAACTTTTTCTGCCAAGTTTGAATCAAATCGGACCAAAATTAAGAACGTGTGAGTGCTAAAACACACGTGTACGTGTACAATATTTAACGAACTCTTAAAAACTGATCTAATGGTCAGGATCAGTGCTCATTTTTTTAAGGTCCTGGTCTTATTACGATAGAACTCTAATACCAAATTTTCACATAAAAAAACCCTTAAATGTTGAAATTACTTCCTCCTATTAATTTGTAATTGTATCCAAATAGTGTAACCCATAGTATAAAAGTACAATATGTTACAACTATCGAGCAGCATACTAATTCCCTCGCTGGTTAAAGAGGGATGTTATCACGATTAAGCACAACTTTATTGCAAGTTGAAGAGAAGAATAATGCCAAACAATTACATAGGGAGTTCGATACGGGCGGCTGTTACGAGAAAATTTATAACCCAAGAGTAATTTCTACGAAAACGACCTCTGAACATGCACACGAAACCACGCTTTAGCACCCCTTGTTGAGAACCTCCGGCAATCAGCCTTACACAACAACCCCTCAAAACATCCCTTCATTTTCCTTGACATCAAATTATTTTATACTCCCGTAATCCTTAACCGCTCGCGATAAGATGAAAAATGGCGCAGTTGAGGACGGATTTATGGCATTGCGTCGAAGCTCGTGGGCGGTAAAGCCCGTTGCTTACTGACGTGTTATTACGTCCAAAGTGCAGGGTTGAATTGGTTTTCGTTTCAGATAACACGAACGGCTGGACAGTATACAAATAAAACTTAAATACAAAGAACACCATGTCAAGCAAACTGATTTAAAACGGACTGTAGGCGCTTTTTAAAAATAAATAAATTACATATTTAACAAAAATAGAACAAGCTAACTTACTATTCAGTAGGACAGACACTGAATAGCCCTCTACTTTATGCAGACGACATGGATCATCTGCACTAACATAAAGCAGAGGACTTACGTGTCGTCCTCATTAGGCTGGCATTAATTATACAGGTTATAAAAAAATGAACCCCACTACGAAACGTCGAGTGGCGTAAACACCCAGTGTGTGTGTGTGTGTGTGTGTGTGTGTGTGTGTGTGTGTGTGTGTGTGTGTGTGTGTGTGTGTGTGTGTGTGTGTGTGCGTGCGTGCGCGCGTGCGTGTGTGCGTGTGTGTGTGTGCGTGCGTGCGCGCGCGCGCGCGCTTTAATCAAATACCACTCATTCACTCATCACAGTTTTTCCAAAACCATCGAACGGATTACAATAAAACTTACAATAAAATTTGGCACACACCGTCCTCTAAGCTCCTAGACGCTCGTTAAGAAACTGTTTTAAAAAAATCCACAGAGGGTCAAAAGGTTAAAACGGGGTAAAAACAAACCATGCCCTTTTCTCCGTATCTCCAGACCCAAATAACGAAGAGTTCTAATTTCGTACACAGGTTCGTCTTAGACTTTAGGAGTGCACAAAGAATGGCTTTTTCCGAAATTCAACTACTAAAGCGTTAAAATGAGATAAAAAAGTTTACATTTTATCTCCATCTCTACGTCCAAAAGTAAAGCTGAAGTTTCTCAATTATTTCGTCGTTTTCCAAAATTCAATCACTAAAGGCAACCTAGTTATATTGCACCAAGCTATTAATAAGATACTAGGCTACCTCAAAGTTTCATTCAGCTTTTTAAAACAAAATGGCGAGCATTAAAAATACCCGAGTTTAAAACTGGGTATTTTCACGAACTTTAGCTAACACAGGTTGACCAAGCGACAACGCTATTATATGATGTTCGTGTACGCCCGTTAAAATATCTTAATTCCACTTGTTTTGGTAAGTATTAACGCCTTTGCTCCAACAATAAGACTGTTCATTACCGAAAAAATTACTTCATTCTACCAACAACAACTTGCTTTTTAATTTTTAATGACGAAAGCTCTTAAACATACAAGCTTACTGTAAAACAGAAAAAAATAAATATTAAAAATATAAAAATGTTTAACTCAACTTTCAGATTAATTAACTGTAAGTTTATTTTCTGAAAAATACCGTAATGAAGCACTAACACACACACATACACACGCACGCGCGCGCACACACACACACACACACACACACACATATATATATATATTCGTAATCAGTATAACTTGTAGCAAGATTTTATCTTTTAACTCATTAAATTTCTGTCGTGAAGCCCTATTTTTTACTGTGTCCGGGCCGCTATGAAGTCTATTTCCCCCAAATTTTAGCTTCCGATCACATCGTTTACAAGTACGAGGTGCGTTACCGACCGACAAGTGCGCGAATCTATAAGGGTCTTTTTTTTACTTACGGATCTAAAAACAATAGAAACTACTGTAGAAGCAGCTTTATAATTACAGTGGATATCTGTGTTTCCTGCGCTTTGTTTAACGGACAATGTTAGTGAACAGAAACAATTGTACCAACTGTATTGGAACGGTAACTGGAAAGATTCTAGTATTCCCCCGACACACTGTAAATTAAAACAAGCTCTGCTAATACGGTATGTGTCATAAATGATATCTGTATTCATAGCTTTGAAACTTAACTGGTTACAACCGAAGTCCCTAAGCCAGGCACCGCCTGTAATACCGGATGTAGTGTATGTCCGTTGTGACTTCCGGTGAGCAGCCACCGGACCTGCATTAATTAACCTGAGCTTCTAACATTTATTGATCTTACACAGTCGAGAATCTGTAGCCCGTGCGGTTCTACGGCGAGATTTTGCAACTCGAGTAACCAATAACAAGAATATTTATCATTTTATTTGTGTTGGAACTTGGGAAATATTTTAGTTGTATAGTACTTGTGTGTACAGTACATTTCTACGCCCCAAACCTCAGGTCCTGTTATTGTATACCTTATTTAACAGTTCGCAGTTCAGGAATAAAAACAGCTTGAAATATGTCACTTTTGTAATCACGTGTACTTTTCGATCTAATATTTCTACTCTGTACATTTAGGCATAGGTTCTAAACTTCTTCGACCCTTTCCTCGCCCCAATATAGAAAAATTACTTTAAAGAAATAACATATTAACGTAATTTTCACGTATATTTAAAATACTGAGCATTTTCAAAATCACTTTTCTTACTGAAAAGTGAAAAAACACTGTAAGTCAACGTAACCTTACTCATGGTGTGTATGGTGATTTTGTTTAAATTATTAATATTTTAGATGACCTGAACAGCAATATTTTAACTTGCGTGTCTAAAAAATGGCGCATAAAACCTAATGAAACCTAATACACTTTAATTTCAAAAATAAAAGGATTCAACACCATCCACACATCGGCACAAAATGGAAGCATCCCCCACTCGTAAATTAGCCTACTTTGCTGTCATGTATGACAGCTGATTAAACATAAAATTAAGATATACTGGTTGTTAGGCAGAAGATCAGATTTATCACTGCATAATAAGCTGACGCCGTACAAGCAAGTCCTATAACCTATTTAGGCATATGGCATCCAGCTATGGGGATGTGCTAAAAAAGTAAACATACAAATTATTCAGCGTTTTCAAAACAAAGTTCAGCTATCAATGGTTAACGCACCATGGTATATTCGTAATAATGATCCCCATCAGGAATTAAAAGTGACCACTGTCTCTGAAAAAAAAACTACCACGAAAAACGCCTGAAATATGTTAACGGGAGGCGTCTATGCTGCTCGATTATGGAGACGACTCGAGAGAATTAAATTTTGAACTCGTAGTGTAGTCAACACAGACTGGGAACGCCGATGGGTTAAAATGGACTATATTTATTTTACTGAATACGTATAAACTGATTATTAGTTTTGTAACTCGCTTCAGTGAAAATAAATTTAAAAAAAATAAACTTAAGTGTCTGCTTACTTATTGTCTGTGCAAACTTTATAAACTAAACAAACTGACCGATTTTTATGAAATTTTGATGTAAAAAGGGTGGTAAATTTTTAATTTAAAAATATTTTAAAGTCCATTTGTCAAAAAACTGTTGAATATCAGATTTTCGGCCCTAACGATTTTTATTACATTTTGCAGTCAATAACTGCCCAATCAAAACTTATCCATGGGGCGTTACATTCCCGAACAGTTCGAGGACTATCGAAACAACCCGAAAAATTACGACAGATTTTACTTTTTACTTACTGAAAGACCGTGAAATTCTTTTACATATTTTGAATTTGCCACTATAACTTGACAAGAAGCTTACACCGACAAAAACGTCAGCAAACTCTAATAACGGACTTTTGATCCTATTTTCTAATGGCAAACTACTTTTTTTCAATGCTTGTAACGCTACTGGTGCCATCTTGCGTCAAAGTGTTCAGCTACATTTAAACAGATAATAGTAGTCTATTTTCTTACACGTCCCCCCTGTCCTTACAACTTGCAGCGTTCGTAGCGGAAGGTACTCCAACTGCTTGGACTTCAGCCTCTGATACCAAGCACGCTTTTTATAACGGTGGCTGTACTTCTAGTCCGTTTATATCCAATGCTTCCGATTCCGCGACAGTGAACTATACGAATGAATGAACTCAATAATCGGATAGCCTATTAGAAATATATTACTATTTTATTCCGAATCCATAAATCATTTGCAGTACTCCTTTTTTTCTTAATTACAATTCTAAAATGTCTTCAGTATGAATCTCCAACCACAACAAAAATGCCAGCACACTCTGATAACCAATTTTGAAAAATTAGGCCGATTTTCCAGGCGTCTTGTTCTTTTTTTACATAGGTTATGGACGGTATTTGTTAGTGGCAAATTAATGTTTGTAAAAGTTTGTATAATGTTTTAGTACCATCTGTTGTGTTTTCATAATAGTATCATTTTAAAAATCGGCCTAATTTAGCATATACGAAGATATTTTTTGTTTTACTAAAGCTCGCAGTCGCCTGTCGCGTTATTTCCCGAAGTTTCAGTTGCTTCTCGTCGGGTAACATGTGTCACTTGTTAACTTCACTTCCGGGTGGCTGCCAAGAAACACAGACAAACTCGAGACACAATATTGATTGCCAAGGCTTCGCTAAACAATGAATCACTCGATCCCTCACACGCACTTAATATTGTAGCCTACGTACTAATTTGTGCGTGTTTTTCCAATGTTGTTCTACATGCAGCGTTATGAGTAAAATTCATTACGACTTAACATATGGAATATAACAGAAATGACTGTAGACAGAAATTATTATATACTTAGATGTCACGGGGTTGGCGACCGAAACTCTTAGTTTTACTTGAAATCCAAAGGTAGTCTATTTATTTAAGAACTGTTTTATTTTGTTTTCTAATTTATTATTTCACAAATTTGCTACACCGACTTGAGTCATGAATCTTCTTTATACATGAGCAAAACAGACAAATCTGTTTGACTGATTTAGAAAAAAGTGGCTGATTTGTTTACACTTTTTAGGCTAACAGTTTTTTGACCAAGAAGCTTCAAAGAAAACTCTTTGGTCCCGACATATGGGCAAACCAGATTTTACATGACAAATTTAATCGAAATCGGTTTTGTCTCCATCGATGTGCGCGCGCGCTTCTCACAATCACTCAAAATGTTAAACACCCTTTTTTTGGATTAACAGAACCTGGAAACGGACAGATCAGTAACAATGCAATGATCACTTTGGTTCCCAATTATCAAACTTTAATTATATTTCTTATAGGTTTAAGTGAGAAGGTATAAATATTTCAAAAATCATAAAAATACTTGATAACATAATTTATTCGACTAAACAAAAACCGAATACTGTAAACATATAATAAACATTAGGAGAAAGACATTGAAATATATCTGTGCTTTGAAAGTTTCATTCTAGTACAATAGGCTTTGTCTGATGTAATAGGTAAACATTTTCTCTAATCCTCGATTTCTATATTTAAAGACGTACAGAAATATCGACTATAAACAAAAGTTCGATTTTCCATGTAGTCGATAAATGTAAAATAATAACGATGCCCACACACAATCAATTTATTTTAACTATTGTGTTGACTGATTTTAACCGACACAAAGTAAAACCATAACCAATAAAAGTGATTAATTAGCAGACAAACCTGGATAAACGTCTTTCAGTTCCGGGCTGTTCCTATTCCAACCGTTCCGTTGCTGTATTATACACTGAAACATTATTTAAAATAAACACTGAAACCGATTTTACACACACATAAACTGAAACACTGCAGAGTTGAGAGCATCTCGCTCGCCGCGTCGCGTTCGCTGCAAGGATGCTGCAAATCTGTCCCAAGTTCCCACCCACCCTAAGCTCGACCCTGAACTTCGGCTAAGTTCGGTCGCGTTCGGCTCCACTCTGACCCCGGCTGCATTCACTCTCTCCCGTTACCGTCGCGTATGTTTGCTGCGTTCGTGAAATGATATGTAATAAACTATAGTTGAATAAACAAAATGGTCACCAGGGTAAACACCCGATTTCGCGGTAAGAATGTCCACTCTTGTTTACTAATTTACTTACTGGCTTACGCACGTTTTTATCGGTAACCTAACCTAATTTTTTGTTACAAAATTATCGCTACTTGTTTGAAAATATTTTAAAGAGTAATAAATTACTTCATTAAAAACTGGTAATTGCAAAATTTTAATGTTTGCGAAGAGGCTTTAGTACATTTCAGATTCCCTAGGCAACTGAGCTTTACCTGATACCTATGAAGCGGCGAAATCCAAAATTTGACACGATTTCCTCATATTTAATGATCATGTCAAAATTATTTTTAAGAAAATTACGTTTGTAGCTAATTTTTAGCGATTAATAAACTTAAGTAATAAAATCTGTTTTTCCAAAACCGGCTTTTTAAAACGATTTTGTAAAATCGCAGCTGTTTACGAACAAACAATAAGTATATTTTTCAAAAAAAACCTGATTATATCTCGTTAGTGTAGCTACACGAAGAAAAATACAAATATACGAAACGATTCTGAGAAATTAGCAAAACTGAATTGTTTTGGGACATAATCGAATATACTGATGTTTCTGCTCTTTTCTTGTATGATTACTTAGCGCTAAACAAACACAGTCAAATATCCTCTTACCACGCAAATATAGACTTTTAAAAAATATAAGCTACACTATTCAGTTTCAGTTTTTGAAAGAACCAAAATTGTTTAAATTACTTAGCAAAAATTTAAACAATCGAGCCACGCATCTTTCTTACTTACGTGAAGAAAGCGGATTTCTAATAACGATTTTTCACCATACACGTTTTTGAAAGCGGATTTCACCATTAAAATAACCATAAAAATCTGCATATATCAGCGCTTTAAGCATCCAAATTACACTGAAAATAAACCGTGACCACAGGCAGGTATATTTTCGTGGAATTTAAAATTTTAAAATGCTATTTTGTGCAGATTTTAACGCTGATTGTGATGGCGAAATTAGTTTTTTATACAATTTTGCGAAGTAAAACGTTATGATGTTCTTAATGATTGCAGTAGCAATCATTTTAAAAAAGATGATCGGATTTTGTTAAAAAAAATTGCCCACACTGTTTTGGATTTCGCAGATTAATGAACTTATCCTACATAAATAGCAGAGAATCGATTTTGACGCCAATTCTGAATTTATTCGGACCAAAATTGCAAACACACACGCACGCGCGCGTACGCACGCACAAATTGTAATGATCCTTCAAAAAAAGTTCCAGCAGTCATGCTAATCTGACTACTACGGTGCCACTCAAATAGTTCATTTTTCAACGACAAAATTCACCAAAAAAAAGGAATGCGTGGTCACGTTTATAATATTCAATCCAATTTTTTTTTAATTTACTTTTAAAAATGGCACATGTTTATTTCCCCTACTACAACAAACTAACCTATATTAGTTGCATGTGTTGAGTTCCTATTTGGTTTAAATTCAAGTTCCGCTAATTTAGGCCCTACTGTCCAGAACTGAAGTTGTTTATCTAATGGCATATAAACAGGAAAACAGTTAATTACTGCTGTTTGGAACATTCGAACTTGGCCGCGTGGAATGTGGAATGCTCTTATTACACCTGACACGGCATTTACAGGGTGCTTTCAAAATACATGTCCTAACTGATGTTAGGGCATCAAAAATAAGAAAATATTAATTCTAATATTAAATGCGCTACCTTTGTATGTATGTTATTTTATTACCGGAAACAACTCTTTGATTTCCGATTTGATAATATAATCGGTTTTGAAGTGAAAACTTTTATTGTCGCGGTTGACAAAACATGGGTATAAACATTTGCTTTTGCGCCACGCTTGATACCTTACAGCATGCATAATTTTTCTTGTATATATGTAGACTTCAAATATTTCTAAACAGCTGATTTCGCACAACAGCTGTTGCTTCAATATCATTTCAATTGAGGTTATGTTTATTGTTCTTATTAATTTTAAAAATGTGTATTTTCAAAATTTTTGTGTTAACTTATTTAATGAATATGACCTATACCAATTTCTGAATCCCAGAATCACAAATTATTAGGCCTCTTCTTAGGCTAATAAACCTCTTTCAGTATGTATCTACATTTTTATAAAAATAATTAAATCGTAATAGTGAAAAAGAGTATACAGTGTAAGAGTATACATGCTAAAAGAAGTAGTCATTTCTGTCGGCCAGACTCGAGACTGCCTAGGCTACTTCTATTTGCATAATCAAATTACTAATAATTAAGATCAGATATTAAATAAAAATTTATTTATTTTGTCATTTATAAAAACATTAATTCAAACATTTTTCTCCATTGAATGTTTTTTTTTAACGTGAGCATGAAGTTTTCTTTTCTGTCGGCTCTACTCTAAGTGCCACAGGTTTTTTTTATTTATTTTGTTTGTTTTTTTTACTAATATTGACAATTAATATAATACTAATGTATACAATTTTCTGGTTAACAAAAACATTCTTGTTAGGTCTTATTTATGAAAAAAAATCTAATTAGAAACCGCGTAAACGCATACCATTTGATCATCAAAAAAACCACGACAATGTTAGCTTATTCAGAATAAATGAGTAGTACATGGCCAAATTTCGTAAAAATATAATCCAAAATATCAAAAACTTTCACGTATTGTATTCGTATTATTATTGAAGAAATATTATTTGGTTATTTGTCTATTTAATAATATTAAAAACAAATAAAAGATATTAAAGAGAAATGGGTTCAAACTTTTATGCCACGAGAAAATTCTCATCACCAGAAATATTTTGTGGAAAAGTACTACAATTTTTTATTCAAATGTGTGTGTGTGTGTGTGTGTGTGTGTGTGTGTGTGTGTGTTTCAAAAAGAACTCCGTAGTTTCAATATGCCCTAGAATCTCTATAAAATGACATACACTACTCTAGTTTGTGATATTTAATTTATCAATTGTCCAAGATTTGCTCACGTAATGTAGAAATTCAGTTCCAATTGGCAGGCATGCGTGACCTTGAGAATAACGGCGACAACGCTCAGTTCAGGCGTTCAGTGCAGTGCAAAGGCTACTACGCAACAAAAGGCGCAGTGTGTTATTTGACTTGTGCAAACTGAGTCAGTACAACGTAATTTTAAACGTGAGTATGGTGGTGAACAACCTACAGCAATAGCTATCCGTTATTGGCTAAAGTCTTTCAAGCAAACCGGCAGTGTTTTAAAAACGAAGTCGCCAGGTAGACCGAGAATGTCTGAAGCTACTGTTGAACAGATCCGTGTTTCGTGTGTTCGGAGCCCAAAGAAGTCATTAGCCAGACGTAGTCTACAATTAAGAGTGCCTAAAGGTACTTTGTACGATAATGGTATGTATAAAACGTCATTTGCTCTCCCTACAAATTACAATTGTTATATGAAATTAAACCTACTGATAAAAACAAAAGATTGCAGTTATCTGTTACTTTCTACATAGAATTGATGAAAATAATTTTTTGAAAAATGTTCTGTTTTCTGATAAGGCAACATTTCATATGAGAACAGTTAATAGTCATAACTGCAGTATTTGGGGAGCAGAGTCACCAACTATCGTTATTCAGCAGTAATGTGACTACAAAACTGTTTGTTTGGTGCGGTTTGATGGAATATCGAGTGATTGGTCCTTTCATTTTTGTAGAAAGAATCACATGTATACTGTGACATGTTGACAGAGTATGTCTTTTCCCGAGTGGAAGATACTGAGGGCTTGTGGGGAAAAAGGGTTTGTGTACTTCCAAGGATATGGCGCCCCACCTCTCATTACAGTAACCGTGTGCATACAGCTCTTGATACTCGATTTGCGGGAAGGTGAGTAGGCGCGGTTGGTCCAATCTCTTGGCCACCAAAAAGCCCGGACTTAACTCCATTTGACGTTTTCTTTTGGGGACACATAAAAAAATGTTGTATACTCTGAAAAGATCCGTGACAGCAACCATTTACGGGAAAGAATCATCGCGACGGTTGAGACAGTTACATCTGATATGTTTATAAATACCCTCTGTGTGTGTGTGTGTGTGTGTGTGTGTGTGTGTGTGTGTGTGTGTGTGTGTGTGTGTGTGTGTGTGTGTGTGTGTGTGTGTGTGCATGCACGCGTGCGTGTAAAGTAAAATTTAAAAAGCGCTTGAAAGTATAGACTAAAAGTTGGTATAACAAAAACAATCGTTTATACTTTTTCATTATGACTATTTATACATCCAGATTGGTACCGGAGATACGAACAAACCAAATTTTCATGTCGAATTTCACTAAATTAAAATCGGCCAATTAGTTTAGTCTTCAGGGAGGTGCACACATACATATGGGTTAAAAAATAATCACAATTTCAGTTTACTCAGAGGAAAACGGGTAGATACGTTAAATTCTCAAGATCGATCATAATTACCATAATCTTTATTTTACCCCTTATACTAAAAAAGTAAAGTAGACGGTGGTCGATGTGGCTAAGGCGCCGGCCAGTCTGCTGCGTCTCTGACTGTTCACCTCAAAAGCTTATAGGTTCAAGAATCCCGCTGGTTTACTCTGATCTCTTGTCCATTTGTCAAGTTTAACTGGCATTACGGACGTTAATAAAAAAGTACAACTATTCCATGAATTAACTGATTCAGATGTGGGCTACAGCAATTGCGCGATTTGTCAGTTCTATTGATCAGTCACCTTTATATCAGCATAACCTGCTTGCGGCAGGGCAGATGTGATGACGTCAGAATATCAATTATACTGGCCATTGTTCTGCTGAACGGTTGACTGGACGCCACCCTTTAGTCTTCAGCACGACAGCCATATCTCGCGCCAAACATTATACAAGATATACGTTAATAGAATAAAGTTTAGAAAGCAATCAGACATGCATCAATTAACGTCGTTAACTGGCCAGCCCCCTCCCTCCTCAGCTAGTCACGTGACCTCTGGTACTTTCCGAACCTGAACTCATAAAGACTTGTCCGCACTGATAGACAATAGCAAATTTTAAATAAAATTACGTATCGTAAATAAATCGAGAAAAATTCCAACCTCTGACAAGTTTGTTTCGTTTATATTTTCTCACTATATTCGCCTACATATAAAGAAAGTATGTTGGTCGTAAATAAAGACAATTTTGATATCTTAATGAATCTTTACTTGTACGTCTGTCCATCTCGTACATCGCTGGATTTTTTTTTTTTTTTTTTTGGTGTTTAACGTCCGACTATTGTGCACACTTGGACTAATGCAGACGATGGGATGATTTATAGCGTATGAAAATGCATCGTACATCGCTGGAGACTGTACTAACTAACCGATCTTTACGAAATGTGACATTACGAGGTGCTATTTAAAAGTTCCAGGATTGTTAAAAACGAATTTATTTCCAATCAAAAATTTAAGTCTCCTTCCTTCCAAGTAGTGATCCTTTGCATCTATACAGCGTTTCTATCATGTATGGATGCATTGCTCGAAGTCGGCTGTAGGAAACTCCTAAATAAGAACGACTTGCGATTTCTCTCGATATCGAACCGACGTCCCTTCATCTTGATTTTCATTTTTGGAAAATGAAAAATCGAGCGAGTACGGTGAATGGGGTACAAGTCGCATCTGGTTTTTGGCCAGAAATTGCCTCTCCTAGATAGCACGGTGAGCAGGTACACGAACCAGTCTTTGCTTCTCCACAGCTCCGGCCGTTCTCTCTCAGTCGTCTCAAAACACCGAGGCAGTAGAAACCGTTGACGGTCTGACCAGATGGGACGAAGTCCTTGTAGACAATCCCACAAATATCGAAAAAATTTCGGTCTTGGAGAGTTTGGCATCTTCCATTGCTGTTTGGTTTCCCGATCATAACCATAAACCTGTAATTCTACGGTCTACGGGAATTCTACGGGACTGGCTACAGTTCTTCTCACGTTGAGCTCATCAGACAAAATACTCTGGCATGGTACGACAGTCCAACTACTTGATCTATTGTAGTGGATGGTTTGTTTTCTGTCCTGAATGATTTCCCAAACTCTAGCAATATTTTCTGACTTGATGCTGGTTGATAGCCTACCCGAAAGCTGTTGGTCTTCACAATCAAGGACCACTTTAAAACGTTTGAACCATTCGAAAGTCCTTTGCTTGCTTAAAGCCTCATATCCAAATCCTGAACCAACATTTGACTGGTTTCAGAAGCGGTTTCGTTCAGTTTACAAAAAAATGTAATACACTCTTGCTCTTCGGCCGGCGCCGTCACTGAAATCGCAGTGCTCAAAACACTACTATCCACAATGACCGCGTGACTCGCTAAACAGATGATGACTCATAATACTCTCGCGGCGAGACTTTGTACTACCATTCTTTCCCGCGTTTCATTCAAATTCCTGGAACGTTTAGGTAGCACCTTGTAGGTCTGGTTTGATCATAGGCTATTTCGAGGAAATTTCTTTAATCACGTTTATTGGTTACAAAACTGTTCAATACCTAAATGTCTCGAAATTAGCTTTATCGATTTGATAAAATTTCACTCAAATATAGCCTTTCCATTAAGGCTACATAAGCTCATGCGTCGCTTTATTTCCAAAATATTGTATTTAGAAGCTAACGAAAGTCGATCTCATTGTTTAAGATCAATTTAACAGATTTTGCCCACATATGCATTATTATTCGTTACTCAAGTGAGTGTAGAAATGTTAAAATAAGACACTTACGGTTTGGGAGTAAATCGAAAAAACTAAAAAATAAAACCATGACCGCCGTACAGTACACAATTTCTAAACTTCGTTAATTGGTCTACATACACAAATGATAACCGTTTAAAAGTAAAAATATAAAATTACCCTTATTTTATTATTATAACTGTCACCACTACAAAATGCTTTTACTTAATATTCTAGGCAGCCATCTTAATACGTCACCCCATCGGACCCTTTCACACCCTAGCTTAGTCACCCACAAATCTAAACAAATTGCTACAGTTAGGCTAATCTCCAAGCTATGCATAATGCATTACGTGCAGTTATTCAATTATTACATCAATCACAGTTGAATGTTTATCTTAGGGGATGTAAAACTGTGCGTTTTAATATTATTAAGTGTGTTTTTTTTTTAGTAAGAGGGTGGAAAGACGGAAGGAGGGGTAGCGTTATCAATCAAAATATTTATTAGTTTCAAGGGTGAAGTATTAGGAAACTGTATTTTTGAAAAGTTTCAAAATTTGTTTCTTGATTATTCGAAATAAATCAAAGAACAATAATTATTTTAGTTAAGTTATTAAACTCTTTAAGTAACAAAAATTATGCACTGAATAAGCACACTACTTTCTCGATGACTTTACTGAAATCATATAAGCATAAAATGAGCAATCCTTAAGTCTCCTTCCTTCCAAGTAGTGATCCTTTGCATCTATACAGCGTTTCTGTCATGTATGGATGCATTGCTCGAAGTCGGCTGTAGGAAACTCCTAAATAAGAACGACTTGCGATTTCTCTCGACATCGAACCGACGTCCCTTCATCTTGACACGTCTTTGAAACATTTTATAACTGTGACTTCTCCATGACATGCACTTTCAAAACATCACAAATGTAAAATCTCAACTTTAAAGGTCTACTAATATAATACAGGTCTACTACTATAAATATCGTAAGTTTCATGTCGAGTATTTTTCCTCACCGTAAATCTGTAAGATTATTATGCGTGTTCGTAATAAAAACCTTTCAAGTCCCCCAAAACAAACATTTAGATCAATTAGGCTCTACAGTAATTTATATGGAACATTTACTAATATAAACAACAATAACCGTTACATATTTTAATTCGCCCCTTTTCTTATCAGTTAGACTAATGAGGACGAAGGATAAGCGTTAACGGAAAGGGTTAAGCAACGGCAGTAACCGCGTCTAGAACCTACGACCTTGAGGTGCGCAGTTCAGAGAAGCAGCGGTGTCTGGTCGACTACCGCGCAATATATATATATATATATATATATATATATATATATATATATATATATATATATACACGTGTGTGTGTGTGTGTGTGTGTGTGTGTGTGTGTGTGTGTGTTTAAGCCACATCGACCAAAAAGCCCTTTATATTTCATAAAAATCGAATAGTTACAACAGTAGACAAGTGCTTCCTTATAATCAATCACAAACATACAGTGAACCAAAAATGTTCAACGAGTTAAAAAATCACAAAGGTTTTGTTACCTTATTTGTAAGCCTACTGAGGAAGCAAATATTTCACTTCAACGTTATATTTTTGTGTTTACGACAATAATAACTTGATTGGTTTTGGACCGTGCGTATCAAGTTTTTCATTGGAAAAAATACTTTAGTTAAAAACACATTTGTTTTCTTTGTCCAATATTTCAAGACAATGTTCAAATTACACTCACCGATTCGATATGATACATTATTTCAGAATTATGATCTAGGCCTACACAAAAAGAATTAATATTCTCTTGTAGAAATTTTCGTTCAAATATTGGACTTGGAAACATACATATTATAACGTTTATTCGCGCCATCTATTAAAAGTAGAAATTTGTTTACGTTCCACACAAAATAGTTTTTCCGGTTTTAACAGTGGCAACAAATTACAATAACGCGACCACAAAAATTACAATATTCATATTTTTTGGAGCAATATTTTACAAATATATACGCAATTATAACAATACACCATTGTAAGGAAATCTTAAAATAATAGCAGCACGCAGCTGTCTCGCTGACGTGATGAAGCGAATTTCCAAAGTAATTTTTATCTCATCCTCTTTTTCAAACTCTGATTCACCCACATAAACAGCATTAAAACCCGCATAGAATTTTAAACTTTCAAATTGCATTGACAATACGAAAATGAACCCTGACCGCGGTCAAATTAAATGTCCTAATTTCAACGGATTTTGTAAATTCAAAATGCTAATTTACGAAGCTACATTTTCATGTATACGTTTAACGCTGATTACCATGGTAAAATCAGATTTTCAAAAATATCTGGCAGCAAAAGAGTTATGGATTTTTAAAGGTTAGAAAATTGCTTGACATTTTGAAATCGTTGAATGAACTTGCCCAAGCAATAACTAAAATTGCTAACGTGGGCGTTATAACAAGCGTGAAAACTTAAAAAGTGATCTAGATGTTAGAATCGGTGCTCATTTCAAGATCCTGGGTGTGATGACCGCTTCGATAGCACATTTTCCAAAAAAAAATTCGCTACTAACAGGCTTTGACTTTTCGTGTTTCTAAACTCTATGTGAAAGTGGTCACACTGTACAGGTATTCTATGGATTACTTACAGTTATAAATACAGTACTTCCATTCAAAAATCCACGAGAGGCCCACTTACCTGCAATAAAATTAAAAACAGAGTTAGTTTTAACGTTTCGTAATTAATCTTTGAATCTATCAGAATAAATTAATACTTTATAAATATAAGTATATTTAAATATAACATTATTCTTGTTTTGCTTCATTATAACATTGAATATAAACGAACTATACTAATAACCCTTATGAGAAGTATATGAGCGTTCGCTACTGGTGGCATCGTGCGACAGAATGTTCAAATACAGTTAAATAGATAACAGTACTGTATATTTTCTCAAACGTGTTCCCCTGTCCTTGCGGCTTGTTGCGTTAGCCTCTGATATCGAGCACGCTTTTTATATTGGTGGCCGTACTTCTGGTCCGTGTTCCTCTGTCCTTGCGGCTTGTTGCGTTTCTGATATCGAGCAGGCTTTTTATATTGGTGGCCGTACTTCTGGTCCGTGTTCCCCTGTCCTTGCGGCTTGTTGCGTTAGCCTCTGATATCGAGCAGGCTTTTTATATTGGTGGCCGTACTTCTGGTCCGTGTTCCCCTGTCCTTGCGGCTTGTTGCGTTAGCCTCTGATATCGAGCACGCTTTTTATATTGGTGGCCGTACTTCTGGTCCGTGTTCCTCTGTCCTTGCGGCTTGTTGCGTTAGCCTCTGATATCGAGCACGCTTTTTATATTGGTGGCCGTACTTCTGGTCCGTGTTCCTCTGTCCTTGCGGCTTGTTGCGTTAGCCTCTGATATCGAGCACGCTTTTATATTGGTGGCCGTACTTCTGGTCCGTGTTCCTCTGTCCTTGCGGCTTGTTGCGTTAGCCTCTGATATCGAGCACGCTTTTTATATTGGTGGCCGTACTTCTGGTCCGTGTTCCCCTGTCCTTGCGGCTTGTTGCGTTAGCCTCTGATATCGAGCACGCTTTTTATATTGGTGGCCGTACTTCTGGTCCGTGTTCCCCTGTCCTTGCGGCTTGTTGCGTTAGCCTCTGATATCGAGCACGCTTTTTATATTGGTGGCCGTACTTCTGGTCCGTGTTCCCTGTCCTTGCGGCTTGTTGCGTTAGCCTCTGATATCGAGCACGCTTTTTATATTGGTGGCCGTACTTCTGGTCCGTGTTCCTCTGTCCTTGCGGCTTGTTGCGTTAGCCTCTGATATCGAGCACGCTTTTTATATTGGTGGCCGTACTTCTGGTCCGTGTTCCTCTGTCCTTGCGGCTTGTTGCGTTAGCCTCTGATATCGAGCACGCTTTTTATATTGGTGGCCGTACTTCTGGTCCGTGTTCCTCTGTCCTTGCGGCTTGTTGCGTTAGCCTCTGATATCGAGCACGCTTTTTATATTGGTGGCCGTACTTCTGGTCCGTGTTCCTCTGTCCTTGCGGCTTGTTGCGTTAGCCTCTGATATCGAGCACGCTTTTTTATATTGGTGGCCGTACTTCTGGTCCGTGTTCCTCTGTCCTTGCGGCTTGTTGCGTTAGCCTCTGATATCGAGCACGCTTTTATATTGGTGGCCGTACTTCTGGTCCGTGTTCCTCTGTCCTTGCGGCTTGTTGCGTTAGCCTCTGATATCGAGCACGCTTTTTATATTGGTGGCCGTACTTCTGGTCCGTGTTCCTCTGTCCTTGCGGCTTGTTGCGTTAGCCTCTGATATCGAGCACGCTTTTTATATTGGTGGCCGTACTTCTGGTCCGTGTTCCTCTGTCCTTGCGGCTTGTTGCGTTAGCCTCTGATATCGAGCACGCTTTTTATATTGGTGGCCGTACTTCTGGTCCGTGTTCCCTGTCCTTGCGGCTTGTTGCGTTAGCCTCTGATATCGAGCACGCTTTTTATATTGGTGGCCGTACTTCTGGTCCGTGTTCCTCTGTCCTTGCGGCTTGTTGCGTTAGCCTCTGATATCGAGCACGCTTTTTATATTGGTGGCCGTACTTCTGGTCCGTGTTCCTCTGTCCTTGCGGCTTGTTGCGTTAGCCTCTGATATCGAGCACGCTTTTTATATTGGTGGCCGTACTTCTGGTCCGTGTTCCCTGTCCTTGCGGCTTGTTGCGTTAGCCTCTGATATCGAGCACGCTTTTTATATTGGTGGCCGTACTTCTGGTCCGTGTTCCCCTGTCCTTGCGGCTTGTTGCGTTAGCCTCTGATATCGAGCACGCTTTTTATATTGGTGGCCGTACTTCTGGTCCGTGTTCCCCTGTCCTTGCGGCTTGTTGCGTTAGCCTCTGATATCGAGCACGCTTTTATATTGGTGGCCGTACTTCTGGTCCGTGTTCCCCTGTCCTTGCGGCTTGTTGCGTTAGCCTCTGATATCGAGCACGCTTTTTATATTGGTGGCCGTACTTCTGGTCCGTGTTCCCCTGTCCTTGCGGCTTGTTGCGTTAGCCTCTGATATCGAGCACGCTTTTTATATTGGTGGCCGTACTTCTGGTCCGTGTTCCCCTGTCCTTGCGGCTTGTTGCGTTAGCCTCTGATATCGAGCACGCTTTTTATATTGGTGGCCGTACTTCTGGTCCGTGTTCCCCTGTCCTTGCGGCTTGTTGCGTTAGCCTCTGATATCGAGCACGCTTTTTTATATTGGTGGCCGTACTTCTGGTCCGTGTTCCTCTGTCCTTGCGGCTTGTTGCGTTAGCCTCTGATATCGAGCACGCTTTTTATATTGGTGGCCGTACTTCTGGTCCGTGTTCCCCTGTCCTTGCGGCTTGTTGCGTTAGCCTCTGATATCGAGCACGCTTTTTATATTGGTGGCCGTACTTCTGGTCCGTGTTCCCCTGTCCTTGCGGCTTGTTGCGTTAGCCTCTGATATCGAGCACGCTTTTTATATTGGTGGCCGTACTTCTGGTCCGTGTTCCCCTGTCCTTGCGGCTTGTTGCGTTAGCCTCTGATATCGAGCACGCTTTTTATATTGGTGGCCGTACTTCTGGTCCGTGTTCCCCTGTCCTTGCGGCTTGTTGCGTTAGCCTCTGATATCGAGCACGCTTTTTATATTGGTGGCCGTACTTCTGGTCCGTGTTCCCCTGTCCTTGCGGCTTGTTGCGTTAGCCTCTGATATCGAGCACGCTTTTTATATTGGTGGCCGTACTTCTGGTCCGTTTATACTCAATAATTACATCTTCTCATTTCATATTTCCTCTAACCGCCGGTTTTCCTTGTTTACGAATGTTTTTTAAAGCTTTCGTTCAGCATTCTAGCCACTAGATTGCACCTCCGACCTTTAAACTGTTGCAGGTATAGGACGAAAAACTAAAACACTTATTCATGATAACGCAGTATCAATGATCAAGATATGAAAATATAAAAATTAACACGGCACGCAGCTGTCTCGCTGACGTGACGTATGAGAATTTATTAACATTTTCTGTTACAATTATTTCAAAATTTGATTTCACGTTCATAATTAGCATTAAAAACGGCATTAATTAGCATATTAAACTTCAAAGTCAATACAAAAATGAACCCTTAACTGCAGACAAATTCATTTTCTTAATTTAAATGGATTTTGAAAATTTAAAACGTTAATTTATGCATATTTTAACGGTTATTTTCAAAAAAAAAATGTAAGACAAAAAATTAAGATTTGAAACAACCGCCATTTTGAAACTGTAGAACAGATTTTGTTGGACTTCGAATTTGTCAAAATTCGATTTTTGAGCTAAGTTTCAATCAAATATCGGACCAAAATTGCGAAAGAGAGAGTACTAATAAGTAATTATAATAAATGCAATAAGAGTATAATAAGGGAGAGTACTAATAAGTAATTACAACAAGTGTAAAATAAGTAAGAGTACTAATAATAAATTTATATAAACATGGGTCTGGAAAAGCATCGCTCTCGAGTTATCCTTGGTTTCTGGTCAAAGAGTGAATGAAATAAAACTACACTGAAATCCTAGAAACGTAAATTAGGGAAGAGAAATTGATTTATTATAAGGGTTTCTCACACGTTTTTCCTGACAATATGAATAAAACAGATCTGTAACTAGAAAAGCTGTTGATATAATTAACGTAACAAAATTCAGTCATGTAAAACACGTTTCTTTACATTTACGCGGTACAATATCTTTGTGAAGTGGGTAATAAACAAGTAAAGTAGTTATACAAAACTTGTAGAATTTAATTCTTGAAAGGATGACGTAAAATAGGTATTAAAAAACAAGCACTAATTTTTTGAAATTGTTGTTTTTTTATTAAATCAAAAGAGATGAAAAATAGAAAATCTCTCAAAAAGAGATATAAAGATCAGTATTAACCATACCATACGAATAAATAGTTCATTATCTAATGGAAATTCGGTAAAAATCATTTATCCGTAAATTACTGCAGTCACATTTTATAAAAAAAATGTTGGACGAGCGTTATTTGTAATGAAGCAACGTGTTGTTCCTGTTGGACTGATTCTTCCGATATACATTCAACTACAAATTCCTGCGTTCTGAATTTTAAGAAATAAGAAAACTCGTTGCTAAGGCAATAAAACATCAGCTGATATTTAATAAATCCCAACTACGAATCACATCTACAATACAAAGTTTTTCTTAGGGTTTTGACAACAATGACGAAACCACACAAAGTTTTTCTTACTTTTCAAAGACGTTGTATTTATTTATAACGCAACAGATGTCGTGGCATCCAAGCGCCTAACTAATTGTTAACTAGCAGCCTACAACAATTTGTCAAGCCAGGTTTATCTTCTTCTCCGAAGATACAGAATGCCTCGCCTGACCACCGGAGTGGAACAGGCGCATTCCTTCAGGAGCTCTCTTTTGTACCGGGTGCTACAAAACTCCCACTCGACGTTTAAAGAAAGTAGGTACGACCTGATTCAGTCTTTTGATTTCTCTTGCTTAACATAAATAAGACAAAAAATTATTTAAATTCTGTTCTGTTTTTTTTTATTTCAACGCAAAAATTAATTGTTAACGCCAAATTTCAAATAGACTGGTTCTCTTCAATCCTTCACATATTAAATAGCCTATAAATTTTAAACTGTAATGGATTTAGCGATTTCTAAAACACTCGAACAAATTTTATATGGTAACGAACTTCTCCCAGCTACAAGGTCTACTAGAATCACTTTTTGTGCCAATTTTGAATAAAATCAGACCACAATTGTGAACGCTACAGAGCACGCGCGCGCACGACAGATACGAGATTCTGGCGAAATGTTTCTTTTAGAAACAGTTGTATCGAATGGATGGTGTACACCAGTTTTCAATGTAATTCACATATATAAAATGTACATGTACATTTTGACACTTTAATGTTTTGAGGCGCGGTAAATTTATTTCAAGGTCAACATGGAAGGTGTCCGGAACAATGCGGACAGTAGGGATTATTGATATTTGACAAGAATTTAACAGTTCTTTACAAATATTTTTTGTAGTAAATAAGCGGACACTACCTTCGTTAGGAAGAAACAAGTCATGTAGCTCATGAAAGCTTACAAGTTCACATACGTAAAACGTAGTATACGTGTAACCATTACAATGAGCAGAAGGCCTGCCTTTAGTCGTGGCAAAGCAAAGAAAATGTTTACTATGATATATAAGCCAATGAATACAGAAACTATTTTCGTACAATTTTAAACATTATTTGAATAACAGGGGTCTTCTTTCTTCCTCGTTTATTTATGTTGTGTATTATTTTTACCGAGAGCAATTTCGTTGGGAGATTAGAACGTTCAATCTAAATCGAATATAAACTAATAAACATGTTCATGATTAAATTTCGTTAATCTTATTATAACCGCTCTTATATTATTAAAATATTTCCCATATATCACCAATTACAAAAATCAACTACATTCATTTGTTTAATATTTGATAAAGACTGAACATTTAAATCTTCGTTCAGTTACGGGTAACTAAGTAACTCGGCTTACTATAAATAATGCAAACAATACACGGCGCAAATAAGACGACACTCGCAAATGTAATGCCCGCAAATTTCCGGCATCGAAATATTTGTAGAGATCTGTCAAACCCTTGTCAGGTATCAATAATCCCTGGTGTCTGAAAATTTCCAGCATAGAAATATTTGTAGAGATCTGTCAAACGCTTGTCAGGTAGCAATAATCCTTAGTGTCCGGAAATTACTACCAGCATCGAAATATTTGTAGAGATCCGTGAAATCCTTGTCAGGTAGCAATAATCCCTGGTCTGCAAATTTTCAGCATAGAAATATTTGTAGAGATCTGTCACACCCTTGTCAGGTAGCAATAATCTTTGGTGTCCGGAAATTTCCAGCATCTAAATATTTATAGAGATCCGTGAAACCCTTGTCAGGTAGCAATAATCCCTGGTATCTGCAAATTTCCAGCATAGAAATATTTGTAGAGATCTGTCACACCCTTGTCAGGTAGCAATAATCTTTGGTGTCCGGAAATTTCCAGCATCTAAATATTTAATTTGTAGAGATCTGTCAAACCCTTGTCAGGTAGCAATAATCCTTAGTGTCCGGAAATTACCAGCATCGAAATATTTGTAGAGATCCGTGAAATCCTTGTCAGGTAGCAATAATCCCTGGTATCTGCAAATTTCCAGCATAGAAATATTTGTAGAGATCTGTCACACCCTTGTCAGGTAGCAATAATCTTTGGTGTCCGGAAATTTCCAGCATCCAAATATTTATAGAGATCCGTGAAACCCTTGTCAGGTAGCAATAATCACTGGTGTCTGCAAATTTCCAGCATAGAAATATTTGTAGAGATCCGTGAAATCCTTGTCAGGTAGCAATAATCCCTGGTGTCTGCAAATTTCCAGCATAGAAATATTTGTAGAGATCTGTCAAACCCTTGTCAGGTAGCAATAATCTTTGGTGTCCGGAAATTTCCAGCATCCAAATATTTATAGAGATCCGTGAAACCCTTGTCAGGTAGCAATAATCACTGGTATCTCAGCATAGAAATATTTATAGAGATCCGTGAAACCCTTGTCAGGTAGCAATAATCCCTGGTATCTGCAAATTTCCAGCATAGAAATATTTGTAGAGATCTGTCAAACCCTTGTCAGGTAGCAATAATCTTTGGTGTCCGGAAATTTCCAGCATCTAAATATTTATAGAGATCCGTGAAACCCTTGTCAGGTAGCAATAATCACTGGTATCTGCAAATTTCCAGCATAGAAATATTTGTAGAGATCCGTGAAACCCTTGTCAGGTAGCAATAATCCCTGGTGTCTGTAAATTTCCAGCATAGAAATATTTGTAGAGATCTGTCAAACCCTTGTCAGGTAGCAATAATCCCTGGTGTCTGTAAATTTCCAGCATAGAAATATTAGTAGAGATCTGTCAAACCCTTGTCAGGTAGCAATAATCCCCGGTGTCTGTAAATTTCCAGCATAGAAATATTAGTAGAGATCTGTCAAACCCTTTTCAGGTAGCAATGATCTCTGGTGTCTGCAAATTTCCAGCATAGAAATATTTGTAGAGATCTGTCAAACGCTTGTCAGGTAGCAATAATCCCTAGTGTCTGGAAATTCCCAGCATCGAAATATTTGTATAGATCCGTGAAACCCTTGTAGCAATAATCCCTGGTGTTTGCAAATTTCCAGCATCGAAATATTTGTAGAGATTTGTCAAACCCTTGTCAGGTAACAATAATCCCTAGTGTCTGCAAATTTCCAGCATAGGAATATTTGTAGAGATCTGTCAAACCCTTGTCTGGAAGCAATAATCCCTAGTGTCTGCAAATTTCCGGCATCGAAATATTTGTAGAGATCTGTCAAACCCTTGTCAGGTAACAATAATCCCTAGTGTCTGCAAATTTCCAGCATAGAAATATTTGTAGATCTATCAAACCCTTGTCAGGAAGCAATAATCCCTAGTGTCTGCAAATTACCGCTTTAATTATGTGTTCGCAATTTTACGTGTCCTCATCTTTCCAGTATATGATCGTAAAGTCAGTGTTATTTAGCCTACATGGTACCGGGTCTTTTATCTCTCCAATGCAACTCCGTTAGAAAACATTACAACTTTACAATACTTACAGCCAAATCAGAAGGCATACTGTAGCACTTCGTGGACCAGACGGGGGAGGGGGGTAGAGCATGGAATTTGCCGTGTAGGCTACACATTTTGTAAATAGCGTTAGTTGTAAGTAACGATGACACGGACGGGTTAACACGAGACAAGCCCCGCCTTGTAACGAGGTGAGAGGCTTGCAGAAAGGTTAAGTTAATTTATACAACATAGGCGGGCGAAAGTTAGTCTAGTTATGGGCAACTGTGTGAAGTGAACCAAAGTAAAATTTTATCTAATTTTAATACCACAGATCATGAAATTATGTATTCAGTTCATACAATCACGACATACAGCTGTTTCGCTGGCACGATGGAAGTACATTTTTAAAATGCAACAAAATTTAATAACATCATCTAAACGAGCTTGTTATTTTTTACAATAAACAAAAGGAAAGAACCACGACTGCAGTAAACTTTATAACTTTTTTACTATACATAATTACAAAAATCTAATCATTATCAAATTGCTTCAAATTATATTGAAATTTTTAATTAATTGCAGTTAATAACAAACAACAATTAAAACAAAGAAATCATTATTAGAAATGAATGTAAATTAAAATGTTACACGATTGAGTTCCACAGGTCTAGATCAATGCACATTTCATAGTCCAGGGTGAATACTTCATGTCTGCCGCTCACATAGCTCATTTATAAATGGATATCAATAATAAACACTATAATAAAATTATGTAGTCTATTATACAAGTTAATGTTTTGCCTAGAGCCTACTAGTAATACAGAAGAATGATTACTGTCATAATACAGAATTGACATTGTAGTTCACCACTACCGCGGATAGAGCGCTCCACTCTCTGGATGTTTTTTAAAATTTAAAACAAGATTTTGCATTATACTTGCAATAATGGTACAGATTAACTAAGTATTGTAAAATTTTTGTTTTTGGCTGTGTTGTTACAGCTATTATATTTTGCGAAACATTTGTTTAAAGTTTGGTTTATAACAACAAAAATAGAAGTAAATAAAGAATTAAAAACGTTTGATATTTAGCATTACACAATTTAAAATAATACAATTCTGAACTTAGATAAATCCTGCAAGAGCATTACACAAACTTTTTCGCATTCAATAATACAAAAAGAGCTGTCAGGATTTATTTTTGTTTTTTCCGATTTAAGTAATTTTCGAACGGTAAATTTCATTCATTTCAAATTTGCTACTTTACGGTAAATTAATGCATATCTTAAAACCGTGACCAACATCTGATCCAGATTTTTTTGGGGTGGGAACATACGTTTTGCTCAGGCTTTTATATACTATAGTTGAAAAAATGTGATCAAAATTGTTAGAACAGTTTTTTTAGGAAATCAGTATTTTGACAAAAAAATGTCTTAAAAACATTTTTTGAAAAATTATAAAACTATACCCTTTTACAAAATCCATAAAATAAGACATTCATTTAGTCTCCAACTACGGACACACACACACACACACACACACACACACACACACACACACACACACACACACACACACACACAACCTAAAAACAGATCATCGCCATATTTCTTTATAATTCATAGTGAGAATTGAGAAAGAAAAATATTATGTATGATATCGTAAATTTTATATTCTATTTATTTTTACTTTTTTACTTAACGTCCATATTTTACGCTAGTTATACTAATGAGAAGAAACGATCGGCGTTCAAGCTACGGTAAAAGCTTAAAGCAGTAACGCCGGTCTCGAACCTATGACCTTAAGGTGCGCAAGTTCGACGACGCAACAGATTGACTGGGGTGTTTGACCCGGCTGTCGTTTTGAACTCTCGTATGACCTCTGGTCTCCTTACATTTCGTATAAATCTTTCGTATCCTTTAAAACATTATGTACGAACATGTTAACAAAAGAAAAAGAATGTCAGGATACAGACAAAGGGAGATAAGGCAAAGAGTGAGAAAGCGTGTTTGCAACACGTGCCTCCACTGACAACAGTTAGCAAACAAACAGTAAAGCCTATAAAAGATGCATGAACAGCAGGGGGAGTTTAGTGAACACTAATGATACTATTTTTACTTATACTGCTGTTAAATTTTCTTTCCAGGCAAAGTAATCGCTGCACGCAGCTGTCTCGCTAACATGATGGAACCGAATTTCCAACTATATTAAGTTCTATTTTATACTTTTTAAAAATCTAATTAAACCATCATAATCACCGTGAAAATCTGTTCTAATTAGCATTTTAAACTTACAAATAACACGAAAACACAAGAATGAACCCCGACCACAGACTGATTTCGTACTTTCAGAGCAATTTGAAAATTTAAAATGTTACAATTTATTCAGATTTTAACGCTGATTACGACGAAATAATTTTTTTTTTATTAAAAAAAAAATGTTATGATTTCCTTAAAGATTGGAATGTTTGTCATTTTTAAACGGTCTACGGTCTAACCAATTTTAATAGCTAGAAATTGTAAATAGCTAACTTGTCCAATCGTATCGATTTTTGTCAAATTTGAATCGCAGAAAAAGCTAGAGCCAATACACACAAGCACGCGCGTGCGCATACATACAAACCCACACAAAGATATTTAACGACTCCATAAAAGTGATATTTAGTTCAGGATTGGGTTAATTTCAAGGTCTTGAGTCTGGGTCTTACAACTCCACGACGAACAGGTTTAATTATCGTACTTTTCATGTAATTTTACAGCTAATATATTCGGATTTTAATGTTAATAATAATAACAGCGAAATCAGAGTTTCGAAAAAAATTAAAAAGTCAAAACTAATTGCGGACAATTCGTTTTTATCAGTCAGCGAGACAGCTGTGTGTAGCAGTTATTATTTTTTAAAAGATAAACCGGTAGTAAACTTACAGATTACCGGTACGGTACAAAAATAAATTAAGGTAACGAGAATTTCCCTCACATTTAACAATAAACATAAATTATTAACGAGAACACCTGACAATAAAACAGGCACGTGCTGCATTCTGATGTGGACGCAATGAACTATCGCAGTTAATGAAAGTATGTTTAAATAATCAATAGATTAAATCAAATATTCTTTTTAAGATTAACATTGGGAAACTTTATAACCCAATGAGGCAGTTCCCTAAAGAAAAAATGATAGTCTAAATTATATATCTGGGCATAAATACCAAAACAATAATAAAAATAAATAAATAAAATAAAATAAGCAAAACGATTGGATAGGACGGCCGGACTTATATGATGCTTCATACATTTGTTTAATATATAGACCAGTAGTTCAAAGAACAATAGACGTCGCAATGTATTCTTTATTTATTTATTACCTGACAACCGCTCCACTGCTTTCTATCGCGCTCGTAACCGTATCACCAATTTAATCAGAAACCATAATATTTTTTAGGAAAAATGTAGCTGGACCAAAATTATTGGAAACTGTATGCACTTTCTCCATTAAACGGTCAAAAAGATGACAGGTGCCGTTCATGCATCATCGTTAAAACAGTTTCTGCCATCTTGAAACTGAAGTGAATAGGAAAAAAATCTTACACGTAAACCATACGGGCTTAAATACAAATTACCTTTTTACTAAACATCAAAATAATTGGTTAATATCCTTGTTAAATTAGTGACCGCAAGGATAGTGTTAATTTCTCCTTGTAAATGGAGAAAACCTTACGCAAACGTCATTTGAGCTTTACAGAAGATATCTTCGTATCAAATTTCAGATAAATCGGTCATCAATGCGTTTGGATAAAACTACATGAATCGTTAATGTAAATCACAGGCCGCCATCTTGAAACGGAAGTAAATGTGCAAAAATCTTACATAATTGTTGTTCGGGCTTTATACAAAGTACCTTCGTACCCAATTTCGAAACAATCGATCAATGCATTTGGCCAATAACTGTGTAAGAAACACACACAAACTAAATGCCGAACGATCGAGTTGAAACAGAGACTTCGCTTCGCTCGATCAATAAGTGAGATATTTTGTTAGTAACTCTACCACTTCTTGAATTCAGGTTTGTACATTTCCGTCCCCCCACGGTATTAATACAAACAAGTTGACGCCTTGTCGCTGAAACGATGTTATATTTAGATTAATGGTAAACAGATGCGCCTGAAGGAAAAAATAATTAGGAAAGCCAAAAACAAGATGGTGGATACTGTTATGTTATTAATTGTTGTAGGTACAGTATGAAAAATGAACAGTTAAGATGTGTAAGTGGCGCTTGATAATAGAAACGGAGATTAAAAGAATTAATCATCACATTGTTAATCATATGGAAGGACCAGGCTCGAATAAACCGTCTAGATCCTACATTTTTGTTGTGGGCTACTAATTTCCAGTGGCTGCTTTGCTTTTTGGTGAATTTCTATTGGAAAATGAGCTACTTTAGTGGCCTTCATGGTGACACCCAGACTCGGGATTTTGAAACGAGCGCCTATTTTGACCGCCACTATTTTCTTTAAAAAGTAGTGTGTGTGTGTGTGTGTGTGTGTGTGTGTGTGTGTGTGTGTGTGTGTGTGATGTTTCTATAAGCTTCCAAACTGTTACAGTGGTTTTCTTCTGTTAAAATAATGAAAAAAGTCTTAAAAACATGGGTGCAGCAATGTTTTTTCCTGCTAGCCGTCATTTTGTTTTTTCAACAAATAATTTTTAACTCCAGAACAGCTTAATGCGTTGTACCGAATTGCGTTGTACTTACCAAATTTTACATAGTACTTACTAAGACAAAGACCTATTGTAAAATAAACAACCTTATCTAATAATATTTTTAAAATAGCGGCCGTTTGAAATTTCTTAATTCAAATAACGAGAAAACTAATTTTTATGAAAAAATACGAGACAAAAATATTTCATTTTTAATAAACCAGCATATTTGTTTGTTTTTTAACTTGCTTCATAAAATAATGACGTTTTTACTAAAAACGAATACATAATGCGGACAGATCATTAGCATGAAAACATAGTTAAAAAAATAATAAAATTCACACTAGGCACCGAAAACGTCCACAAACAGAAAGAAAAACTTCACAACGGTGCTCGAAATGACCTCCATTTGAAGTAATACATGATACAGCAACAATTTATTGTACACATATTTTGTGTGTTGTACAATATGAAATGGAATCTTGACTACCATTAAAATTTTTAAAAAATAACTACGTTTTTATCTTAAATTCTGTATCAAAATTTGACTGTAATCGGCATTATAATCTGAACAAATTATTTTGTTTGTGGTTTTTTTATGTTATTTAACTTTTGAAGTAATCGTTAACAATTTTATCTGTATGTACATTTTGTATGTGTTTTGTACTCAAAACCCTCAGTTCGATCGTTTCAAACCATAACACAGGTCTACAACCAAAAATTTGATTTGATAATTTTAGCTAATCTTTATGTTTTTTGGTGTGCTGAAATCGAAAATGAAGTCCGTTTTTCTCTATCACGTACAGATTTTTTTCAAATCCATAGAACATAATATACCTGCTATACACATAACAGGGGTCCTGGATTGACAGTTCCTCAGCCCCCTCGTGACTTAGACAGTATAGATAGGGAAGCTAATAGAGAAGCCTGTATGTCGGAGAGCGATGAAGTACACAGTGAGTTCAAAGCAAGCAGTTCAGAGGATGAACCTGAGCTTATTTCTCAACAGGAGTTGAACGACTTAGTGAGAGATCTTGGACTTCCAAAAGATGCAGCTCAGTTACTTGGCTCCCGTCTTAAAAACAAAAATTTATTACAGCCAGGCACTTCTTTTTCATGGTATCGACACCGTGAAGCAGTTTTTGTTCCTCACTTTGCTCTGGATGAGAATCTTGTTTATTGCAAAGACATTCTTGGTCTGATGAGTCAATTTGGTGTACAATATGACCCGATTCATTGGCGTCTATTCATAGACTCATCAAAGCGAAGTCTAAAGGCTGTTTTGTTGCACAATGGCAATACTTATGCTTCAGTTCCAGTTGGCCATTCGGTATATTTAAAAGAAACATACGAAAATTTGTCATTAGTTCTCGAACGAATTCATTATAATGAGCATATGTGGTTGATATGTGGAGACTTGAAAGTACTCACTATGCTCTTATGTCAGCAATCAGGGTACACCAAGTTCCCTTGTTTTTTATGTTTATGGGATAGCCGAGACAGAAATTCCCATTGGAACAACAAAGACTGGCCATAAAAAATGTAATTAGGAGAAGTTTGGTTCCTTCTGACCAAATCCTGCTACCTCTTCTACACATAAAGCTAGGGCTGATAGAACAATTCGTAAAGTCTCTCAATAAAGAAGGTGAATGTTTTAAGTACTTATGCTCCAAGTTCCCAGGATTAAGTGATGCAAAGCTAAAAGAGGGGATCTTTGTAGGCCCAGATATCCGGAAACTTTCCACAGATCCACATTTCACTCAGACCATGAATGAGAAGGAGAAGGAAGCTTGGAATTCTTTTAAAGATGTTGTTGAGAAGTTCCTTGGTAACGTGAAGGATCCCAACTACAGAAGTATCGTGGAACGCATGTTGAAGGCATTTCAATTACAAGGTTGCAACATGAGTTTGAAGGTTCACTTCTTACATTCGCATGTGGACTATTTTCCGAAAACTTAGGGGAAGTAAGTGAAGAACAAGGGAAAGGTTCCATCAGAACATCAAGGAAATGGACGTAGGTATCAGGGCAAATGGAACGTAAACATGATGGCTGACTATTGTTGGATGCTGCAGCGTGAATCATCTGAAGAGTCCTACACCCGGAAACGAACACGGAGAAATTTTCAAGAGAAAAAAAACGTTTTCATAAAAATAATAACTAAATATGCCACTGTTAATTCTGAAGCTGTTATTTCTACTCATTTATGTATTTTGTACAGTAAACAACATTGAAATAAATAAAAGATCATGAAAACTCTTATTCGCCAATTCTGTTTTCTTTTAATGGTAGTACCTCTGCCCTTACTTGAGATAGAACAATTTCCTTACGTGATAGAAAAAAACTGACCTCATGTTCGGCTTCAGCACACCAAAAAACATAAAGATTGACCAAAATCATCAAATCAAATTTCAGAAAGATTATTTTTGTAGACCTGTGTAATTAGCGTTAAATTGAGCAATTTAAATTTGCATTATTATTTAAAACATAGGAGTTTTTTTTATTTTTACATAGACTGATTTATTGATACCAGCCTACATTAATTTTTATTTTTTAATCAGATACGGTGTACTGTATGTAAAATGTAAAGTCATCATTTAAAAATCAATTTTTGTAGGATTTGCAGAGGGGTCAGGGATCTTATTTTAAATCTAAATTGGAAATAGACTATAAAATGTTAATACTTGTTTTGATTTCAATGCAGATCGGTGAAATCGGATTTTGTCGGAAATTCACTTTTATCACACGACAGAGCTGCATGCTATGATTAATATTAAAAGAATGCATTTGTTAATTTTGCAAAATTCACTTCCATCACGTCAGCGAGACAACTGCGTACACAAATTATTACATTTTTTTTTGTACCAATATGCACTAGGACAGTAGCACAAAGAACAGTAGACCTCGCACTATATTTTTTATTCATATACAGAACACTCCACGACAGCGCTCGTAACATTTTCCGCCAATTTATACATTTATAATTTATTACGGTAACCGTAATTTTAAAAAAATATTTCTAGACCACTTTATTGGAAATTTTCTATGTAAAATGGCCAACATTATGATAGGTTTTTCCGTTCAGCCAGTATTACAGAAAATAGTCAACAACTACACTTTCAACGTTGAATGAGAGCTCGCCATCTGAAACGGGTGAAACGCTTACCTTTTTTTTTTGTCTTTATACAAAATATCTTCTTACCAAATTTCAAAACAATCGATTAATTCGTTACTGAAATCCGAAAAAAGTCTTACATATACATGTTTCGGGCTTTAAACAAGGTACCTTCGTATAAAATTTAAAAACAATCGGCCAATGCCTGTGATTAAAATTGCGTACACTCGTTACCGTTAAATCAGAGGTCACCATCTTGAAACATAATGTAAAAAATAAATGTGGAAAACACCTTACAATCAAGTCCAGTCTTCACACAAGGTACCTCTGCACTAAATTTCAAAACAATCGGTCAATGCGTTTGGCCAAAGCTGCGTAACAAACAAACACACAAACCAAATGCCGAACGTTCGCTTCGCTCGTTCGATAACAAAACTGATAGCACTCTAGCTTTTAGAGCTGATAAAACGGACACACGCGCTAATATCACGGTGTGCACAGGCTTCTAGGTAGCTACATCTAAACACAAGGCCAACAAATAATTGTTGTCCTCGCTCAGCCACCAAACCGCAGATACACAGACTACGTCTTGATCTTCACTTCGCCAAGCTTGTGGTCAACAAACTGGTTCTGATCCTTCCTAATTATGGATCGCAAAACCGCATCAGGACTTGCCAACCAGCTGATACATATTTCCTAACTAAAAAACTTTAAGACTTTTTTAATCGATGTGTGCTTAAAGATTACCTTCTGCACTTCAGTAATTATACATCGATACAATGTCTATAGCTTCAATCTGTGTTTAGGAAACAGCTGAACACGTTTTCGCGGTTACAATATGGCTGATTCGTTCTATAGACAACGGATACAGTAAACCAGAACTCCGCAGTTGAATGAGACGCGATTATTCCTCAGTCATATTTTTTTAAGCATATAATCGCTACAAGCAGCTGTATTACTGACGTGGTAAAAGCATATTTCCCATAAAAATACTTTATCACACTTTTTCAAAAAATTATTTCCATCACCATAAACAGCGTTAAAATCTGCGTAAATTTAACTTTATACTTCCACACTAATGCCATTTGAATCCTAACCGCCGATAGTGAAACGATTTTTTTTAATGTATGATAAAAGTTTTTTTAATTTAAAATTGCCGCCATTTTGAAAAGGATGGCGCGGAGTTTTCTGGGTTACGAATTCGTCTAAGCTATTACGAAAACCAATTTTTTGTGCCAAATTTAAATCAAAATTGATCACACACACACACACACACACACACACACACACACACACACACACACACACACACACACACACACGCGCGCGCGCACTTTTTTCGTCAAACAAGAAGACACAACTAAAGTCGGTGAAATAAATTTGAAACAAAAGACATTTCATGAGGTCTGACGCCGTCGTGTTTGTTTTCCCGATTTACGTGCATCTCTTCCCATTAAAATCTGCTATACTTACTGTATCTTCATATTCGAGTAAAATTTGATAAACCGATTGTAAAAGATTACGCAGATATTCCGATTGCTTACAAATAACATTGTTTGACGATAAAAACTGAATGCGAGAATGTTTTGTAATGTTTTTGCATATTCTCAATGTTATACAATTAAATCGAGCCTCATTTAGTGCATAACCCGTACCAACACTGAGTGTTGTAACAAGAGGGAAAGGCCTTGCTGCATTAAATAGAACAGGTCTGGCATAAGTAATTTTAAATGCATACCAGTTGTCAGTTCCGTTGTTTCAAGGTTAAAAAGGCGTTCGTACGATATTTTATCCTATTTGTATTTTTAAGCCAAGCCTCCATTGTAAACACTTTCACTATAAGCATTTACAACTTTGGCCAGACGCGAGACTACGATAGGCCCTACAACAAAATATATGTACATGTATACACATTGAAATCAGGTTACGAAAATTTTTTTTTTTATATATATAAAGAAGAAATATGCAAAAAATTAAGAAAATCTAGATGGCGAAATCCAGATAATTGGTTGATTTCATGCTGAATGGTCATTTTATACTTCAAATCCTTTTTTGGTCAAAAACCCACAAACATTCTCAAAATGTGCTAAAGTGATTTTGATCAAATTTAGATCATAATTATCTGAAACATGGGTCGCCATATTCAACTAAATCCCTGATATTAATTAAAATAATTAATATGATTCCGTTTATAGACAAATGTCGAATCCGGAAAATCGAAAATCGTAGGATCATTTATTAGCATACGAATGTTGGAATAATGACGACACAAATTTCCAGCTTTCCTCTTTACAAGGAGACTAAGATAGCAGTGATATGTCTATTATTTACTGAAACACTGAAGTGAACAGTGAAACTTCATATATATACCATCACAGCAGGATCTGAAAAACCGATCTGAGAAATTAACTGAATATTTTCTAACATACACGCCTATTACCTAAAGTTTTACAATCTAGTTGTGATTTTCTCCGTCTAACTGTCCCTATAATTCCATCGTTAAACAGTATACATTGTCTCACTTGACCTAAAAGTTAACTCTACGCTCCTCAATAAGTGACAGTAGTTTAACAGCGCTGCGTGGGAGAACGGTGAACTATATAACCTAATACAGTAGCGCAATCTGTTGTTGCCACTCAAGTGGAACAAATAACTTCTTAAGTAATGCTCACTGTTCTATTAACTCTATTAAAAAACGTTTTCTTTATGCATCCTACAGCTTTTCTTGAATGGATTAAAAAAATACTCGCCTCTTTTTTAATAATAAACAAATAAAAAAAATTTGCAATTCTTTGCATATTGAATGGAAAATCAGTTACCAGTTTTCAAGTGTTTAAATTTTAGATTAATTAGAATAAAATATCTAGTTTTAGAATTGCTAGCTATATATATATATATATATATATATATATATATATATATATATATATATATATATAGAGAGAGAGAGAGAGAGAGAGAGAGAGAGAGAGAGAGAGAGAGAAAATCGTGTTTCTATAAAGCGCAGACTTAATTAAGAATGTGGTTAAATGAGGCAAAGAAAAGAAAAAAGTTTCTACAAACAAATATCCTGAAACGCTCCTTTTTTACTAAATAATTTATATTTCTCGTTTAAGCTTTACTGATTGAGTTGAAGTTGAAATTTTGTACCGTGTTTATTAACACTCTTATTTCAAAAAAACCGAAGCCTCTCCCTTCAGAAGTAAACTGAGTTGATATAAATATACAAAACAATGGCTTCCAATGGTACCAAACCTAAATTTAAAAAAACTAAAACGAAGATAAAACAATGGGCATACATTTAATATTTGTTATTTTTCAAAAACTTAAAGTCTGTGTAGTTTTTATAAAAAAGTTATAAAACTCCAGACCACAGCACCCTCTTGCTTGCATGCACCATTGGTCACCTAAATTCTCCACTAATTCGTCCCTCCAAGTAGCGCTGGTCTTCCTTCCTTCCTCTGCTTGTCCCTGGAAATCCATTCTGTAGTTTCGCCCAACGGTTTTCTTCCACTCTTGCTACATGCCCAGCCCATTTCCATTTTAACATGTGCTCTTCTTTCGCCAAGTTTTTAATTTTCGCCTTGCTCACCAGCTTCTTATTGCTTATTTTCTCCTTCTGATTCACACCTAGCATACATCTTATCGTTCTGAAATGTGTGACTTTCAATCTTCTATCTAATCTTCTATATAAAATAGCTGGATACAGACACAGTTCAATAATACCTTAACTTTAAATTAACTTGAGAAACTATATTTAGAGATTTTCCTAAGGGATCAAAATTTTCTTCATCAAGAATTCATCCTGTTCCTCATTAAATTTTTTATAGTTTTCCAATATATTCAATTCCAAACATTCAATATAAGTTATCTCCACCAAAGCAGAGATTTTCGCCGCATTAGTTGTAACTGCTTCAGTTTTGTCAGGGTTCACTTTCAGTCCTCTGATTTTACGCAGTCTTGCCAATTCTTCCAAGTTTTCCTGAAGATTCTCATTCCTGTCCGTCACCATCACTATAAAATAAATAAACCCCAAATCTGATAAACAATACCCATTTACACTGATTCCTTTGTGCAGACAACATATGGCTTTGAAAATTGTATTTATAATATAATTAAGAAGTAGTGGTGATAGTGGACATCCTTGTTTTACTACTCTTTCCATCTTAAATTTCCTCCCCTCCCTTCTACCTCAATTACTCCCTCATTATTCTCGTACAAGCACTAAATAGCCGAGTGCTATACAGAATCAAATGCTTTGCTGAAATCCACGGAGCCAAAATAAAGAGGAAGATTGTACTCCAACAGCTTCTCTATTACCTAGTTCATGGTATGTAGATGATCAGTGGTAGAATAATCAGGTCTGAATCCTGCTTAGCCTGAAGAATGGTTAACATCCACTTTTGTAATTATACTCTCATTATTGTGACACCACTGATGACAATGTGATCGGTCTATAATTTTCTATTTCATCTTTACTTCCCTTTTTAAGCTTTAAAATCTATTTTAAAAAATCGACTTTTCCAATAATAAATATCTAAATAGTGGCCACCTAAAAAATATTAAATGAAACATACACAAAACCTTTAGTTCAAAATTCCGAGTAAATTTTTAAAGTTCGCTTTATTTTTTTATCGAATCGAATCTGTCGAACAAAAGGTAATATTAGATCTATCGAACAAAGGATAATGCACATATTAATATGCATGGCTGAGAACGGTAAACCAATGGTCATAATATGACATAGGCTGCCGCTCTTAGCAATGCATTTAATGGGAGTTGTTTTGCTGTTACCATTTGTTCGATAATATAGTCTACCATTCGAAAATGGATAGTGAAATAAATAATTTTAACATATTGTGGAAGATTTTTTGTTAATTTTTACTTCAAAACAGTTATTACAAATCACTTTAATTAAATAGTTAACGTTTACTAACGTTAAAGCAGTTTTTAAGAGTTTGCCGTAACCAGTTTTTTACATAAAAGAAACACACAACCTTTAAGAATAATTAAGATATCTCACAACCATTAAAGTTACAACAAAACAACAGTGTACTACAAAGTGCATACTTTCGTTGTTATACGGGAGATATAAAAGGAATTTAAAATCATTTTCAAAACCAACCTAAAATAATAAGTAAAAACAGTGTTTAAAAAAACGTCGTGGGTTTACGGGTGCGCCATATGGCCACGTGTATGTGGGAAATTCTCACATCTGGTAATGTGTACGGCGCTGTTGAGCTCATCAAATCAAAGAGGAGCAAAAACTGTTGCCGCCCCCGCTATGCGCTCTGATTACTCACATGCCAGCACGGCACTGCAGTGCAATGACAGTTTCATAACCACATGGTGCCGAGTGCTGACTACTTTATCTGGCACACCTACTAGTCCATTCAGATTAAAATACCGGGTGCCCGAAATTAACTAGGTGAAAATTTTATGTCAGGAGTATTTTAATTAATACAAAAACTGCATCATTTATATAACAAACACCTGTTGTTTTGTTATAAATCGTTATGATGATTGTTAAATGAAATCTTCCAAACATGTTCACTTTATTACGCAATAACGACTTGCCTACATTGAGCCGGCCAGACATAATACATTGCACAGACGCTGTATTAGTAATTCTGCTGGCACTAACCTCCTCAATAACAATTTGGTAGACACACGTAAACTTATCTATAAATTGCAATGGCAATCGTCAATCGCAATCTGTTAATAAGTTTAAGACGGTGATTTTTCCCTTATTTTTGAAGTCGTGTGCAAAACTGCATCAAGATCAGAATAAAACTGTACACTTGTATAAAATAAAAAACATACAAACACATGTTTAATTTTATACTGATAGATTATATCGATAATACGTAAAATAATTAATAAAAATAACCTACTTACATTACTTACTATTAATTAACAGTACTGAGTCATTGAATATAAACGGATTAGAAGTACAGCTACTATTATAAAAAGTGTGCACGATATCAGCGGCTACAATCCAAGTAATTGAACTATCTGCCGTTACGAACACTGCGCAAGTTACAAGGGTAGGGGTGGAAATGATTGAAAAAAATACAGTATTATTTAACTGTAGTTGAATACTCTGCCGCAAGATGCCACCAGAAGCGAGAGCTCACAAAGCTCTCATGAAAGGTTATCATTCTCGTATGACTGAGTTTAAATAAGGAAAACCGTAGAGCGGCCTGTAAATACATAGTAAAATAGGCCAGTTCCGAGCTCATCGTATCTCTCGCGGACAGTAATTTCTTCACAAATATTTCAACGTAAAGCAGTTTCCCAGATAAACAAGGTCAGCCTACCTTACTATACTCACTTTTATTTATTTCATTCTTATTAAATAAACAAACCAATCTCTCATTTTACAATAATAATTCAATACGAGTGTTGTTGAAAATTAAGATTACTTTTCTTATGAAACTCACACTGGATGTATTACTGGACAATCATTACCTTTTTAGGTTACTAATGCGACCTTTTTAAACGCGTTCTAATTTAAACGAATGTTCTATAGATGCGCCTCAAAGATTGATTTTTTTTAAAGCCATGAAACTGTATATAGCAATATTATACTAACATAGTCCTAACCAATTCTCATACTCGGTTTACATACTCGAAAGAATGAATTCTAGGGATACTAATGCACTTTGACCTTGTAGATCTTTGTGTCCCCTTTATATATTCCTCAAGTGCTTAGTTACAACGTCTTCTTCAGTACGCTTTCTCCAGTAAAGTCAATGATTCTGAAGAAGATTCAAGGTGGCTAACTCCCCCCTTTGTTACTGAAATACTTGCAGATACTTGCTCTACTAATTTCTCAATTTCTCCCCCTTAGCCTTGACCCTTATCACGGATACTGTGTCCCTTTTGGCCAACTTTGTTGTGCGGTGCATTCCTGCTCGTTCTATTTACATTCTTAGTCATGGGAACACAAGTAGCTAGGAAAATTATATCCGCCTACACAGATTCCCGCATGCATAGATACACTAGTGGATAGCCAGGTATCCCAGGGCTACCGTACACCCAGGGCCTGATACACCATTAGGCCGGTGTCACACTCCATCAGCACGTATCGCTTTACGCTTTAGAGTTAGCCAGGTTATATAGAACAGTGAATGTGTGTTTCGAATAGATGGATGAGAGTAATATGAGCTAGATTTTTTTTTTTTTTTGTTTAACGTCTGACTGTTGTGCACACTTGGGCTAATGCAGACGATGGGATGATGTATAGCGTATGAAAATGCTAAGCCCTCGCCGGGAATCGAACCCGGGTCCTCGGGGTGAAAGCCTAGTACGCTATCCACTAGACCACCGAGGCGGCTTCAAAATGAGCTAGAGGTACGGTGTGATCGCTAAACCCATCCGCTGCTCATTTCAGCCGCCTCCGCCAGCGCCTTGGCGAGTTACATACATACAAATATGGCTAGTTTATGATTACAGGATTCAGGCGGAGTGAACGTAAGAGTCGATCGAATTATCAGTAAAACGTTTATCTATAAACGGTTTCTAAAAACTTTGTAAATACAGTAAATGTACGAAAACATTACACAAAATTTTCAAAAAACCTTAATTCGAACATACATTGCTATTGGGATAAGACTGTACGAAAATATTTAGACTACAGTATAAGTTGTTCTGCCAAATTAAAACAGCTGTTAAGGAAACATGCTGGTTTAGTTAGGAACGAAACAGCTGATCAGTAAATCATCTTTAATCTCCCACAGATTTGATGTTATTCTTGTCGTTGGCACTACTACACAACTCCCACGTACAGATTTAACTTAGTAGGTTAGTTAAGCATATATATATATATATATATATATATATATATATATATATATATATATAAATTATGCTACCTGTGTGTGTGTGTGTGTGTGTGTGTGCGCGCGCGTGCGTGTGTGTGTGCGCGCGCGTGTGTGTGTGTGTGTGCGTGCGCGCGCGCGCGCGTAATAGTACTCTAGTCATTCTCTTAATAATTTACAAAATTAGATTAAATATCACAAAACTCGGTAGGAAAAGGTGTGTGACGTTATTAAAAAAATCGAATATTTTGTTTAACATTTGATACAAAAATCTAGAATTAAAAAAACACTAATGTAACGCAGATAAGTCTACTTTTAGATAAACTAATCGTGGCATGCAGCTATCTCACTGTTGTGATGGAAGAAAATTTCCAAAAGTAACTTTTTTGAAATTATGATTTCATTATCTTAATCAACTTTAAAATCTGCGTATAAAAGCATTTTAAACTTTTGAAATTTACACTGAGAATAAGTAAATGATCGCTGACTGCGGCAAAATTAAAATTCCTTAATTTCAACTGATTTTGGAAATTCAAAATCCTAATTTATGCAGTTATTAACGCTGATTACTAAGGATGAAGTCCGATTAAAAAAATATAGATAAACAAGGTACGTTTTTTAAAAGATTTGAAATACCCACCATTTTGAAAACGTTGAACGGATTTTGCTGATTAACCAACTTGTCCAGCTTACGATTTTTGTGACAACACACACACACACACACACACACACACACACACACACAAACATTTTAATTGACAGCAGAGTATTTATTTGACTTACCCTGTCTACTCATAGGCCTATATAAACAAAACTTAGCAACCCATCAAAGTAATCCAGACATAAGAATCGACGCTCATTTTCCAGTCCCGGTCTGAATATTACCATTATGCCCACCCGAACAGCACGTTAAAATACGTGGGTTTTTGACGATTTTTAAATTGCCTGTAAAGTAACAAAAGTTAAGTTATTTCCATAAAAAACAATGATTTTTGAAAGCTTAAGCACGTAAAGGATCCCGGATTTTTTGCACATCCATCGTTTTTACTGACAGCGGTCATTGTTCACTGTCTGATTGTTTCCGAGCCGTAATTTTTTAAAATTTAAATTTGATACACTGACCTTTATAGTAAATTGTCTTATATTACCAAAATTTGATGAACATTTTTTACAATTTACAATTTTTTTGTCGATAGCTCCCGAACTGGATTTTTTTTAACATACATCTTGCTTGTGTACGGGACTAAGTTAAAACAAAATTTGATCAAAATCATTGTGGCCGATTAAGAATTTTTTAACAATACAGAAATCAATGTTAATTTAATTTGTACTACCGTACTTTCAGATATAGGTTATAATTCAGGTAAGTCAGGGGATGGAGATATTTGAGAAAAATGTTTGATGCCTCTAATATCAAACAGGTGGGTTATACAGATCTGACTATTGTCCTTGAGTTGGTTACAAATGGGGTTAGCCGAGTTGTTTAAAATAGTTGTGCGGTTATTTGAGGGTCAGCCGGGTCTACAATGTGCCCCGGACGGTCAAGGTTTTGGCTCCTCACCAAAGCGCCTGTCGACTGCTGCCTCACAGCTGACAGAACGGTAGGCCGCTATTGTTATATAAACTCATCCACATTTGTAACGAACCCCTTATCATACAACAAGTAAGTCTACGTTGTAAGCTACAAGGTTTTTGAATAAACAGTCACTTTTAGGGACGCTTCATTGGAAAATGAGCTATCATTTAAAGACCCAGACCCGGAATCTTGAAATGAGCTCTGGTCCAGTGTGTGTGTGTGTGTGTGTGTGTGTGTGTGCGCGCGCGCGCGCGCGCTATCACTCTAATGTTCGCAATTTTTGTCCGATTTTATTCAAACTTGGCACAAAAATCGATTTTAGTAATAACTTGGACAATTTCGTTACTCAGCTAAATCTGTTCAACAGTTTTAAAATAGCGGCCACTTCAAATCTTAAAAAAAAAAACAGAATCATTTGTGTACATAGAAACAATACACGAAGTATCAAGTAGTGCCTACCTTGAAACATAAACCTAACAATTTGAACACAAGCCTAAATATTACAATACTAAACTAAAAACTAACTCAATATGGTCGAAACTTCACATGTAAGTCTTAGTTATTATTTTTGCCAGCTAAGGGTTGAACACTGAATTTTCGGACTTTCTTAGGAAAATTGAACTAAGACTTTACTGTACAGTCTACATTTTCTTTTAACGTTTCCAAGAAAAATAAATTTTCAAATTTAAAATCAATTCATTGAAAAATCGTGTTATGCTAAAAATAAATCCAGCGGTCGATAATATGCAAACCTTAAACTTGACCTAACCTAAAAGTTTAATAGGTTACCTTGAACACTGCACATCATTTAAATGAAATTCATGTTGACACGGATATAAAGCACTTTTCTGTAAAGAAAGTACACCCTTTATTAATACATTTTATTTACTGAGTTCAAGCATCCTTTTTGAGAACGCGAGATCCTTGTTCAACGTTTGATAGCGTCATGCAGAGAAAGAAATATCTTTAGCAGAGTACTAAGGAGGAAAAATATGTTAACTACTTTAAATAATATTAAAACATTCGATACCAAAAACATGAATATAAACAGACTAAAAGTACAGCCACCATTATAAAAAGCGTTCTCGATATCAGAGGCTAAAGACCAAGTAATTGGAATATCTGCCGCTACGAAAACTGCAGGCTGCAAAGACTGGGAGAAAAACGTTTGAGAAGTAGACGGTATTATTATCTACTTAAATGAACACTATGCTGCAAGATGTCACCAGCAGCGAGCGTTCACATATGATGTTAAAGCTGACTTGTAAGCTGAGTTACAACTAACACACCAAGTTGTCATATACATCGCTTAAAGTGTTGATAAGAACTTTTAGAAGTAGCTGTTGATGAAAACTAAAATAATCGAGGCATACAACTGTTTCGCTGACGTTTCCAAAAACTACCTTTAAATAATGTATAAACGAACACTTCTATACGTTTCAAATTAAAAATGTGAAAATACCACCGTAAAATTGTTGTAGCTCTCCGGAAGTAATAGAAAGCCGAGCGTTTACGAGATCAATGCGGGCTGGCGAGGCACTTTTCTGATTGGAATGGTGAGAAAGTAAGAAGTTTGTGTCTTCTTGAAGGATGGCTGGATTCCACCTATTTCTATCCCAGCAAGTTGTGGTGTCTTGTAAAATTGTTCCGAGTGTTAGTAGGCTGTCGTGTAGTTGTGCAGTGGGTGGTCCTCCTCGATGATTTTCTACTAGCCAAACAATGATGTTCTACTTCTATTTATACTCAAAATAATGGTGGAAATCATAATTTTTCAGAAAACCAGGGAAGAACGCTTTAATCAGGATGAAGCTACTGTGTACGGGATATGCTAAGTGGTGCGCCGGCAGTAATACCTGGGCAGAAATGTGATAGCGTACATTAGACCCGAGATACGCGAGCAGCGAACCAATCAGAAAGTTGTATCGGTTGACGGGAGAATTGTAAACTAGGTTCGCAGGCGTAGGCTGTTTGAAAACCGGGAAAGAAGTTCGGGAATTTAGCGTGTATGTTTTCCAGTGTTAGTACGCGGAACTAGGTTGTGTAACTCAGTTCTTATGTTGTTTAGGCGATGATTAAATAAATATGCAATTTGTTTATCACGTAGTTTTGTTTTTTTTTTTAATCAGGTTTCTACATCGTAAACTTTAAAATGTATATAAATTATTATTTTTACTTTTTGAAGTTTGGAAATGTAAAGAATCGCACTTCCTGTGTTGCTGACGTAGTGGAATCGAATTTTCTAAAAGTAACTACACTCAGGAGACAAAATAATAATTTTCTTATGTTACTCTTTTGAAAATTTTTATTTTGAAATTATGGTAGCATTAATCAATTAGCTTTTTAGAAGTAATGTACGATGAAAGTACAAAAACATAATTATATAACGGTATGTAATTTTTAAAGATCCCTTAAAAATGTTCTAAAAAACAAGACGCGTGCTTGAAGTCTCACCTCGATGGCAGCACCCTTCATTTTGCAACGGAAACTCGCTAAAAATATTAATGTTCACAAATTTTAGCACTGATTACAATGACAAAAAATAAAATTTAAAAAAATGTAAGCAACCAAATGATTTTTTTTAAAAGATATTAAGATCGAAAATCTATCCGCGTTTACCTTTGTTTTGAACCGAAGACGTCTGCAGGTGCACTCCTGTGCCACAACAGGACGTGTGGACGTCAAAGCCTCTCAAGAAAAAGGCTCCTACCGCGGGGACTTGATACCGTGCTATCACGGTGGACATTTTCCGTAACAACCCACCGCACTGAACAATGGCGACTGTTTGTAAAGATACAACTATTATGCCTAAGCTTATCAAAACCTGAGATAAGACGCAAGATAAGTTAATTAACCGTCTTGCATTGTATTGAGGTGATGACACGGTGTCAATCAATAAAATACCCACTTTATCAGCAGGGCTCGTTATTAATTAAAAGTATTAATGAATCTACGTTTATTCAAACAGAACTTATGTACATTACCATATAACAGAAAGCAATGTTTCTGAAATTTTACAAGAAGAAGAGACAGAAAAAGATATTTAGTTATAACAACATTAGCAATATGTAGCCCCGTTACCAGGGAATTCCCACTGTAAACATACCAATTGGAGCAGTAATTTTGGTACGACCAAGATCCGAGACTTTGGTCATTACCGTTGATTACGATCTCTAGCACCACTGAAAATAAACTTACTAGAATAACCCTTATGAGAGATATGTAAGCGCTCACTTGCGGCAGAGTGTCGCCTACAGTTAAACAGACAACAGTACTATCATCTTAAACTTGTTTACCACCATCCTTACAACTTGCAGCGTTCGTAGCGGCAGGTAATCCAATTACTTGGAGTTTAGCTGCTAATATCGAACACATTTTTCTTAGTAGCTGTACTTCTAGTACTTATACGTCTATTCAATGCTAGGACTCTACATCATTATTTAATAGGACTCTGCATCGTTAAAATGTTATAAGTGCGTTAGAAGTCTAGAGTTTGCAATTTTGGTCAGATTTTATTCAAACATTTAATAAAAATCGATTTTTGTAATAGCTAGTCAAAAATCGTTACCCAACAAAATCCGTATAATGGTTTCGTAAGAGCAACATTCCAAATCTTATAAAGGCATAGGGCATAACTTTAACGAAGTTTTAATTTACGCATTTTTACACACTGATTATAACGGTGAAAACAGATTTTTTCAGAAAAGTACAAGATGAAATGCACTATTGTTATATCAATAGTTTTTTGAAATTCGCTTTCATCACGTACGCAAGGCGTGCCGCGTTTATTTATAAATAGTATCCTAATCAGCGTAATACAGAAGTACATGTTCCAATGATAGCGCTACCTTTTTATTTTTCCTCGTAGGTTAAGACGGGAAGCAGTGTCCTCCAGCGTTAAGCAGCGACGAGGGAGGACAAAGCAATACAACTATTCACTGTGACGGGAGGATGACGGAATCTGGCCTCCCGTACAAGTGTATGTTAATTACTTTATGAAAGCTTTATTGACACTAATGAAACACAGATGGCCCTCTCCTAGCCGGCTCCTTACTGCTGACATTTAGGCCTACAACTAGGCCGGGTGACCACCAAATGCGCAGCGGAGTTGCGCTAAGCGGAGCGGACTACGCATTGAAAACCTAACCTATTGCTTTTAACGTAAGTGCGGCCACTTTAAACGTAACGGAGCTGAGCGGGGTCAAGTGGACTTCACTCTGACTCTGTTTTGGTTCGGTTTTAAAGCTGACTCCGCTTCCCCTATCACGATGACCACACCTCCAAACGTATTATTACTCGTCACCTAGGTTATGGTTTTTAAACATAATAGTTCCTAGAATCCGTTAAAATAGGCCTAAATATTTATATTTAAAAGACACAAGCGCGTTCTTTAAACTGACTGAACTCTGCTTCTGGTCGCCGTTTGGTGGCTGCTCGGTCTAATTATTAAACAGATTTTCTTACATTCAATTAATAAATTACTTTACGCGAATTTCTGCCATGTATAAAGTTAATGTAATAATTTGAAATTAAGGAAACTGGTTCGAGAGGATATTCTGGTTCCAAATTATAAAATTAGAACCTAAGATTCAGAGAATTAACTACAAAACCAAAATAAAATTCCAGCGTGGGATAAACAGGTTTTGGTTTTACTCGAGTAAATGTAGATTTTGAGGCAATAAGCGCATCCCATACAGAACCGGTTTCGAAAAATTACATACTTTTTGGTTATTTAAAGAAAATGTGAAAACCCTATTTTTGATAAATTTAAACTTAAAGAAAGTGAATACCAGCAAACATCTCTCTTTTTATAAAGTTTTTGTTTCGGCCAGCAGTAAATATTGATAACGATTTATTTATTTTTAATTTAACGTTTATAGATTATAATTTGCGTACATGTTCTAGTTCCCCTATTGATCGGGAAATATTTTTAATTTCAAAAAGACAAATATTTTAAAACTGTTTAGACTTTATTTCATTTAATTTTGACTCTTCAAGTTATGACGAGGAAAATATGATTCCTCGATATTTCCAACGTCTAATCAAAAGGAGAACAATTGTTTGTTAATTTACGTAAGTTCTCTCCTATGCTCTATTGTCCTTATTGGTATAAGTCTTAGAAATTGGAATTATAAGATCCTTCAAGACTTCTGTAGGTGAGGTGCTGAAATGTCTTTAAAAAATCTTTATATTAGAATGATAATGATTATAACAAACTACAAATAGTTTTTGTAACATGATAAACACCATAATAGGCTAACTGTTGAAGGTTAATGCTTGCAACTGACAATGGCAAGCCTAATCGGTCTTGAACTATGACCGGTCGTTCACACTAAATACATAAAATATGTCCCTTAGAAATACATTTACTTCAGACAAAACGTTCCTGATACCAACACTATAGGACTTTCAAATGAGACTGAACTGTTGAATGACAAATACAACTGCAACTGGATCCAATTTTTATTCCTAAAATAGTAACAAGAAAGTGGTAGCTTAAACACATTTTGGTATAGGGAACCATGAAGTATTGTTGGGCAGATAAAGTTTGATCAAAATAGCGTTAGCAGTTTATTATGTAGGTACAGTATACACTCAATTTAACGATTATACGGGGGGGGGGACAAAAAGTAGCCCGTTAAAGCAATGGGTTAAAACAGATTGTACTTTAAATAAGGGCGGAACCTGTAAGGGTCTTGATTATTAATAATAGGCCTAATCGTTTCAGCTATTTTACATTATGCTTTTGTTCAGTTGTATGCAAAGAAAAGGGTTTTCTGTTCTTACAAGCAGTACAAGCCTACGCACATTTAAGAAAGAATTTCTACACAGCACGTTAAATTATCGATGAACTGAAAATATCAACTCATATATATACTAAGCTCATAAATACTGTATAAGTACCGGAACTACAAGTATTAACAAATGTTTTTAAATATTCGGATAGAAAATATTATCACATACTTTTAAAATTTCAAACAAAATAGTTTTGGTTTTTGTCTGTTAAATACGAATTCCTTTACACCGTGGGTTTACAGTACATTACAAAAGCAAATTTTTATTAAAATAAATATGGGGAAAACATTACACAAAATACATATTCAATATTTTCTCAATAAATCCGTTTGAAAAGCTGAAGATACGGACAAAAAACCTTAATTATTATTAAAATCGCCTAACAGATTTGTCTCAAATTGAGGTTATAATTTGAAGATATGGTTCACACCAATATATTAACAAAATTTTAGTAAAAGAATCTGACGAGTAGAGAGTAAGCGATAGTTAAGAGTTTATTTTTGGATATAAAAATAACTAAACTTTAATAATAATAACTTAAATTTATTAAAAATCGTTTCAACGATTTTGACAAAATTTTCCTGAAATTTATTCCTTACGTATATGAAGCTTATGGCTACTTTCTAAAATATTCGATACAAAAGCTATCAACAAAGAACGGGGCAACTCAAAATATATCTATTATAATATTTTGGCTACATATGACGGAATGACACCTCATGTCAATGCAACAAAATTCAAAATAAAATATAAGAAAAACAAATCAAAATAAACCCTAAATCACTGGGTTTTTTTCGGTATACGTCTTTGGTTTTAATTTTAATACACTGACATTAATTATAATTTTCTTATATGAAAATTTGAGCAAAATTTGAAGGACCAAATTTAGAAAGTTAGATCGGTTTACCGGTTTTTGTATTTATAGTTTCAGTATCGGAATTCCTAAAACATGCAAACTATTTATTTACGGTAGTAACTATTACCATATGGTCACTTTGAAGAAAGTTCAGTTTGCCGTGCCGTATCTTTGCTCCATGTAATACGACACGCAGCCAAGTTGAACCGCTTAAAATTTGAAGACATAAAAATAGTAAACACTCCGTTAACTTGTATTATTTGATTAGATAAACGTATTATAAACAAAGCCTGCCTTTGTTTAGTTATCACCGCTGTAAACCAATAAATAGTTTTCTATTTGATTACAGTTGTACTTTCACAATTACGGTTGTGCGTTTGCGCAATGCAATCTGTATCGAGGTTACGGCTGTCGTTATAGTTATAACTTTATTAATGCACTGAACTCGAGAGAAACGTAACCAGGGAACACCGCACTATTCGATCTCGACCTTCTAACAATGTTAACAATTTACGTCGCCATCTTGGAACATTAATGCAATAGTAACGTATCAGGTTCACGGGCTACTTTGCTGACTACACAGCAAAGGAGATACAGCAAAATGTCGAAGGCAGTTAGACGGATCTGTTGATAAAATTAGTTAATTGTTCAAGAAATGTGGACTATTTAACGAGTCTAATTTTAATCCCCTCGTATAAATTTTACAAACATAACGATCAAGATCAACTCAAAACAGTTCTTAAAATATAACAGTAACGTATAAAGTCAAAAATGAAATGAATCAGGATTCAGGGACTTCTTTTCTGAAGACAACCCTGTTAAGGCCATAGCAGAACACCGCAAGAAGTGAAAAAACAGTGGAACAATCTTTTAAGAAAATTAGTAAATGGATCCAAAAAATTGAGATTAAAAGTTGAGTTAAACTTAACGAGTCTAAACCCTCTTATATAAATTTTACAGCCTAAGAAGATCAAGTTCATACTGATCAAGATCAGTTCCAGATCCAATTATTGACAAACATGTGGGTATAAAGCTGGATGTCAAACTCAGGCGGAATGTACAGTAACGTATATAGTTCAATATGGAACAACCACTACTTTTCTGAAGACAAACCCGTTACGTCCGATACAAAGGAAAAAGTGGCAAAACAGTGGAAGAACCTTTTAAAGAAATTACTGAATGGATACTAAAATTGAGATTAAACCTTAAGGAGTCTAAATCCTCTTATATAAATGTTACAAACTAAAAGATCCGAGTTCATCCTGATCAAGATCAACTGAGAAACAGTTCCAAATGCAACTATTGCCAGATATCTGGATATAACGCTGGATTTCAAACTCAGGTGGAATGTAATAATAATATATCCAGTTCAATACGAAACGAATCAGGATTCAGGAACTACTTTTTTGAAGACAAACCCGTTATATCCATAGGAGACACAGAGGAAGAAGTGAAAGCAGAGGAAGAACCTTTTAAGAAAATATGTAAATTGATCAAAAAATGGAGAATAAAACTTAACGAGAATATAAATGTCACAAACTAGAAAATCAAAGTTCATACTGATCAACTCAAACATAGTTCCAAACGTAACTCCTGCCAAGTAGGCTACCTGGGTCGGCACGCCGTTTGACTCTCATGAGCAAACGACAAAGCAAATGACAAAGCTGTTTTTTTCTTTTTAAAATCATTACTTAATAATGGAATATTTCTGTTATTATTTCTGTTTATTTGGGTATTTGCCACCATTGTGTGTATGTAAAACAATACACGACGTCTCGAGAGAATGCATAGGTTTAGAAGGAAATATAGGGATGTCCTTAAGATGTAGGTTTACAGAAACAATACACACATCAGTCGGTATTTAAACTACATGTCTCAAAATCCTAACTCTGTCACGGAAAAATGTCTGTAGTTTATTCCTTACTCGGCAGAGTAAATAACATTTTTGTTGTGATAAATATAACTTAAACTGAGAGCTAAATTGTAGGCTATTAAAACAGACCTGCTTACTAGTGGATATCCTAGGTTCATAATGTCAAAATGTGTTAAAGCGAGAGGTATTGCCAATGAATATAGAACAGATTCCGTATTCACTGGTATTACTAAGAAAAAGTCAATAGAAGAGAAAAATCTTTAGCCTTAGCCTTATGTGTCGGAATTATCGGAAAATATTGGGCGTGTTACTGAAAACTATAAAATCAGAATAGCTTTTTATAGGCCTAGGCTATATCATGTCAAAACAAAGTCGTTAAATGGTACGTTTTATACATACTGTATACATATATATATATATATATATATATATATATATATATATATATATATATATATATATATATATAATGTGAATGTGACGCGATAGGCAATATGTAGATGAGATAAAAATACCTCAAAACATGAATAAATGAACACAAAAATAGGCGAACACGTATAGGTCTGGTATGAAATCATACAATTAATTGGAGTAAGGTAAAAATAGTGCACCGAGAGAAATATAAACAGAAAATAATTGAAGTATCATATATAAAAATAAAGGACAACCTCTCAGCCAAACCAGGCTTCTGTAGAATAAGGCTTCTGTGGTTAGCCCTTATTAAAAATGAACTTAGCCTTGAACAGGTAGACCCGGTGTTGGCATATACAAATATCACTCGATTATTTACTGTTCTCTTGTACACAACCTTCTCTGATGCAGTATTTGTCAACTATTGTACAGCGTTTTTTTTGTAGAGTACATATGTACAGCCTTTCCTTCATGTATTTTACATTTATTCACGCGTTTCAGAATACTTAAATTTTCAAAAGTTTTGAAAATGGAAGTATTCCGAAACGCGTCAAAAAATATAAAATTTTTGAAACTAGGAAAGACAGACGTATGTACTCTACAAAATTACAACATTTTTAGCACAAAAACGATGATGAAATAAAACTTAACAAGCCCTAAACCTTGTTGTGTCTGAGTTATATAAATAAAAGATGAACTCATTTACACGATAATTCGAAACTATACGGAAATCTTTCAAAACCGTTCTGGTTTTTATTGTCGGTTAAATCCGAAGTCTGTTAAAACGGGGTCCGTTAAAAACCGATGGTTTACTAACGGATACTGGGTAACGGACTTGTCCAAGCTGTAATTAAAATCGATTATTGTACCACGTCTGAATCAAACCACACTTGCGTGGAAGTAGACTTGCGAGAAAATTGGCGCGTTGTGACGTGCAGTACTACCAGTCCGTAGGCCTATATTAATATGTAAAATTCCACAATGAATAGAACAAGCCGCGTAGGCAAGCAAGCATGCATGTATCAAGGTCACCGTATTTTCCCACCTCTATCGCTGACGGACAAAAACCTGTCGTGCAAGATTTAATCCTGGGGGGAAAAGATAATTATTTATACGACTTGTGACAGCCGTAAAAACAGACAATGAAATCAAAATATCCTCTAGGCCTGGCACCCAGTTCATTTGACCATTACTGTATTGTTTGTTTTAGTTTTTTTCCATGTTCTATTCTTAAAATTGTTCATTAACAATGGAATATTCGTTTTACTATTCGAAGTTGATCCATATATATATATATATATATATATATATATATATATATATATATATATATATATATATATATATATATAGATAGATAGATAGATAGATAGATAGATAGATATAGATAGATAGATAGATAGAGAGAGAGAGAGAGAGATAGAGAGATAGAGAGAGAGAGAGAGAGAGAGAGAGAGAGAGAGAGAGATACAAATAATGGCAAATGCCCAATAAAACAATAATAATTGTGTGACTGGACGTATTGCCTAATTATCTTCAAATTAACTTTGAATAAAATACACGTAAACTTTATACGTAAAACATTTTATGGAAAGCAGCTTTCTTAATGAACAAAGCTAATTTCCAAAAGTCTACTTTCACCATTGTAATTAGCACTAAAATCAATGAATTTAAAACTAGAAAATGTACACCGGAAATAAGAAAATGAACGCTGGAATTTTGAAAACGTGTATTTCTGCACAGTTTAACGCGGTCTACGATGATCAAATCAGACTTAAAAAAGTAAAATTAAGAAATTATAATTGTTAAAGATTTGGAAACTGTTGAACGAACTTGTGCAAGCTATTACCAAAATCATTTTTTTGAAGGATGACAGACGTTATCTTACTACACAATGACCGAGAAACAGGAAAAATAATTGTTTACGGCTAACAGGAACATCATTTGCCAAATCTTAGACACTGTTTGATGGATGTTGACCTTAAGTGTGACAAGGACAAATTCATTTAAAACAAAACTTTGCATTCTTACCGAACTTAAACAAATAGGCCTACATTAGATTTCAAGTAGCCTACCATTGCCTTCATCATTTAATATAAAAGGACTCGAAGTACAACCACCACTATAAAAAGCGTGCTCCATATTAGCGGCGTAAGTCCAAGTAATTGGACTATCTGCCGGTACGAACTCTGCAAGCTTTAGAACAGGGGGTAGAGGAAAAGACAGTACTGTTATCTATTTAACTATAGTTTAACGATCTGCCGCAAGATTCCACCCGCAGCGAGCGCTCAAATATCTCTCATAAGCGTTATTATCTAGTAAGTTTATATTCAATGCCTTCAATCACGTATTGATTTAAATAATTTCCCCTATGGTTCGAAATATTATTTTTCTAAAATATAATGTAAAAAGTTATTTGTTCTAACGCTGCTTTTTAATTCACTAAGCTACTTCTAACACTCAAACGACATGTTAGCACAAGGAAATAAGGTAAACGAGGGTAGAAGAGAAGATATGTGTATCACACAATGTGCTCTGTAAGGAGTTACAATAATACTACATGAGTGGAATGGAATATTTGGTCACTATACAGATATTTCCGATATAGTAACTCGCAATAGGAAGCATTACAACTCAAGTAATTACATTTCAATAATGCAGGAAAATATAACAGTGGCAGAAATGTGAACTAAAAAGATCTACAGATTGAACAATGTAGACACAAGGTACACTATTAGATTTATCCAGAACTGTTGTGCCAACCAAGTTTAAATTAAATTAATTTAGTTTAAATTAAACTAAATTACTAACGCTAGAGTTTTGGAACACACACACACACACACACACACACACACACACACACACACACACACACAACCGTTTTACTCGAATGAAACATTTCTTTGTATGTATCTGTTTCGCAGTTCTAATAACCTTTTCCCCAAATGACTTCAAGTTTTGCTTGTTTATACACTACCGAGACTTCCTTATTGATTAAACTGAATCCAATCAAAAATAACGGCTTTGAGACCTTTGAGTGGTTACGCTCCAGTTACAAAGGCCAATGCTTCCGACACAATACCTGTTATTTACTTCGCTGAAAGTGATCAATACTCTCTCAATAAACAAAGTAATTCGTACATAATCTATAAAACACAGCAAGCATGAACAATCTATCTTGTTTTAATAATAATTATTATTATATACATGTTACAACTAACTTTATAGTTATCAAGCAACTTCCCTAACAAATTCACTTCTGCCAGTAAACATCCACTGATGACTGCAGAACAGACTATCCAATAGCTCACGTGGTTACAACTAACACGTTTTCTTTCCTTACAAAACCAGATCACACGGCTTGACTCTTCTTTCCCGTCACTCCAGATCGCCGGTATTAAGTAACTGAACAACTTCTAGGTTCACGTGCGTTCCACGGCAATCTTTTATTTTGTGGGCAACTTTCAACTTTTAAGTCGGATAGATGTTGTCACTTCTATTGCCATATTACCATCGAGCCCTCACAATGTACTTAAGAATAAAGATTTTGAAAGACCTGAATCATTTTAATGTTACTCTTCTTAGCACGGCCTCAAAGATAAATGCCATAGGTCCAGGTAGGCTTTATGATTTTCTTATATAAGAATAGTTTATTATATAATGATTATTCTGAATGCCTTCCAAGCAGCCAGTATTTTATATTCAATTCTTACTTTTTCTTTTTAACATGCTCTTTTCAACGAAATTTAGTATTCAGTCATTTCCAGATACTGTACTTTGTAGTATTCCCATAAGTAATTATTTGAGAGTTCACTAATACCGGTATTGGGACCGTAAATAATAATAACACACAATGTATGTGTGTTGATTTCATCTCATTCTCCATTTCTTGGTCCCGCTGTTGACTTCATCCAAGGCTGCTTGTAGTCTTGTTGTTGACTCCTCAATGCTGTCACTCGTAGCCGTTATTGATGTATCATCGGCAATGATTAATATATCTGATTTATGTTTTGTCTCATACGACCGTCCGTCTGCTTTCATCTCTGCAGACTGAAGGAACAGGCCTACTCCGATGAAATGTGTCATCTAGGTCAACTCTGAGATAATGTTTTAATATCTTTTTTTTAAGCCCATTTTTGGTAAACAAAAACACTTATAATTTTTCAAATTCTTATTGGACGCTATAGAAAATGCTGAAAAATCGACTTAGTTTCTCAAAATCGGTATCAGATTTTTAAAATTTTTAGTAGTGTTTGAAGATTTATATCTGAAGTCAGTCTGCCAAATTTGAAATAAAATAAAATTACGGTTCTGGATAAAAGCGACAATAACCCTGACTGCTGTCGGTGACTGTTTTTTACGATTTACTCTCGAACCTAACATTTCTTTTTTTTATAGTTTACGCCCTTATTGGAGCAATTTAATCAGTCCATACACCTCCATCGCTATTGAGAGATTAGCGTTTCAGCCTCTTCTTCAGTTCCCAAAATTTCTTCATCCTGTCCGGCCTGGATGCCCATTGTTCACCAGTTATGGTGCAGGTCTTTCGTTCAAATGTTCAAAAAATCAATTGAATCGCAGATATCTATTGCTTAGAATACTCTTCTCTGCTCTACCTTCAATTTGAGGCACCGTCAAATTTAATTCCTCTAAATCACTCTGGATCTCTTTGAACCGTTTCATAGCCGTTTCACCAGTCTGGTTTCTGGAAGGCGTGATACATGGCAGAAAAAAGCAATTTTCCTTTTCCGCATCATGTCTATTATTGACTCACTTTCTCGATATACCACTTCATTCGGTAGTAGTCTCCATTGGCCATTCACTTGGTGTTTATTATTAATGATTGTTCTGATAATTCTTCTATCTGCTTTCTGCAGTTTATCAGTTGTTGATTTAATCTTCAACTTCAAGAGTGTTTCAATAGTATAAATTTGTCTCAGTTTTAACAATGGAATTATAATGTCGAACTTTGACCTTACTTCAAATAAGGAAATTTTAAATAAACTGTTTTGGTATGAACCTTCTTATTCAGCTTAATACGATCCAATAGATTTTAAAATTCAGTCCTTATATCAGATCTCCCCCCGGAAATTCCTTATTCGTATCTTCTGAATCATAACTTCGAATCATTATATCATATCATATGATCAACATATTATATCTTATCTTCGGGGTGGAGACTCGGTGGGGGATGTGGCTAAAGCACTGGTCAATCTGCTGCGTCTCTAAACTGCACACCTTAAGATTTTTAGTTCTAGCCGCAGTTACTCCCGTTGCTTTATCCTTACGGTTAACGCTGATTACTCGTCCTCATTAATTTAACTGGCATAAAGTATGGACATTAAAAAAAAACATCTTCTGGGGGGAGTTTATCCTCTCATTCATATTTTCTGACCCAGATTTCCTGTAAAACTGAATGTAAAAAAATGTTATAAGATTTGAAAATTAAAATATTTTTCCTAGGATGGAAAAGTCAGACATTTTACCAAAACTGACAAGGCATCAGTCGGCAGACAAGAAATGTTTTCCTTAATGTTGAGTGAAAACATTTTGTTGAGGGAGGCAATGTGAGTGCATCACTCGAATGTCTCCTAAAATCTCCGACATCCTGACAGTCTATTCCTGAACATCTCGGCCTTGAGAGGCGATGAAATGTTGGATGGATATTGACTCAGACACTTTCCCGTTCTGTCGTGAGTCTAATTATAGCGTGCAGCATGTGAGCACCTACTAACGGATTTTTTTGTTACTGTACCCTTTTTTTTGTTGCCCTGACTTTGATTCATTGTTACAAGCAAACGAAAGTAATATAATGTAATTACACTGTAACCTTAATTGTTTTATCCTGAACGATTACAAATGAACATTTATAAAAGAATTATATTAATTTTTTTAGAGTAATATCTTTAAAAAATACTTTTCGGAGTCTTATTGCTGTTGTTGAACTTTTACCACGAGAAGAGTTTTAGGTATAGCAAAATTTCTTTTGCAGCAATTGAAAACAGTTCTGTTATGAACAGTATACTAGAAATTGGAATTTTTATGTCTACTATTTATCCGGTTATTAAGTTTTTTTTGTGAATAACGCTTAACTTTATTTATAGTTACTGACTTCCTTCGCTTGTTTTTTTTTGCACGAAAACAACCGTTGAAATTTCGTTAGTATGTATGTACTTCGTTAAGTTATTAAAAAAAGGGATTTTAAAAACTGAATTATTAACAAAAAGTTAAAAACCGGCTGTACTAAGCCGTATTCATTGGCAGAGGTACGGTCTGGGTTTTCATGGATATATTGTGGCCGAGCGTCAATTCGAACAAAGTTCACAATCAACTGTATATAATCACGTTGAGTTGACTGACAACTGCAAGCTATTCGGTTTCGTTTACCCCAACCCGGGAAATAAAAACCGTAAAAGTTTCTTACTGGTTTGTCTCTTAAGACCAGAGGTTTGTGTGTATTTACATTTGTGTGAATGAAACGTTCTGTGAAACGAGACATAATCCGATTTCAAAGAAATGGAAGACAAAACAGATTCTCTACAATACTGCTGTAACAGTACGCGTTTTTGGTTTATACACAACTGTGGTGACATGACGTTAATTTAACACGTCCTCACACACTTCCACTCTCAAGTACTATGTAGGCTTAATGGTGTCGTTTTAGTTATTATTTAATTCTTATTCGTGCTTGTCGATGTAATAAACATTTTTCTTTGTGACTTGTGACAAGTCAGTCCTTACAGTTTCCGTGTTCGACGTGTCGGTAGCATACAAGGGTTATAAGTGTATTAAAATGAAATATCTGTGTATTTTTTACACTGTAATTTACGAAAACATGCCAAAATCTCCTTACATTCTTAAAACTTTTATAAACCATTAAAACTTAAATTAAACGTTTAAAATAACTGTTTTTAATATTGCTAGTTTTCAACAACATAACCGAAACTTATGTTATAGTCTATCAGTTGTTCAATGAAATCATCTGATCGTTACGGATTAATATAAAACAGCTGATCTTTTACTATAAAAACAGTAAATAATATCTAAGCTAGGTTCAAACTGTATTTATTTAAACAAAAAAAAAAAATTTGTAAACATATCTTCAATTACGGTTCAGAAAACTAAATTAGTACAATATAATTCATAACTTATTTTCAACCATTGATATGAAATAAAACTTATGGATAATTCGGACAGTGATAATGATGATTCAAGTTATATACAGTACGACCCAGGTTCTAACGAAATTAAAAGGTAATACACATACACACACACACACACACACACACACACACACACACACACACACACACACACACACATATATATATATATATATATATATATATATATTACATACAATTAATTATACAAACATATACCGGCTTGATTTATCTAGGTTTTATCAATAGACATAATCATATAATAACATGTTCATGGTGTTCAAATATATTACAATTTGTCGGTAATAACTGTATACTTACTGTATAATACATAATACGTACTGTATGCAGTATATTGTCGCCTTTAAATCAAAAGCGGCCAACAACTCACATGATACGAGAGAAAGCTAAAGTTTATCATATATATATATATATATATATATATATATATATATATATATATATATATATATATATATATATAGCAAGAATATCATTAAAAAAAAGCTTCCCTTTTGTCGATAACTCCCCCGAGTTCCACACGTTTTTATTTTAAAGACTTTTCGATATTTTAAATATTTTTGTTGTTTACAGATGTCCACAAAAACGTCTTTAAAATGTCACCAACAACTTACTTTTATGCCGCTCGACAGGATTTAGTAGTGTGGGTAAAAGTAAATCCAAGGCGATTCAAAAGTCTCTTTTACTTTTGAGTATCTTTAATCGTACGTCACAAGCGGCAGTGCAACCGGCACGGAAATCTGATCTTGCCTTGTTAATGTAGTTTATATTTGAAACAAAGTGCCTACGGAGCCTCAGTAAGTCATAGCGCTCAAAGGTAATTGTACTTTCTAGTTTACACGTCTTGCTATTTCACCACGCGGTATAGTAGGTCTACTTTTTGTAAGGAACCTTGTGTATATACGCACACAAAACGTTAGACAGTAAAAGCAGCTAAACAAAAATCTTACTTCGAGATCAAACGAAAGCAGATACTGTAAATGGATGCAAGGGCAGTACTTTTAGCCCACAGCTGGGCTGACGTATCCGAACAAACCACGAATGCTAACCACTTCTGTTATTTGTACAAGTAAAGCTGCTTTGTACATGGGCAGACGGAACTTTACTGTAAATGATGGTGCCTAAGTTGTTTGGCAATTCCGTGTTTAACGAATTTATATGTGAAAAACTGCTAACAAGGTTACTTTTTGTATTTTCTAAGTAATTTAAAATGCCAGTTTGTTCACATTATTACAGTGCTAGAATAATTAAATAAAATTTTACACAGTTTACAAAAAATATGATTTTTCATTACGCTCCGAAAACTTGATGTCTGCGCACATTGAAATGTTCGTTAATGTGACGGTTGACTTTCGGGGTTGTTTTATTTACTCCTGAACCCTAAATTTCTTTTACTTCAAATTCGCAAAACTTAAGTGAGTTATGTACCTTCATATGTAATAAATATTTCAGCAAAACCTCATGCAGCGACTTCAAGAAATTACTTTATTTAATTTTTTGTCTGTATTGAACCAACAAATTTGTCGTAAAAATATCATAACATTTTTCGTTAGAATATCATTTTCTTTCAATACTTAAGGGCTAAATTAACAGAAAATATGATCGAAAAATTGAGAGAACGGATTTTGAAAAAATCCAATTTTTGATAGTTTTCCTACCAGAAAAAAGCTTAAAAATTGTGTTTTTCAAAAATTTTAAAATGAGCTCCAGACAAAGGAAACCCAACGTCCAAATTTCATAAAAATTGCTCAGTTTAGTACCCAGCGATTTACGCCCGTTTACACACAGATGGACATTTTTTTTTTTTTTTTTGTATCAGGGGAACTAAAATCGGATAGCCTTGTTGTACCAAAATCTCAAGTTAAGATTTTCGTAAATCACCATACATTTTATTACTTCGTGTAGTGAGAATAAAAGTGGTTGACTAGAGGGCTGGAGCACTAGGGTGTGGCCGACACGCAACCCCTTCACGTGCGTACTGCTCATCCATCAGCTGGAGCGACCTCACCACCCGAAATGAATTCTGTATTACTCAAAGCTGTCAGGAAAAGGGCGATACCAGCCGAGTGTGTTCTCTCACAGTTTGGTTGCCTATTTAATTACTTGCTGTGTTACATTTAAATTATTGTTTAATAAAAAATTATTATACGGTCACATGCTCTAGTCCACTAGTTGTCGATGGGTTTACGTGTAATTGCCAAAATATTGCACTGTTATTTCTAAACACAAACAACGTAGCGAATTACCATTTCAAATTAAGCTATTTCAGCTGTCAATGGTACAACCCATACTGAAAACGAGATCCTGACTTTTAAATTACTTTTTAAGAGGTCATAAACCCTATATTATACATTATATGTATAATATATACACAGCCTTTACAGTTCGCAATTTTGGTATATCTGATTAACACGACACAAAAATCGATTTTTATAATACAGTGCCTTTGACAAGTATGTTTCTCAGCAAATCGGTTCAACATTTTCAAAACGGCGAATATCCTAACTATATTTGATTATTTGGATATCCTTCAAAAATATACACTCATGGAAGTTGTCTTACTGTTACACTCTAGATAGTTCGCCAAGAAATTAAACGAACTTTAAAAATTTGACAGAGTGCTGTGCGAAAAATTCAACTCAATCGATTAAACTGTTCTACTACTGTTTTGTTAGTAAACAAACAAAATGGCGGATATATGGTTCCGGCTATTTGTTTATAGGAACGTTTTTCTAGATTTTGATCTACACAACTATCTCCTCAATTGAATCCGTGCATTAATAAAAACACTCTGTATACAGTAATGATATTCCTTTATGAAGAAAATTCTAGTGGTTCAACTAAAAGATTTCAATCCAAACACTACAAATACTAACAAAAATAAGACCACTACCTCATGATATCCGCTTAAACAAAACATTCTACAATTGACAAATGCTAACTGTTTATACAACAACAGTCAACTGGAGAGTTGCCCAACATCACGCCATGCAGGGTGAACCGGCCCTAGCTGACGTTACCGAATAAGTCTAGTTACCAGTAATATCAAGCACCAATCAGAACGCTTGATTTATTGGTTGGCTGAATTCCACGAAGCCATTAAAACGGAATTCGTAAAAGAACCCACGTTCGGGGGTGGCTACCCGAAAGGCATCATAGGTGTCCTTAGCATCCTCTGACCCGCGAACCGATCGTCACTCGTCTGCAACCTTAGATGGGTAAAGTGTGTTCAGTACAGGTTGGGCCAAGCCCATACGCGCTATTTCTAGCCTTCTAGCCATGTTTTCGATCCGTTAATCCTATCGTATTTTACCGCTACTATTGTTTCTCCACGACAATTTAGTAGATATACAAAATTTACTAAATTTACTAAGTCAAAGGTAGTTTTGATTGTGCGTTAAAACTACCTTCGTCTTAGTGCGACAGTCACGCTTTTCCTACGGGACCGTGTCCGAAACCTCGGTTATCGCAACGAGTATCTTAACTTAATTAGTACTCCAACAGTGAGTCACTTACTAAATCGCTAGATTAAAAACCCTAACCAAATCAATACGTTTTTTGGTTTTAACCTAACACGAACGTAAGTGAACAGGTATAAAAATCAAAATCCATAAGTGAATTTCTTGTGTGCATTAACTTTGTGCCGTTACTTGTGTTACCGTACAGTAATCTACCAACAACAGGACATTGTGTACCTTGGCCTCTGCAAGCAACTCATCAAAATTAGTTAAGTTCACTTACAGTTTTGATTGTATATTTAATGAATCAACTTTCTCAGATAATGGTCATCCGGTCGAAAAATAATTAATTTGCAATTACTACTAAAATTCTTAAATGACTTAATTACAGTACAGATCATTAAAATTGTTAAACATATCCAATCTCCAACAGTTTAGATAAGACTAAAACTTTTACATTTGATATTCGTCACTGTATTGACAATCACAATTTCAGTTCGTTATAAGTAACCTTTGGTCCACACCAATCTGATTTTCAGAAATAACTATTTACACTGAACAAGCAAATTTGAACGTAAATAAGCCGCCTCGGTATAACATAAACATAAACATAAGCCGAACAAAGTATATGTTTCCTTCTTTTTTATCTTAACGCCATACTTTATGATCGTATACTAATGAAGAAGAGAAATCGGTTTTAACGGACAGGGTAAAGCTTACAACAGTACAACCTACGACCTGGGCACCTACGAACTAATGTGGGCAAGTTCAAGAACGCAGTAATCTATCACCTCGAACACGCACGCCTTATATGTAACAAAAAATGTATGAAAAAGTACAATTTTTACAACATATGAAACGGTCGCCATTTTGAAACTATTAAACGGATTTTGTTGGGTCTAAGCTATTACGCTACCAAAAGCGATTTTTGTGCCAACTTTTAACAAATCGGACCAAATTTGTGAACATGCTAAAACAAACAAACAAAACAACACACACACACACACACACACACACACACACACAATAAATTTTAACTACCCTTTAAAAAAACTGACTAAAAGTCAGGATTGGAACTCATTTCAAGGTCCTAGCTCTTACCATGATGACCGTCCCAATAGCTCATTTTCCTCTGGAAATTCGATAAAAAGAAACAGATAGAAGCCGAGACAAGAGGAAGGGGAGATGTGGGTCTGTCGTTTTCTTTGTGTACAATAAGGTTCACAGGGTGGGGTTAAGAAGGGGAGCAGATGCATTCACCCTACAGTGGATTAGTCTGCACACATCTAAAAACTGGAATTCCCTTTTTTAGGCGAACATCGTCATTACTGTATTAGATGCAGGCTAATTTACTTGAAACTGAAATGCACGCGGGCAGCAGTTCGGCAATCTGTTGAGCGCGTGGTCGCCGGTTCGAGTTGCTTTTTACAGTACATTAACACAATCTTCCCATCAATATTAATTAGTCTAAGGTCTAATATGAAGACAATAAATTAACCAATACGCTCTCTGAACTGCGGAAAATCGACGCCAATTCATCTAATTTTTACTTGTTGTTTACTATACGAAGTATTAAGAAAGTATGGTGATAGTAAACATTTCTTTTTTTAAATTCTGATGGATTTGTTTTTACGTCTCAAAGTCCAAAATCAAGTTTAACTTTGGAGTATAACGATTGTGTATGCGCGCGCTTGTACGTAAAAAACTAAAATCTAAATTTATCAAAATCGGCTCTACGATTTTCATTACATTTTGTTTAAATATACCCCTAAACTAAGCAACTATATCGAAACGTTATGTACTGGTCGCTATATGCCTAATCGAACAAAAAATAAGCAAGATGCACATTGTATTTCTAAAATCTGTTTGTCATATACGAACACATAAAACTCTTCGGAACACATACGAAAAATAATTACTTCAATCATAGTAGCAAATTTGGAATAAAAAGAAATTTAAGGTACGGAAATTAATTTTAAAAGAAATTCAGTCTGACCGGATCCGGGTTTGTTTTGATTTTTTCGACTTCATCATTTACCTTAAATGCCTTTATTTCAACTCAGGTACAGCGACACGAATTGTGATTCTTCATATACGACCAAATTTTCATTTAAACTGACTTTACTGGGTTAAACTACTCCGCGCTATTAACAGAATCGATTTTTGAATCATTTACTGTCCGCTAGAGCTCTGTACCCAATGCGCTGACTTACCTTATTTGTTGAAGGCGCCATACTTGCAGCGGTAAGTTGGCATTTTTAAACTCAAGAATATGTAGTGCTAATATTAATATTTCAATTTATTATTTAACTCATTATATATTTTGTTGTTATTTTAAAGCGAAAAGCACATTGAGGCTATTATCCCCTCCCTAAATGTAAGTGTGAGTGTAAAGTGTTAAAAGTCGTAAGTGTAAGTGTGTGTTAGACTCGGGTACTGTGAGGGTCGTCTAAATCTTCTCAATAGGTGCAGCTAGGCTGCACCCCCTGCGGGGAACTCATATTAATATATATATATATATATATATATATATATATATATATCGGACATTGAAATGTAGTACTTTCGCATATCGAATTTTTAAATTTTCAATATTAAATGAAAAGCACATTTTACTTGGTTATCGTTAGTCGTAAGTGTTTTTTCGAAATACCGAGGGTTACATTACATATGCAAAGAGGCTGCACTAACCCTGCATGTGTGGGAATATGATATATATCGTAATTCAATCGAATTTTCGTTTACTTGGTTACAGAAATACTTACATTACATATAAAGAGATCTATATGACATATATCGTAATTCAATAATACGCCAGTACAGAAATACTCAAGCCAATTACATCCTTTGAGCAGCTGGCGCAGTAAACTAATAATGAGGGGAGTTGAAATAACAAGAATCGCTGAGGTCCTGTAGAGTTAGGGTGTAGGAAGAAAGCGACAAGAATAGAGTATTGGCAGGAAGTGGCAAAGTCAACAAAACCTAAACACTGCAATCCAGCAACTGGAGAGTTCTTGCATCCGTTCCGTTTTGAATAAGCTGCACACATATTGAACTTTACTTATATTGTATTACGTTATTTAAAAACTGGTGAAACGCCTAAGTGAACAAACAAAACGTAGGGTCTATGTAATGCCGTTCTCCCCCCAAAGTCGATTTAGATATATCCACTGGAAACTAGCCTATATTTTTAGAATTTTAAAATACATAGTAGAATACATAACTTTAGAATCATTCACCATAATTAAAATACAACTATGACAATAAAAAACTAAAATAAAACTGATACAAACAAAATTTTAATACCAGAACAAAAAATAAAATAATAATAACATACAAGAACTAAATAGAGAAATCCATAAAAAAGACACGAAAAATACGCAATAATAATAAAAAGCTTTTAAAAAATATTATGATCTTCTGCGAATAAACAGTACCCTCTTAAGATGACGACCTCTAAGTGAGTACTGCAAGAAATTAATTAAAAGCAATCATAAAATTCAGGTTGAGACTTAAAAAACTGAAAACAAAATAAATCTTGGAAAAAATTATCATTACACGTCGCTGTCTCGCTGACGTCATGGAAGTGAAATTTCAAAAATATTTTTTTAATACTACTCTTACTTGAAATTTTGTATTTTAACAACATAATATTAAAATCTGCATAGGCCTATTATGGTATTTTACAATTACGATTGTAAAATCAGATTTTATATAAAAATCAGATTTATATATAATAAAATACATATGTAATTCTTTAAACGACCACTCAAAAAGTAATATAAAGATCAGAATCGACGCTTATTTCAAGGTCTTGGGTTCGGGTCGTACCATGACGCCGCTCCAGAAACTCACTTTCCAATGGAAATTCATTAAAACATAAAATAAAACTTATAAACACGCTTCATAAAAATTTCTGTTAACAAACCAAAAATATAAATCATGTATGTTTTTCACGATTCCTCGTTTTTGTTATTAGATAATGTTGCTCTTCACTCATAACGCTTTTATTCATTGTAACATTTTCATCGTTAATTTCATTTTTGCTTTTTAATTTACTTTATAATCGTCGTAGTCTTTCTCGTTCATTTTTTCTTAATCTTTGTTCTTCATTTAAAACATTTTTTCAATAATTTTCTTGTGCATTTTATTTAGAAATTGAATTTTAAACATAACCTCAATTAAAATGATATTGAAGTAACAGGTGTTATGCGAAATCAGCTGTTTAGATGTTAGTCACAATTACATTTTTATACATACAATGCGCTAAATATACTATTATATGCAATATGATACTGACAAGCACGGTAAATAGAATACACGGTAGGGGCCACGGTGGTTCTGCGCAGTAGACTTACCGCGCGCATGACGTCACTGGATCAAACTTTTCACTGCTACTGTATGTAGTTTTCCACTAAACAATTCGATGTTCTATAAATGTAGTTGGAGATTCGATGTATTTACTTAATCTGTAGGTGTTGTGTTTTAAATAAAAGGTGTCAACAACAATACTGCACGATAATTGTGTTTGAGGTTTAATAAATATAAGAAAAGATTTAAGTATGTTTTGAATCCTAAAAAATAACAATGTATTTTGTTTAGTATTGTATAATTGTGTATGCATAACAATGCCTGGTTGCGCTATTGCCAATTGCTATAATAATGATAAGAATTGTACAGGGAAAGGAATTACATTTCATAGAATTCCAAAAGATGAAGGCCTAAGAAAACGTCGGTTCATGGGTGTAAACGAACAGATCTCATTTTAATTTTGATAATGTTAAAGTCTGTTCACTTCATTTTAATGACGATGATTTCGAAAGGGATTTTAAATCCTAATTATTAAATACAAAACCTGTGAAATCAGGTGTCATTCCACGTTTTAACATTTCCACCGTTGAAAATAAAAGTTTTGATTCTGAACGAGCGACAAGGATTAAAAAATTTGAAAACCAAGAAACATTAAAAAAAACTTATTGACGAGTCCGATGGAAATCTACAAGAAAAATCACCTGTAAACTGAAGTGACGTTGGTGCAATTGTAACGTGTAATTCTGTAAATGAAACCCACTTTCCGTAGTCAGTAATTTTAATACAAATATCGTTGTAAATAATGCCTCTGTAGAAGAAATGAAATGTTTAAGAAATTAAAATTTACTTTTGAAGGAAAAAATTCAACTTGCATTAAAAGAACTGGCCTCGGTTAAATATAAAAATGTGGTTTTACAAAGCAATGTTACTAAGTTTAAGAATATTTTTTTCTGATAATCCGACGAAGAGGAGGAGCCTTAAATGACTTGCAAGCTAGTGAAGATGATGTGAAGTGTGATCTACAGGAGAACTCTGATCTACTGAAGCTGTCTATATATCTGGCTGGCTATATAGCGTAGAGTCAAGAAAAAAAATCGTCTCAACTTTTGTATACGGTCATCCAACAAACGAGTGTCATAATAATAAGAGATTGGCTGTCAACTTTGTCAAAAGGCTATCTTATGTATCCTACTGAAGCATGGTTGAACATCGTGGTAAAAATAGAAAGGGACTTTTTGAAATATCACTGTGAGAATGGGCTCAATAAAGAAAAATTGTGATGAAAAATCTGACAGACCAACTAAATAATAATTATTCTTCAGTAGGTGAATTTACCATATCCTGTTACGTCCGTACCGTATTTTATAAACATACGTATAAAATAAATACGTACGTTTATTTTACTGTTTGTATAATACGTCTATGTGCTATTCATTTATTTACTACCCAATTCCTATTATATTTAAAAATATATACAAAAAAGGACCTAAAGGGGGCATAAAAGCCCGTACATAGGTTCGTCCTTTGTAATTTAATTTATTGCTAATTTTTTATTCCAGATGTATGTTTTCACAGTCAACCAAATAATTGTCAAGGAACATCCTCAGATACGTAAGTCATAGTGTAATGAGTAAGGTATATTCTATTTACATTGCTGACAAGCATCGCGCAAAATCCAACATCATAACCAGCCCCAAAACATGATAAATGTTAAAAGAAAAACGAAAGAAATTTGACACTGAAGTAAAACGGAATAATTCACTTAGGCCTACATTATACACCGACACAAATACGTCTTGACAACTATTAAATTATTTTAAACATAAACATTTGTTTTCAGGGCTATATTATAAATATATTTAATCAATCGGTAAGACAAGATATTGTCTCGGAATTCTTGAAATCAAAAGTTCCCACAGATAAACCACTACTAATGAAGAAGGAGCGCCGAGTCCAACATGGCCGACCTGAGGTTTTCTTCCTATTGTATGGTAATTACGCGTCACGGCGGAGCAAGTGTCACCAGATCTGAAGATTACTAGTTTTGAATTCATTCATAGTTATGTTCCATGAATGTTACTATATAAAACACCGACGAATTTATAAGTTCTGAAAGAGCCCAGACTATGAAATGTTGATGTTGATAAAGCCAAAGTTAATTCGAAGTGGTATAATGTAAAATTGGCGACCTGATTATAAAATTATAAAAATATTATTTATTTTAGATTTTTATTAACATCTATTATTGAAGTAAGTTGAACGAATTTCGCTGCTAGAGAACTTATCAAAGCTCTTATTTCGAATCGGAACAGACTTAAGTTCTGTAGCTCTATCAACAATTATCTAAATAAAAAGTGTAACTACCTCTAAAAATATGTCGAAAGGTTCAATAGCTCGTTTTCCAATTGAAATTTCCTAATAACTGTCATGATGACGTGATGGAAGCCAATTTACCAAATACTAACAATTTTAAATAACAATCACGTACAGGGATATTTTAATAAACGTGAGTCATAATACAAACAGTGAAAAAACGTGTTAACGAATTTCCATTGGAAAATGAGATACTGGAGCTGTCATCATGGTTGGCCTCAAGACACTGAAATTAGCACCAATGCTCACTCTAAATCACTTTGTGTGGAGTCGTTAAAAATGATATGTAATTTTTACCCAACGAAATCTGTCCAACAGTTTCAAAATGGAAACCATTTAAAAGTCTTTTGTCTTAATCTTATTTGAAAATCTAATTGTAATTAGCATTAAAATCTGCATAATTAGCAATTCAATTTTTCTTAATCCACTGAAATTAAAAAAGTTAATTTCATGATGTTAGAATTCATTTTTGTATTTTCATGAAAGTTTAAATACTAATATAAACAGATTGCAATGCTCATTATGAAGGTGAAATCAGAATTAAAAAAAAAATGCTTAATGAAAAAATATTAGGAAATACGCTTTCATCACGTCAGCGAGACAGCTGCGTGCCGCTATTATATTGGCCAAAAGAAAAGTGCAAACTGAAGAGAAATATGAAAGTGTTGAAGTCGACGAACGTTTCCGAACCGAGCAGGTTATCAGGGAAAGTAGATAAAACAGGTGACGAGGATTTTCTGGGTCAGCAGAGTGGCGCCGAAACAATACGAAACTCGTAATTATACTTAACTAACTGGGTGGCTCACTGAGCAACTAATTATAGGCCGTTCTAAAATAAAAACTTTCTCACAAAAGTTACAGCTATCGTACAGATTGCCTAAAACTGCTGGTCATAGCTAAATAAAGTCAGTACACCAAATTTGAAATAAAATAAACGTAGGTCTACTGTTCGATATATTATACAGATATATCTACATGCCAGATTTTTTAACAATCAATTAGTTCAGTATCCAACGATGTGCTAACATACACTGAAGGCAGATTCACTCACCGAACGAGGTCCGTTTCAACACGACCGTTCGACATTTGGTTTTACATTTAGCATGGAGGTACCTCGTATAAAGCCCGACGAAAAAGTGTAAGATTTTTTTCATTCACTTCCGTTTCAAGATGACGGCCTCTGATTTACAATAATGAATGCAGCAATTTTGGTCCAACGCTTTGACCGATTATTTTGAAATTTGATAAGAAGGAACCATGTGTAAAGCCCAAATGACGCATGTGTAAGATCCCCCCCCTTTGCTTCTGTTTCATGATGGCGGCCTCTGATTTAACGATGACGAGTGTATGCAGTTTTAACCAAAGGAACTAAACGATTGTTTTGAAATTTGATAAGAAGGCATCTTGTATAAAGCCTGTACGATGTATGTGTAAGATTTTGTTTAACTTCCGTTTCAAGATGGCGGGCTCTGATTTGCAATGACGAGTGCACGCAGTTTTAGCCAAACGCATTAACCCAGTTTTGAAATTTGTTACGAAGATATCTTATATACAGCCCAAATGAAGTTTATGTTCCTCTTTTCCTATTTATTTCGTTTCAAGATGGCGGCCTCTGACGAATACACAGTTTTAATGAAACGCGTTGACAGATTGTTTTGAAATATGGTACGAAGGTACTTTGTATAAAGTTCAAATGACGTAACATTTTTTACATTCTCTTCCGATTCAACGTTCAGAGTGTAGTTGCAGGTTATTTCCTGTAATACTGACTGAACGCAAAACCTATCATAATTTTGACCGCTTCATGCAGAAAGAGCATAAAATTTTCAATAAAGTTGCACCGGATTATTCGTAAATGTTATCGGTTAAATTGGCGGAAAAAGTACAAGCGCTGTCGTGGAGCGCTCTGTACATTAATTAAGAATATACTGGCGAGGTCTACTATTCTATGAATTATTAGTAAATATTTTACAATTACTACACTGTACTATATAGATTACAGATCATGTTATGTTTTCCTAATAAGTCTATACAACTCATCTGAATAACCCTTGCTTAGAGAAGTCTGCGTTCTTTGTTATTATGGCTGCCTGATAAACTCAGCTTTTCATTAGCCCAAATGAAGTCTAAACAATCAGTAAGACTACTAACCATTTCCGAAGACTCTTACGTCCTTGTGACACACATGGCTTTGTGTGATTACTAAAACCATCTAAAACCGAAATAAATTCGGAATGGTCATCTCAGGCTTTCGTCTTCCGGCTCTACCTAATTGTCATGTACGGGCGTGCCCCATACGCTATACGTTATATGCATACTTGATCGTATTTTATTGTTCTATGGTTCGTTCTGTTGTGTTTAAAATTCTCTTGTTTCTATAAAGGTGTTTATGAAGTACAGCGCCTACTTGTTAAACTACTGACCTCTGTATTTTTTCGAATTTCTATTGGAAAATGAAATATAAGAGCAACCATCATGGTAAGAAGCGAGACCCATCCTGACCGCTAGAACATTTTATGAGGGACGTTAAACATTTTATATTAAACACGTTCGTAAATAGGCCTTGTACTCAAATAATCGTTCCGCCGAAAGGCTTCAAATAAATTCACAAAACTTACGTAGCTTTTATATAACCTAATATATATAGCCTATAGTTTGTTCTTTTTATTGCCAGGAGTGTTTACACAGTAATTTCACAGCCATATTTGTTTCCTTAAAACAATTATTCATTTTCCACCGATTACAGTGTTCAGAGACTAGTTTAAATTAAATCCGATAGGTAGTGCTGTTGTTCTGACAATTAGATTTATAAACATTCTGATTTTTTTTTTAAAGCGAAGGTTAAAATGCTCAAATCTAGCAATAACAATATAAGCTGTATACACTCAAAATAATGTTTACAGTATATTAATGTGTAAAATAAAACTGCTTATTACGCCCCCAACCAAAGCCGGGCAGTTTGATAAAACTGAATTAGGCACGACAGACAGACAGACAAACGGACGGACGGAGGGGGAGGGAGGGGGAGAGAGAGAGAGAGTGTGTCATTGCTCTTATATCTGTCTCTTATTACGCCCCCAACCAAAGCCGGGCAGTTTGATAAAACTGAATTAGGCACGACAGACAGACAGACAAAAGACAAACGGACGGACGGAGGGGAGGGAGGGAGAGAGAGAGAGTGTGTCATTGCTCTTATATCTGTCTCTTATTACGCCCCCAACCAAAGCCGGGCAGTTTGATAAAACTGAATTAGGCACGACAGACAGACAGACAAACGGACGGACGGAGGGGGAGGGGGGAGGGAGAGAGAGAGAGAGTGTCATTGCTCTTATATCTGTCTCTTATTACGCCCCCAACCAAAGCCGGGCAGTTTGATAAAACTGAATTCTTAGATTGCTGTGTCATTGCTCTTATATCTGTCTCTTATTACGCAACCAAAGCCGGCAGTTTGATAAAACTGAATTAGGCACGACAGACAGACAGACAAACGGACGGACGGAGGGGGAGGGAGGGAGAGAGAGAGAGAGTGTCATTGCTCTTATATCTGTCTCTTATTACGCTACGCTACCAAGTGTGCACAATAGTCGGACGTTAACAATAAAAAAAAAAAATTACGCTACGCGATCAGAAAAACCATCCAGCGCTGCCTATCAGAAGATGCGTGAAGCAGCGTTGGTGGACGAGCGTTTCATTCTCATAAATTCTGTAAGGAAAGCCGAAACCGTAGCAAAGTAGTCATGTGGGTCAGTTGGCGGTCCACCAGTCAGACTCAAGACCTTTCAAGGTTGGGGCTCTCTTGAGGACTCAGTCATAAGGTGGACCTCAAGTTATCCAGGCACGCAAGCTGGATTCGTGGGGCAAGTATGAAGGAAATGGATAATTCCCTCCCCCATAATTTCGAGTGAAGACTAATGGTGTACCATCGTGGACTAGGAACACCACAGTTCCTGTAGTATGGATTTGCAACTCATAAACACTGTCGGTGAGTCTGTGCACATAGCTGAAGACTAAACTATGTGTTTTACTAAAATTTAGCAAGTAAAATCTGCCTATATATACGCACAATTTTTAATTTTGTAAAATATTCTTTGAAGCCCCTTTCTGACAAAAAAAACGTCATAATCGGATTTTCTAAAAATCGGATGTAACGATTTTGACCAAATTTTGCTTAAACGTGATTCGTAAGTACCCAAATAAAACATACTGGACGCTATACACTTAATAATGTAAGAGAGCTATCGAAAAAAATCATGAAACGTACTTATCTTAGCTTTGTGTCATGCATGAAGTTACAGAACTCGTCAAATGTAGAAAATTCTAATTTCAGAATAAATTTCATTTTGGCATATTTAAAATTTGGTACAGTGACTTGAGTATGACTAACCCATTTCCAGGCTATTTTTGACTGTTACTGCCAAACCGGATTTTTCGGGAAAATAATTGAATGTGAAAAATTGTGTAAAGTTTTACAACATTAAGCTTGATGTATCCAGGATATGTATTATGTTCTGTGTTCAGCATGGTTACCTGGACACTGCGGAATATACTCGAGCAGACGTGTCAGCCGCCAGTCACTGGACGAATGATAACAGCGTTATTCGTAATCAGTAGGAAGACGAACGGCAAACAGCAGAAAACAACAAATTGAGGGTGGTTCAAGTACTGTCCGACCATGGGGATCTTCTATTCGTGCAAATCGTAGGGAAGATGTGGTTACCCGTCTTCGGACCGGACACTCCTTGCTAACGCACGGTTTACTGGTGGGAGGCGGAGACCCACTGCAATGCAGGCTTTGTGGAGTAACCATCACAATAAAACATATTTAACTTGAGTGTGATGGCTTTAAAGATTCGACTTATGTGTGTTTGTTTCAGATTGCTTTGAAAAGATGTTGGGAGATAGTGTCTCGGCCATTGACCGGATGCTGACACTTCTGCACCGTCTGGATTTGTTTAACAAAACTTAATTTATATAACTGCTATTGTTGTACGACCTCTTTTCAGCTCTGCAAAAATAGTTTAATTTGTTATTTTTGTAAAGATAAGTTTCTTTGTTAACTAGTTTTAGAAGTTTTAATGTTCCTTTAATTTATTTTTCTATTATTGTTGTAAGGCCAATTTACTGCCTTATAAAAAATTGTGTAAAATTGTTATTTTATTATATATTACTGTATATATCGGCGATGATAACCTTTATGATTTTACAAAGGAAAAAATACTGAATATATATATATATGTGTGTGTGTGTGTGTGTGTGTGTGTGTGTGTGTGTGTGTGTGTGTGTGTGTGTGTGTGTGTGTGTGTGTGTGTGTGTGTGTGTGTGTGTGTGTGTGTGTGTGTGTGTTATTGTTAACTAGTTTTATCTGTATACTCTATGCAGTTCTTACATATTTTTTTTTAAATTCATATTATTTATTTAATTGTGCTATAAATTTTTGCTAATTTTTCAAATTACTTCCGCGACACGGCGGTGATGACCATAACGATTTTCACCGGGAAAAAATATAAGGTGAATAGTTATTATAATTCGTTAGATTGTTGGCCTTTCTACAATACTACTGTATTTACAAACAAGTTATTGCATAACCTATTATTGATTTGTAAAAACAATGATGGCCCGAAATAGCTTCCACTTCAATTAAGGTAATTAATTGGCATCAACTTTGCAACTATAGCCTACTTCTTACAATATCAAACAATAGCTCGTTTTTCGTACGGTAGTAAACTATTCAACATTTTTTGGATCACTAAATTAATTAATTAGAAAACGCATATAGATTTTTACGACTAAATGCCTTTACACGATTGGGAAGTTATACATGACTAAAATCCGAACTCCTGAATTTAATTCAATGGGACTAGCATATAGCTTAATCCGCTTTGTGTGAATACTTAAAGGAATAAATTTGACAAAAATAGTTAAAACCAAATTTGAGAAAAAGTGAGTTTTTAAGTTTTTGTTATCTGAGATTTGGGTTAACCTAGTGATGTAAAATTCCTGGGAATAAAAACTCGGGCAAAATTCCCTGGGAATAGTGCCGGAAAATTTTCCCAAAACCCGTAAGTTTATTTTGGTATTGAAACAAAATATATTTAACACTAGTAATTACGGTATACAGAAAAAAATTTACAAAAAAATAGAAATAAACTTTTTTTAATTGTGAAAATTGTTTTTACCAAGTCCAGAATCAAATTAAAAATACTTAAGCCTGAATTTACTGTTAATTCTTGATTATTTAATAATGTAAACCTACCATATTTGTAATTACTGATACCTACATAAGACGATAATTACTGTTACCATAGCGTCTTACTGTACGATGTAGGACCTGAGCCTTCTAAAATGCCAAGTAAAAAAAGAAGAAACAGAACCAAACAAAACAGATCACATGTTTAAAGTTTTATACTAAAATCATCATGATAATATGATAATACAACAAACGAACTTGTAATTTCCCCTGCTTTAAATTCTGGTGGTAATACGAGATTGTGGTAATTTATTTACAACTTATAACTGAATAATTAAATAAGAAAGTGCTTTAAAAGTTTGTAGGTAGTAAGTTAATATTTTTCAGTAAGGAAGACTAGAGACTAATTCATTGTGTCAATTGTAAATTACAACTTGGAAATTTGTAAATCAAAATTTTTAATTTGGTGTGTATTAAAACAACTACATTACGGCAATTTTATTAATTTTTTAGTGTTCCAGTACAATTTAGAAGCAATAGAAACCGATGAAATACATAAACCTAGTAATATCTAACTTTTTTTTATAATTCACATTTTTTGGGAACTTTGCAGTCTTTGGGAAAATACCCGGAAATATTCCCATTTCGTAAGTTCCTTTCCACTTGGAATACAGGGTCAACGAAAAAGAATGCCGGAATTTCAAAAAATCATTGAAGCAATCTTTCTCAATCTACAGGAATAATTTCTTTCCTGCTTTGTAACTGTATTGAGGCAGTTTTGTTGGCTACGGGAAACTCACGAATGCGTACGAGACTCCAAAAGTGAATGTGTGGTGCGGGTTATTTCAGGACCGAGTTGGGGGCGCTTTTTTTCGCTGAAAGAACAATTACAGTGATAATCTATCTGGACATGCTAGAACAGTTTGCGTTTCTTCAGATCGAACAAATTGAACTGAACAACATGTCATTTTTATGCAAGATGGAGCTCCCCTCACTATCATCTAACTGTACGCACTTCAGATTTCCTAATGGTTGAATTGGATTGCCCCCTCCCCATGAGTAAACGAAGGAATATTCATGTTTTCATTTTTAACCATGAATACTGTCATCTACTGGTCATCAAATCGTCTCTGTAGGCATAAGCGGGAAACTGCTTCGTGTATTCTTTGATTGTATAGCGGTGTTGCCTATAACTCCAGAAGGAGAATTTTGAAGCTAATCACTCTGTGAAATATTCTGAATATTGAAAAAAAAACACTAGAATCGGTCTGGAGTTATATTTTACGAGTGCACAATAACAACAATAGCTGAGAGTAGAACCATTGAGCTTCTGAAATAAAACCCGCCTCTAATTATGATTCTCTGAACGTTTCCACATCTATAGATACTTGAGGACTCTGTGATCGATGTGACTAAGACACCGGTCTGCTGTCTCTGAACTACACACCTCGAGTTCGTGGGTTCGAGACTAGCAGTTACTGTCGTAAACTGTACCCTTTCCGTTAAAAAACTATAGATATCTGAACAATGAGATGTGAATAAAGTTAGGCTATATAAAAGGCAAAGCAGCTAAGTTTTAACTTTATCTCTGTTAAGCACTAGACGCAGGCCTATACATTTTATTACTTTATTTACCCGGTCAGATTACTTTACGCATTTGCCGCAGTTTCCGTCTCCTGGCGATATCACCGCTTCATTGAACTCCTTCCTTACTCTTCTGTGGCTTCTCTGTGGGAGGGGATTCCCTCGTGTTTTTTTGTCTAACTTCCTTTTTCTGGTTTGTGGATACAAACATTACTAACTTATGAATTGAAGTTGCAAGAGACGAACAATCAACTATTATTATTTACTGCCTATCAACAGTTATATTTATCGCCTATTGGGCCTATGTACATTTTTATCAATACTTTTACTTTCTTACAATCTTAAATCAATGTATGAAGTTTAAAGTATCGTTAGTAAAAAAACTGATCTTGATATTTTGATGGATCTATCGGTTTTCAGGTCTCTGGGCCTAAAGAATAAATTTTTACATGGCTGTCTGTCTCTGTGTGTACTTCGCTGGAAATTTCAATTGATTGACCGATTTGGATGAAATAATTTGGGATGTACGTCTAGTTGATCGTACATTTTAAATTAATTTTTGAAAAATTGACTAACGATTTTAATGTCGTTTTGCTATAATGTAATCTGTAAGTAGGCTTACCTACACGAAATTACAGGACGCTATTTTCTCCCGAAAAAAATCATATTCGGTAGCATACCAAGGGAAAATCGGTTACAGAATTTGATAATATATGAAATCAGTGTAGCAATAATTTTGAAATTAAAAATACACTTGGGAATGATTCGAAAAAAAATACAGACTATAAATTATTATAAATTAATAATCAAAACTTTTCTTGAAATGAACAAATCATTGTTCGGTATTTGGCGAACAGAGTCGCTTTAAATAGTGAATGCGCATAACCTCAAAAACCGGCTAACAAGAACTTTTTATCTTTTTATGTATCCATAACTTAGACCTAAATAATTAGGCCTAACACCTCGTTTGCCGAACATGAGCGATACAGTTGCGTGTATGGTAATGTGCATTTGCGGTGCATCATTTAAGTTATTTAATTAAAAAGTTTAACTACATTTCCTTTGTTCTTTGAGACTACACATCTATACGAATTCAAAGCTAATTCTTATAAATATTTAGCACAGACCCTAATGTCTATTTAAACCTTATGTTTAGCCTATACAACTTTATTTTGGTTTAATGTCTCGAGTCTCTACAGCAGGTAAGGCAACAGCTGCAACTATTCCACAAATAGAACGTCGCTTTTACAGTCTCCCTTCCTTTACGTAGGCGACACCCTACCACTCTAGCAATAGCTCTAGATCATTATCACAAGAGGGGAATATATGAAGAACACTCTTGGAAAAAGTTTCCCCTTTTCATAAACCCCTTACATTTTTAAATCGTTAATATCCAGCATTATTCATACACCATAAATTATTAACGAATTACCACTGGAAAATGAGCTCTGGGAGCGGCCATCATGGTAAGATCCAAATGAGCGTTGATTCTTGTCTCTAGATCACTAGTTGAGAGGTCGTTAAAAATTTTATATAGGCTGTACATTGTATGTTAGGATTCTAGCCTTCGAAATTTGGTCTCATTCAATTCAAACATGGCACAAAAATCGATTTTGTTCATAGCTTGGAACATTAGTTATTCAGCAAAATCTGTGCAATAAATTCAAGATAAACAACAAAATCTTAAAAAATCTAAAACATTTTTTTGTTTTACACTTTTTTGAAAATGCGATTTCATAATTCATTAAAATCACGAAAATGACTTTGACAGCTGTCATGATTCATTTTGGTATTTTCAATTACATACTAAAATTTAAAGTGAAATTTATGCAAATTTTAATGCTAAAAGGTAAAAACGCATTTCAAAAGTGTTGTTATAGTTGTTATATATATATATATATATAATTGTGTCATTTAGTTGTCTCACTCACATGGTGTATCATGCAAACTTATAAAATTTAATAATATTTAGCTAGGCATAAACAATCAGCGTTCATTTCATTATGCCAAAACTTGTCTATTTTTTAACAAATCTATAACTGTGTAATGTCATTTTATATTTTTAAGGGAAAATGTACAACTTTAATTTTATTAATTAAAAATAAATGGACCCAAATAAATTTCATTTCATATTTTTTCACAAAAAATAAGAAAATAAACCCAAACTACCATAAATTTTTTTAAAAATTCAACCACTTTTTAAAATTTGATTTCACCACTGTAATCAACGTTAAAATTTGCATTAACTGGTTGTAAATTTTAATTACATTGAAAATACAAAAATGATATTTCCTGAATTACCACCATTATGAAACAGATTGATTTTTCAGAGTAAAAAACCTGTCCAAGCTACTATTGCTGAAATCAATTTTTGTGCTAAGTTTGCATTAAACTGGACTTAAATTGTGAATGTACAAGAGTGTAATTTTATATAGGCTACTACACATGTAAAATTTTTAATGGCCAAGCTCAAGATGTGTTCTAATGATCAGGATCAGGATCCTGGATCTGGGTTTTGTAGCTTCAAATTACTTTCTTAGGTTAAATAATATTATCAAAAAATATGGCTTAGAATTCAATTAGAAGATTCATTAATCAAACTAGTTTAAAAAATTTGAAATAAAAGACATTTAAGGTTTGTACGTAAAATAAATAAAAAAAGAAAAAAAATATTGCTATCGGGTTTTTTTTAGTTTTCAATTTTGAAAAATTAGACTTTTTTCCAGAGTTTTGTAGTTTTTAAACTAGATTTCTTTGGGTGAGATAATTGAATATGAGAAAGTTTCTGCAATATTTAATTTGTAGACTACCTTAAAATACTTGGTAAAAGAAAAAAAAACTTTACCAAGCTTAAAAAGTAGAGCAGCTTAATCAACTTTACTTCTTTCTTTGATTAGAAAAGTAACAGGTACTTTAACAAAACTCGTTTAAATGCATGACAAATTAAAATCTTCAATTATTATGACTTTAATATAGTAATCTAAACATAATTTTTAATCTTCCTAACCATTCAAAAATTTTTATTTAAAAAGCTTCAGATATAAAGCTATTTCATGTCATTTTAAAACAGGCTAGCTCCTAATTAGAAGTATTTCACATTAACCAAAAATGTTGAACTTACACAAAATTTTTCAATTTTGTACTAAGTGTAGTTTTTTTAGGTTCTAGTATAAATGTTGAACCTACCAGACCTACATATTACACAGGTTAAAATTATTTAAGAATTTTTTTTAGTAAAGGTCACCATAATTTTTTTTTAACAAATGAGACGTTTGTGTGGAAGATTAGTAAGCCAATATTTTGATAAAAACTTGAGAAAATTATGCCTTAAATAATATTTTGTAATGATACTAAAAAGAAATCACAAGTAGGCTACATGCAGTTTATATTTCAGTACCTAACCGAGATGATAGAATAAATTATCTATTAAGTTTAAATTAACTTGAATTGTTAATTCAACTAAAGTTTACCATTATTAGAAAGTGATAGTATAAAAAAAAAAAATACATAAATATAAATTAGCCTAAATTATAAAACCAACTAATTTACATTAAATTAGCATATTTCCTAAAACATACTGAGGATACTTCAAGACAACGAGAGCTTTTCAAAAATAACTGAATATAACGCATTTAAATATGTTACAGATTAAGTTACAAGCGGAGACAAAACAATAATGTATTCTAACCTACAAATTAAACTGCATTTAAACTTAGCATACGATTACAAATTTCTCACAGTAAAACAGTAATTGTATTTTAAACTTAAATGTACTTGTAAAACAAACTTACTATTAAAAAAGAGAAGTTTTCTTGTTGATCCCAGTCTTTTAATTGGAGATTTTGCACCAATACTACTCGTATCATCTTCATCCATTACTTGAAGCTTTCAAATTTCAAACTAACACACAACACCTGTTTCCAAACACAAAAAGCGTGGAAACGATAGAATTAGAATAAAATATACTTTTCAACAAAAATAACACCTAAACACACAACACACAATACATAACACAATCACTATTATTAATTAAAACTCGAACAAGTTGTCCATAAACATTACGCGGTAAGCTATTTTGTCCTAACCACACGGGCAACGGTTAGAAAGCAACAAACGAAACGAAACGCTCTCTCCTACAGGAAGTAAACAAAGTTGCTTTTGAGGTAGCAGCGCTATCTATTCAAATATTTTATAACTAAATTTCAAATGAACTGTTATCGCTTTCATTTTATTATAGAAAGTAAATATATTGATAGACTAACTTTGGACAAAAACATTTTCAGCTACTGACAATGAACTATAAATTCATGCATGATTCATATCTTATCAATTAATTCTTTTACACAAATACAATAAGTATTAAAATCATGTTTTATTTATTAATGATATAACAAGTCCTGATAAAAGTTGAAATAATTTTATTGTTTCAAAACAATTATTAAATAAAATAATTACTTTAGATTATTAAATTAATTGAATTTTTCTTATCTTTCACATAATCCTGAAATAATATAAAATATTTACTAATTTACTGTATTTAGGTTTTAGCCATTAAAATAGTAACTTATTATTTGTATCCAAACAAAAAATTAAATATTGATTTTTCATAAATAAAAATATACAATAAAAGGTAAAATTTACATATTTAATCATATATGGAAAATGGTAATGTTATTTTAAGTAAATTTATATATGTATATATATCGTGTATATAAAATAAAAATTTCTTTTTCTTAAATAAAAAACATTAATTGTATAACTGTAGTTCATTTTCCTACAATGCAAAATGCAATTAATTAAATTACATCGTTCATGTAATTACACTCAGTCTTGGTAAACATATAATAACATAATAAATGTAATAAATATATAATAAATAAATTTATGTAATATTAATGCATTAGTGGTTTCAACCAAACAACTTTCTGTCATTCAGTATTTTATCGAACCTCATATAAAATTAGTTAGACAGAGTTTAAGGGAACTGCATTTCAGGAGACCACACAGAGAGCAATGACTGGATGGATTTAGGAGAGGGACTCTGGGAGGAAGGAGCAAGGACTTTAAGGGTGGAAGTATGCTAACCTCCCCCAGATTTGACATTCAAAAATGAGGTTTTAATACACTGCTAGACTAAAAATCTTTGTTTGAAAAACCAAATGAATAATGATTTTTGTTGTTTAGAATATGACTTAAGTAATAGTAACACTAGTGGAAAAAGTTACGAGTAACCTTAACAGTCATAAATGAGGAACAGTAACAAGTAAAAGTAATAAGCTAACAAGTAACAGTAATCATATATTCCGGGTACCTTATGATAGATGTTTTTAAAATAATGAAAATAATAGCATGTTCTTCTTGTGTTTTATAATCATTTTTTAAAATTATTTTGAACTTACAATATATAACATTAATCTGATTACGATAATATCAGTTATATATCATGAATAATTTTAAAATAGTAAAACACAATAACAAATTTTATTATTTGTTACTATTGCAAAAAGAATTATTACAAGGCACTTTTAATGTTGTTACTCGACTATTACTAAGTTACAATTCAAAACATATCCAGTTACAGCAATATTATTTCAAAATGACATAGCAGCCATTTTTATTATTTTGCTTTACAAATTTAGTGTTAAATAAATGTAGGTTGGATTAAAACTAAATAAATATTTAAATATAAATTTTTTTTAATAAAATTAATTTTTTTAACTAGGGAGGGCAATGAATTTGTCCATAGATCAATAGTGTACCTGTCAGTTGTAATACAGTATATTTTTTTCATTCTTAACATCCATACTTTACACCAGTTAAGACTAAGGACGAGGGATCGGCAGAAAGAGTAAAACTTACAGCAGTAACTACAGTAAGAGGTACACAGTTCAGTAACAAAGCAGACTGACCAGGTGTCTTCAAACCTAACCATCTGACCTAATGAGTCGTTGATGATAACCTTAATGGTTTTTGCCAGAAAAAAGAACCTATGAGTCCTTACAATATAATTAAGACATGCTTTGCTAATGGTATCAAATAATGTAGGAACTAAATAAGTTCATTGTAATTAAAATTATTGATTTTATAATTTTTTTTTAACTTAAAAAGTTGTATTTTTGAACTGTTTATAAAAAAATAGAAACCCAAAAGACTTGCTTTATAAACAAAAACCCGGATAATAAAATCAAACATACAACTTTATTATATCTATGCTGCTGTTTTGTTTTGTCTGGTATCCATATGTCGTTAGTTACGAGGATATAAAAGTAGCAGTAACACTAGCAATTCATTATAAAAGTAATTTCTTTACTATTTTGAAATATTCTTAAGTTATAAACACAGTAAATCCAGTGACTGGTTAAAACTTTGATGCTTGTTTCATCCTTCAATATTTTTTCTAAAATGTAGCTTCATTTGGTACCAACATTTCAAAACAAATTTTTTGTTTCACTCTAGTAGTGAGATAATTATTTCACAGATAATGTTACACTAATACATACATATGAAAACATATATTAATAAGTTTATCTATGTTATTTCAATTTTATTTCTTTAAATACATTACAGTCTCTGTTTTCTAACAAGTACATAAACATGGCAGATTGAATTTAATGCTTATGTTGTTTCATTTGATATTACTATTTGAGGAGAGTAGAAATAAACAAATATGTTGTAGTAAGTGTATGGGCAAACACCTTATAGTTTATACCTAATATTACAAGCTTATCTATAAAACATTTTTCATCTGATATACCGCATCTGCAGTACTAACATGCGGGTCTCCTATGACTTCAAAAATGTGCGTTATAACTGGCCATCACTGTAGTATATTGTACTGTCATGTTACGTATTATTTTTAAGTTCTGTACAGTTTTTGTTTAATTAATTAAATGTTATTGTTATTAACAATTATTATTAATTAAATGTTATATTTTAAAAGTGTTAAAATACAGTATTACATAATTTATTTACAGAAACATTTTTTTTGTTTGTCAGACTATTGTGCACACTTCGGTTAATGCAGACGATGGGATGATTTATAGTGTATGAAAATGCCAAGCCCTTGCCGGGAATCGAACCCGGGTCCTCGGGATGAAAGCCTAGTATGCTATCCACTACAAAACACCTACTATAGGCAGGAATGGTCTTTGGTCCATAAATCATGTTTACACATGGAAGCTCATAATATTTGATGTTCAAGGACCTCCTTGGTGGTCACATAAATATATGTGATAAGCAGGAGCTTATCCGATAGGGCTTTGGTACCACCAAATTTGGATAATTGAATCTCTTGTGTACTGTATAATGTAAAACTGTTTAATCCAGTATTTAAGAATTGTTTTTTTTTTAAATTACCTCTTTCATAATAAAATACAATGATTAATAAATAAATATTCCAATGTAAAATGAAATAATGCAAAATGAAATATAGAAACAGGGTAAGGATTATGGTTTTGAAATTCAATAATTTTTACAGCACAAAATTGTTTTGTTTTATTACATTAACAAATTGTTTTATTAAATTACCTACAAAGCCTTAAAAACAAGGCATGTCTACATTCCTTGGAATTATATGGCAGGTATTTATCATAGAAGTCTTGAACAAATTCTTCAACTTTGAATCCAAACTTCTGGTATAACATCAAGGCAGGGTTTGTAGCAGATACATGCAGTGTCACATCTTTCCCCATGCATGTCTGAAATATATTTACTTAAAATTACTACTTTTACTTTTAAACAGTTAAAAATAATTATTTAAGTACTTTCATATTTTAACAATTTTTTATTTTTATTTCAGAAAAGGGTTTTTTTAATGTTAATATTATACAATGAGTTTGATTAACATAATTTAATTCATTTCTATTGAGTCTCTATTTGCTTTGGTTATTCTTAATCTTAGGTTTCTTGTTTGATAACTCAGATATTATTGTATTTAAATTTATAACTACAAGTATTTATTCATACACTCAAAGTTCCCATGTGGTATACCACTTTCTAATCTAGTATAATAAATTTTAAGTTATTACTTTATACTTCAAGTTTGCAAAACAATCACAAAACTTATAGTTCTTATTAAATTAACTATTTATTAAAATTTTGAAATTTTATTATTTATGATTTAGGAAGTGTTTTCTTCTCGTACACTTTCTGCAGGGGTGTAGAGACTAGCTGTACCTATTGAGAGGATTTATACATTCCTCACTGTACCCGAGTCTAACATACACTTACAACTGCAGTGCTTTACCCTCACAATTATATGTAGGGAGGCGACAATAGCTTCAATGTGCTTTTCACCTTAAAATAAAAAAAATCTTTTTACATACATGCACAATTAAAATATATGGGCTGGTATTCCCTTCTACTTGTAGCTTATTCATTTAAATCACTTTAGGTTATTAATTATTAACTTTGAATTGCATTCTATTTTTTTAAATTTATGTATTTTTTTCTTGAGCTTTAGTCTTTTTTATTCTAATATATATATACATATGTATATATATTACATGTAAGTTTCAATACAACAATAAATTCTTTCAGTATATTATTTTCTTGTCACACAATTAACATTCACATTCAGTACACCATTTAAAACTCAACTATTAAAATTTTTTCTTGGCCTGTTTTTAATTGAGATAATGATTGGCCTTCAATGTTTCATTATTCTTTACAATTTAATCTTTACATTTATTCTTTGGTGTTCAAATTATATTCATGGTTCTTATTTATTAGTATAATAATTTATAAATTTTACTTAGCTTTTCAAACTAATTTTATCATTTAAATTTACAAATCTACTATTATTTCACTCAATATTTACTTTCTTTTCTTTATATAAATCTCAATTTTAGTGGTTTACTTATGGCCTATGTTTAATCCTTGTAATTTTCACTCAAACTGATAATCAGTTGTTATCATCATCTTATTTGTTGTTCTGTATTTGAAAAAGTATTTTATACAAATCATGATGTAAATTGCAATATGTTAAAATTAATTTCTTACTATATATTTAATGCAGAAAGCTTTGTTGATCGCCTAGATTTTAAGCTACCATAATCAAGCTACATGACTACAAATTTTGTCTCTAACTCGGCTACAGTCTAATAAACTATGATACAGTATTATAAACTATGAGTCTGCTCATATTACTTCATGTTTCAAAATACTTTAAGCCGTTTTTGAACAATTCTGAATTATTATTATCTTATAAAAACAAAGAGAAGTTTTAAAGTTCTCTCACTGATAATAAGGAAGTCTGGAATTAGTGGCTGTGTGTGAGTGAGGAAATTTTCTTTCTAACACACTGATTTCTTAAAAGACCTGGAATGCTTCAGAATTGACTCACCAATGATCCATAACTTTCTAAAAAGTACCACAATGTTCTAAAATCAGGAGTGGAAGGCATTTTAACATTCAAGAATGTTTGGAAACCAAGAACTGAATACATCTGAATGTTCTGGAACTAAAATTGTAGGTGCTCTATGTTGTAGAAATTTTGATACTCGAATTTCAGTTACAAGGCGAAGTTCGGCTTGCATTTGTCAATATTTCAATATTTCAGCAAGAACAAGAACAGATTGACATGAAAGTCCAAAGCAAATATTTAAGTAGTGGAACTTCGATAATCCAAACCAACTGAGACAGGAGGCGGTTGTACAGTACTATTTTAAATAAGGTTAGAAATAATAATAGGCCCACAAAATGAAGTGTCATGAAATGTTTTTACTTAATTTGTAATTTCACTGTTTTGAGATCATGATTGAAATGTTGTTGTAGTATAAATATATGATTAATGAAGTGTTCAATTCTGAGAAGGGTAAGTCTGAAGTAGGCGTGGTTTGACGATTAGACACTACAAATCCACACAGTAGTATTCACAGAATGTCTTGCTTTCAATATTTGTATGAAAAACAACACTTACACTTTAGGTTATGGCTGATTAGGTAAATCTTTGATTTGCATTATGTATTACTGAAAGAAGATTATGGGATACAATTTTACAAATGCCTGTGTCAATACAAAACAATGCCAAGCAACATCTACTATTTCTAACATTGCAGCAGTTTCTAAACAACATGTGACCAACCAAGGTACCCAGGTGGAAAGAAAAAGGAAATTATAAAAAAGATGTTTTTATGTGCAAACACAAATACAAGAACAAAAAAAAAGTGAAAAGATATTTTATTTGAGTGTTGTGGAAGTAAAATGGGACTTTGTACATAATCTTAATTTGAGAGTAACATTCGAAAATTATTTTAAATTTTGTTTAAAAAAATTATTGACAAGTTTTTGACTTTGTACATAATCTTAATTTGAGAGTAACATTCAAAAATTATTTTTAAATTTGTTTAAAAAAATTATTGAACTTTTTTTTGTTATGGTCATTTATATGAATAATAAACATAAATTTAGAACATTCTGGAATTACTTTTATTACTTTTCGTATAATACTTTATTTTACACAACATACACTGAGATGTTTTTTAACAGCAATACACTCCTGCAGCAACAAAGAAGCTTAATGACAAATTTTTCTGCTACTGTAGCAAAAATTATTTTTGTCTATATTGGGTTTGGATTAATGAACACCTGAATTATCATGGTTCTATGGTAATATACCATGGTATATTCAAATTACTTTGAAAAAAATAATGTTCAATATAATGTTTAACATAGTATTAGTATGTTAATACTATTTTTTTAAGGTTTTTGGCAAATTGTACATAAAGACTATCATTGCCCATCCAGAATACTGTATATCTATTACAAAAGAGGAGAAAACTATAACTAAACACTAACAAACTAGATAACATTGTTAAAATATCTAAACTTAACAAGAATAAAAATTCATATTACAACATTATTTTTTACATGTAAAATTTGTATGCATGGTATTTTCATTACTTATAGCCTAATCAAGTTTTGTGAAATTTCAATGCATTCTGAATTGGAAGTTTAATTAATGTATATTGTTTGTATAAATATTTTTCTTGTTAAGTGCCTAAGCTTACATGAATGAGATGATAAAGCATAAACTTTGCGATTCCAGCTCTTCGCCATTCTGGTCTAGTGAAAATAAAACTGATGTAAGCTTCCGTATGAGAAACATCTGGAACCATAAACGCAAATCCTACAACAAGCCTCTTGTATTCTACAACGCAGCTGAAGTCTGGATATTGTAAACATTCACTTACTGTAAACATAAAGACAATTGAATTGAAAAGCTTAAAAACATATATTTATTCTGATATATGTTACATAAATTAGAACATTTTAATTAAACACTGAAATAAGTGCTATTTACTGCTAGCACTTGGAAGTAGCACTGAGATCCACTTTTGTTTCCACTGAATGGACTGTGAAAAAATGTTTTTACAAAAAAAAGGTGAGTTTTTACAATAATTTTTTTTTTTTTGCTATTAAAACCTTTGGAGAACTAATTAACTCATTTCTGGCAGAGGCAGCTGATGGGCTTAGCAATCCCGTTTTTCCTCTAGCTCATACTACTCTCAGTCATCCATTCAAGACCCACACACACATTCATTGCTCTAGCTATCTTAGCTCACTCTAAAGTGTAAAAAGACTTGTACTGATGGAATGAATAACACTGGCCTATGGTGTATTAAACAGAGCCTTAGAAGACCTGGTGACCTCCCAGTGAACCCATGCGTACTGGACTCTGTACGGGCGGACTTCATTTCCCTAGCTACTTGTGGGTATTCCCATAAGTAAGAATGTAAAATAGATTGAGCGGTATCTCTCTACACAATAAAAAGATTAGCCAAATAGAGCAGAACCTCTATAATACAGGTCGAGAAAGAAAAACTAAAAGAGAATCAGCACAGCAAGCATCTGTAAAACACCTCAATAAGGAATTGGGAAGTCACCAATTAGAAGTGGGGAGTTACCCACCTTGTATAGAGTTACTCTCCAAATCTTAAACTCATTCGTTCAATTAACCCTCTTGTAGTAATCCAATTTAATTGAAACTAGGCACATAAACTCTGTATAAATGGTCTCACACTCTAACAACGTTGCTTATCCTTACCTGTAACTACGTACGTCTTTGTAATATTTGAAAAATGTGAACCATACAAGGCGCTCACTCAGCAATTGAACCCTTTCACTAAACAAATGTGTTGACATCTTCCACTAAAAATTTTTTTAAATATGTACAATTTATACTAAAAAGTACTTACAACTTCAACAAAGATACATATTTTAAGCAGGAAACAAGAGCTAAACTTGCTTGATGTGAAATTTGAGATGATGTTCAATGCATTATCTTTCTAAACACTCAATTTGGTACACAAATTTTTTCCTTATTGCAATATTAATAATAATGAAGACTGAATAAAAAAACGATGTTCCTTATTTTATTATAACAAATTGTTACTAAAGATATATCTTTAGAAGAAACAAAAATTTGTATTTGAAGTTAAATGAGGAGAATCGATAAAATTTAGTCAACTTGTAAAATTTTGAAATTTATATTTTCTAGTCACACTTTCCTATAAACCAATTGCTTAACCTGCCAATGATTACATAACCAATGATATTTTTGTGTTTTGCAGTACATATATGCAAAACATTTATAATGATATATTTGTTTTTATGGGTTATTTCTTACTTTCTGTGAATTATAATTTTAAGTTTTAATTGATTACATAGTCATGACAAAAGAAGTGTAATTTATCAACATTTTAGAAAATATCATGAAAAATATAGGTTTTTTTACAACTTCTTAATAATTAGAAACTATTATTTTATGAAAATTACAGGGTTTTTTCACTGGGCCTACTTTTACTTGTTAACATGAATTTTATATAATTATTGATGGCTTAACTATGTTTTTAATTTTCCACTCTTTAAATAATTCAGATAATCAATGTTTTATAAAACTGTAAAGTGTCAGTAATATACAGTGTGACTGAGAAAGAAACAGAAATTCAAAAGATGTATAGATTCAAGATTCAGTAGACTAGACATTTTTTAAAGTTCATAAATCATGGACTCAAAAAGTATATATTTTTTTTATCTTTACAAAAAAAAGTTGAAAAATTATCAGATATTAAATGTTACAAAAAGAAGTGAAAATTGAAAAAAAATTAAAAAGCCTTCATTAACGAAATTATGTCTACTGATCAATAACAATGCTACCAACATCTCGGCCAATCTTCTGAATGTATAACCAATTTACACAATGAATGCTCTACTGTAAAACTAAGAACATAATTTATTGATGACTCATGTTTGGGTTTTGCACATAATTATATTAATAAATTTGTATTTCTCTATCTTCCTCAAATCACCTATAACCTAAACATCACTTAAATAGTTCTTACAATCAACTCCGGGCCAGAAATACAAAGAACACAACATATTAATGGTAGGAATATGATGTGCTTCAACGTAGCTGTATGTGAGCGGATGTTGAGGACTGGTTGGGTGACCTTTGTTTGTGATGATAGCGTTCATTAGTTGCAACCATGGTGGTCGAGTCTCATAATCAACTCGAATATATGGTTTTAGTACTCTAACAAAAAAGAAGAGAACAAATTATATTGATAGTAAAAATAATATACATTAGTTTCAAAATGAGAGTCATTCATAATATTAAAAATCATAGATTTTTTCTGTAAACATATAATATTGTACACAATTAGCTGTATAAGGTAACGTGTAACATATATAAGGGTGTAAACTCCATAATGATACGACTGTACAGTGGTATCTCGAAGGTGTATTTGGTTCTATAGTTCTACATCAGGTAGTGCAAGTTAAGATAAAACATAAGCCAGGAATACATATTATACATTAATATTTATCACTAATGTAATGTTAAAATCTAGAAAATAGTTCTAAACAGTTAATTTGTAAATAAAATTACACAATGAGTCATGTACAATAATTTTATGTGTTATTTCCAAAGTTTTCCTTTTTTTTTACATCAGATGTAACAGCCATGGCAAAATTTTTATTAATGAAATTTTAATTTTAGCAATGAGATGAACAGTTAAAAAAGGAACAATAAAATAAAATAAAAAAATATGGAAAAATGGATTTAATTACTGAATTTTGAACGTTATAACAATATTTAAGTTTAAATATAAATAATATACACAATTAAAATATTGAGTATTACTATAAGACAATATGTTTTACATTGTAAATAAAACAATATAATCTACCAAAACAAAGAAAACTAAAACATCTGATGGAACTTCACGGCAACATAGATTAAGCACAGATTAACAACAGAAACAACTAGCAAAAACTGGCCTGTCTTTGTTATACTGGAATAATTAAGAGGGAAGAGACCCTCTTTTTTTTATTTTAACAATTCAATTAGTTAATTTAAGTGTAAATTATAAGATGTTATGAGATTAAGTGGAAACAAAGATCTATTGATTCTTACTTCATCTCACATAAAGGTATTTATTTATTCATTACTGTCGTGTTTGTCTCAATGGAGCGACCTATTGCAAAATTGCTCTGCTGTCGCAAGGAATTGGAAGAAAAAGCTGGTGCAATTGTAGATAATGGCAGAAATATCATGTGCTGTCAAATACAATGTTTGCAACATAATTTTTTGTCAAAAACTTTCATTGTTTTTTTTTGGTTAACATTTCCAATAACCAGAAAAATTCAAGCATATTTTTCAATTTTCAGGCTGCTGGGCATATCCTGTTTTAAAAACTCATTTTAATTTACAATAATTGCAGCACTCAGCTATCTCGCTGACAAGATAGAAGTAAATCTGATTTCACCAATATAATCAAGTTGAAGTCTGTATAAATTAGAATTTTAAATTTTCAAAAAGACATTGAAAATGAACCACGACTATAATCAGATTTTTACTGATTACGATAATGAAGTCACATTTTTCAAAAAATATCAAGACAACTATATAAATTTACATGACTATTAGGTACAAATGATATTTTTGGCTTCCAAATTTTTTTCTTAATTGTTTCACTGCCTATTTTATTTAAATAATATTTTATATTCTTACCTTTGCGTATAAGGGCTTGTGTTCCATGCAGTTTCACTTTTTATTCGTTTGTCCACAATGAAAGAATTCTGCTCAAGTTGTCGATTTCCAAGTATATTCTTACAAAGAAAAATAAACATAAGTAAGAATGTACATCATAAATAAAAAAGGAAATGCCTAACGTAAAGTCATAAGTTGAAAATGTTTATTTAGACTATTGAGGACAAGGAATCAGCGTTAACGGTAATAATTCCAGTCTCTAACTTAAGACCTAGAGGCGCGCAAGGTTGAAGAGACAGCTGACTGACAGATGCTTTAACTACCTTGGCCATGCCTACTCTCTTAAAAAATGTTATAAATCATTGTAAATGCAGAATAATTTTTTTCTTCCATAGACAGCAAATAACAGAAGCTTTGTTATCAATTCTAAAATTGAAAAACTGTTATTCCAACATTAAATATGTATACCTAATGTACATTTACAACTCCATGTCCATGTCTGTTAACAACTTCAATGAAGATCATATCTCCTGTTTTAATGATCACGAAATCATTTTTACAGTATTTGAAATTCAGGACATTAATTTATCATGTAACTTTAAATTTATACTATTCAAAATAGCTGGAGTTAGTGATGTAAAAAGTAAACACGTTCTTGTGCTTTTATTGGGGGGGGGGGTATGCATATCTCATGTTCTAGTTGTCCAAAAGTTGAAAATTTTAGATTTTAGGTGGTAATGACTACTAAATTTTAACTAAATCAGTGTCATGATTATACCATAAAAATTTTCCTACCTTTTAGCTATTTTTTAAAATTTTTTGTTTTTGTCTTTTGGTGTTTAACGTCCGACTATTGTGCACACTTGGGCTAATGCAGACGAATTTTTTAAAACTATCTATAATAAGAAAAGTTATGTATTTTACAAGCAATTCAAATTTTTAACAATTTTCATTTTATATTTGTTTTTATTCTTACTCTTAAATAATTAAATGCAAAAAAGTGCTTAATCAGTTGCAGTGTGTTTTATCTGTTGACTATAAAGGCTGAAGATTCAATTAACTGATAATAGGTCAATAATATGAAGTGTTATAACAATTCTAAATTATAATGTGCGGACATTCAACAGACTTATTTGCTGCAGTTGCACATATTTAAGTGTAAGAAATTTATGATTAGAATTTATTAATTATTAGTGAATCTAAACATAATAAAATAACACTGGTGAAGGTAACGTAAATGCCAAACAACACAAAATAACAGTAATATGATAAAGAGCCTAAAAGTTACTAACATTAAAAAAAAGTATGCTACTTATAATTATTGTATGCATTTGATCTAAATTTTTCCTACTATTAGAAACATTTTTTGACTTTCTCAAGATGAATTTAGTTTTATATTTTTCTTTATTTCATTCACATTATAAAAAAATATTTTCTCTTAAAATTTTATTCATAAATGGAAAAATCAAATAATGTATAAACATTATAAAGGTGATTAGCTGGAGTTAAAGACTTAACTATTAGTTTAATAAGTTTATAATAACATTTTGAATTTATAAATTATTAGTGAACCTTAACAATGTAAAAGATGAAGACAAAAATAGTCTTAACAAAAATTGTTGTACAATATGATATGTATTTACTGACCTGATATTTATCTAAAATTCTAGGACGATATGTTGCTTCCTCGTAGAGCTGATTTGTGATTGAAAAGAGCGGTAAATTTCGTTCTCGTTTAGACTTGCGAACGACCAGCTTGCGGTAGTATCGACGTACATAGCTTGGCACTGAGCTAGGATCTGCTTCATTTATGGCATGTGTAAGTCTTTTTAATAAAACCAGTTCCTCATACTCACTCATTGGCAATGATCTAATTAAAAAAATAAGAAAATATTTATTCCACCAATATACATAAAAATACAAAACATGATGTATCCAGTTGGAATTCCTAACAATTTTTTTTTACAGCAATGGAAGGGACTGCATCTTGAACTTAGAACATTGAGGTGCGCAGTTCAGACACGGCAGATTGTCTCAATAAGTAGTGATGACTAGTACAACTGTATAAATAACAAAACTAACAGTCTTTAAGTAAGTTAATAATCTAGACAGTTTCCTGTAGCTACTATAAAAGTCTTATAGCCTTTTACAGTAGTTAGTTTCCACATAAACTAAAAAATATCATTAACTTTTTGTTTTATTTTATTATTTTTTTATAAACATAAATTATAGTATAACGAAAATATGTCTTCGTCTTAATCATTATCAGTTTGTCTTAATTTTTTATTACTACGGTATTTACTAAAAAAAGCAATAAAATAATAACAGTAATGCAAATAGATAACTTAACTCAGTCAAGACATGAATTACTCACAAGAACTGAGTTAGCATTTTAAGTTTACTTTAAAATTAGTGATGAGCAAAGTTGTACTTTTCAATAACCTTTTTTATAGCCTTTTTAATATTTCCCAGTAAATTGTAAAACATTTTTGGCCCTAACAATAAAATCATTGTCTAAAAATAGTTTTGCTTACATTAGGTTTTATGAAAATACCTTGTGAAGCAGATCAAGGATAAATAATGGACTGTTAATGTCTACCACTCCCACTACGTGTGTAGAGAATTTCAGCACTTTTAACTACAAATATTTTAATGGAAGAAATTTATACAAGTTAAAAAAGAGGAAGTTCCTGTTTCGATTTAAAAGCTATAATTTTAAATAAATGTTTGCATTTTTTCAAGAGGTTATCAGACTATATTGCTAACCCCACCCCATAGCTCCAATCCATACAGTAATCGCCAGTGATTTAAAGTGAAATACAGTACACATATCTAGTTTTCAGCAAGTAAATTTCTCAAAAAAAATAAAACTTTTTCGCACTTGCTGCCGCTATGACAAAGTTTTGTCAATACTTAATCCAAGGTACAGTAAAACCTTGATAATCTGAACATTGGTAATCTAAACGTTCAATAATCCAAACCCTATGTGCAAAAATAATTTTTTGCTGCAGTAGAGGAAAATTTTGTGCTAAGCTTCTTTGTTGCAAAGGAGATATAGCCGTTCTAAAATGTCTGAATATGCTGTGTTAAAATTAAGTACTATACAACTAAAAGTAGTATAATTTATTTCAGAATATTCTGAAATTAATAATTTTTGTTTATTATTCATAGAAATTACATTACACTTGTAAATACAAAAATAAAAAAGTAAGAAATTTTTTTAAATGATAATCTCAAATTAAGATTATGCACAAAGTCCTATTTTACTTTCACAAAACTCAAATGTAATTTTTTTTATTCTTGTATTTGTGACTGTATATAAAGACATTTTTTGGATTTTTTGTTTTCCACCCAGGTACCTTGTTTGGACACATATTGTTTAGAAACTACTGCGATATTAGACATAGCAGACATTGCATGGTGCTGTTTTGTACTGATAAGGATATCTGTAAAATCCCGCCATCTTATCTCAGTGATACATAATACAAATCAAAGATCTGCCTAATCAGTCATAACCTAAAATCTAAGTGGCGTTTTTCATGCAAATATTTAAAGCAAGACATTCTGTGAATACCACTGTCTGGATTTATGCAGTCTAATCGTCAAGCCACGCCTACTTCAGACTTAAACTTCTCAGAATTGAACACTTTGCTAATCATACATTTCTACTACACAACATATCCCATTTCTTATTAAATAAAAGCATTTTGTGACACTTTATTTCGTATACCTATTATTATTTCTGACCATATTTAAACTTAGTACCATAAAATTAATGTAATATTAGACAATTTAATGTCCATGTTTGATAATTCGAATGATTTGGTAGTTTGAACCAACTCCGGTCTCAGTTAGTTCGGATTATCAAAGTTCCATTATACTTGCTACAATTAACTTGTTCAATACGTGAACAAACACAGTTACTAAGTATGTCGCTGTTTGAAGAAGTGCGATATCCCAAAGTTCCTTCAAATAAGAATACAAAGCACTTGACTTTTTTATTACGAAGGTGATGACTTCTGAGCCAGATAGTGATTGGGGAGTATAAGATATAGGTCGCTTATATAACCCCTGTATCAAAACAATAATCAATGGAATAGAGATACACTTCGTCAATAGCAAAGTCTACAACCAGACAAATGGTGACAACCGAAACACACTTATATGATGATTCACTAACTTGTAACTTACACTAAATTCAAAGCCTTGCAATAAAACAATTATTCAGGCTCAGACAAACAGTCCAATTACTAAATACATCTACAATAATAACCAATCTAAATTTAATATCTAAATTCTAATATCTACACAAATAGTGAGAAAAAAATGTCATGGGCCCGAAATACCAAAGAAATCAAATTTTCAGTGCTGTGGTTTTACTAGTTTATACTATATATCACAAATTTCTAACAAAACAATGACGATTATTTATCAAATAATCAAGCGTGGTGTCAATTTTTTGCCAGTCAGTAAGATCTAAATAGTTTACACATCTCAAACCTTATGTAACTGTTAACAGTTACATATATATATATATATTGTTACGATTTAAAAAAAATGTTAATTTTTAGTTACTAGTTTTAAATATTATAATGAAGTCACAGCCACTATTGACAAAGACATAGAAAAATTACGAAACTGCTGACATACTGCCTGTTGCAATAAGCAACAAGGTATGTAGAACAGCAGTTGAAATAAAAGCTTGGGGAAGAAGTAGGGCGAGGACGGTCGATTCCGAGGGGACCGGAACGTCGGTATGTTCCGGGGGACAGTCGATTCTGTGGAGATCCAAAGGGCTGTACGTTGGGACACACTACGGAAGAGCATTCCAGCCATGCGGTGCTGAGAAGAAGTGGCGGTAAAAGTAAGTAGACAAAAATTTGCGTACATTTCTTCCCCTTTTTACTTTTGGTTTGAATACATTAGGATATATTTTGGGGAAAAATTTTGAAGAAAAAGACAGTAGTGTTAATTCTTGGAGTTGTCATCAACCGTAGTTGTAGCCGTTACAACATATATGTAATGTAATACATCTCAATATATTAAAGGGTTTTTTTTCATGAACCACCGATAGTTAATTCTTTGGAGGGCCCGAAAAGGAGAGACCCTGAACAATATATATATATAAGTTATGGTATGGTTTCGAGGATGTCGCTTTTTAAAAAAACAACTTTTTATTAATTACAATAAGACTTTAATATTCACTTAAAACTTATTATAATTATTTAAGTTCGTCTCATATGCATTGAGATGCGAACTGAGTGAAACCTCGATTAACACTGAGCTCCTGCTCTTTCTTCTCTAGGTACATGAAAATGCTTACTGTGCTAAAAGCTAAACTGTCAGCATTAAATATAGCTAAGTCTAACACTAAATCTAGCAAAGTTTACAATAATTGTCTATATAACTCCTCCATCCCTAAACAAAACTTCCTGGGGTGGTTGAATAGCAACTTCCCTCGAAGTTCTTCCAATTAGCTTCTTAGACGCCAAGTATAGTAGTCCTCCAATAAGGCGATGGTCCAAACACTGATGTGCTGTGTGATGGGTGAATTCGATCAATTCTGGAGACAGTATCTAGGTTGATCCTGTCGTGTTCTAGCTTCTTTATTATTGTAAAGAACAGTATTATTGTTGAGCTTTATTACCCCTTAAGGATTGATAACTCAAAGTCAAATTGTAAATGCGATATTACAGAATGAGCAAAAGTATTTGGAATTAACTCTATTGTTACAATTGATACTTAACTGTTACTTAATTGTTACTCTACTGTTACAATGGTTACTTAATCCAAAGACTACAGAACTAAATACTAACAAGTATTTTACATTTGGTGTAATTGTTACAAATTCTGATCATACTTAGTTGGTAATGAATATATTTTCGCTTAATTTGTTCATAAGTCTCTTGTATATCACGTTGATTAATTTTGCTTACGTGATAATTTTCTATTATTTCCTGAATTTCATCTTCTCTAGTCACATCTAACAACTTAGTGTTACATTTAACTAACCAAAGTTTGGATTTTTTGAAATTCTTTGTTATACAAGTCACAAATTTTTCATAAAAGTCGTTTTCAAAATAAATATTATATTTAACATTGGGTACCAAATATTCCTTCACAAACTTAACAATGTCATTATTTAAGTTATTTTCGGATATTTCAACTATTAATCTTATTTTACTGGTTCCAAATAGCTTTAGTATTTTTACGCCCTTAGGTTGATATTTCACAAGACTTAGCAAAATTTGGTTTTTTCCAAAATTTACCGGCTCGTCTGAGATGGGTATTTCTATTTGCGTGTTCCTTCATAATTAGAATGGATGGTCTGGTCGCTTTCATGTTCATTTCCTCTTGATCTGCGGCATGTCTCTTCTTCCGCCAAAATTTGCAATTATTGATTCATTACCGTCCAATTCAGGAAAGTACAAACTAGTCGACTCGGCTATTGTTTTGTGTAGTTCTTCATCCGTAGCACGCTGATTGTTCGTGATTATGCTCAGTGATATTTAGCTGTATCCTCGATAAAGCGCGGCATTTCGGTTTAATTTTCCTTTTTGTACCTAATCTCATAATCGTACTCCTCTAATTTTAATCTCCACCTAAGTAACCTGGAATTTGATTCTTTAACAGAAAATAACCACTGTAGGGGTTTATGATCCGTATAAATTTTAAATTTCCTGCCGATAGATAAGGTCTGAAGTATTTAGTTCCAAAAATGATTGCAAGAAGTTCTTTTTCAATGGCAGGATATTGGGTTTCGCTTTTATTAAGGGTTCTGCTGGCGATGCTACTGGTAGGTCTGCTCCGCTTTTGATTTGCGATAAAATTGCTCCTACTGCATAATTGCTTGCGCCAGTTGTCAGAATAAATTCTTTTTCAAAGTCCGGATATTGTAATAAAGGTTCATTACACAAGATATTTTAGCAAGTTTCAAAACAGTTTATATAGTCAGGTTTATTTATATCAATTTTGACTTCCTTTTTTAAACAGTGGGTGAATGGTTTTGTTATTTTCGCTAAGTCCTTAATAAACTTTCTGTAGTATCCAAGTAGTCCAAGAAATCCTTTGATTTCTTTTGCGTTTTCTGAATTGGGTAGTTTTTTATAGCTCTGATTTTGTCTGGGTTAGGTTTAACTCCTTCTGGTGTCACTATATACCCTAAATAAGCGACCTCTTTCCTCAAAAAATTCTGTTTTATCGGGTTGAATTTTAAAATTGGCTTTCTTAATCTGTTGAAAACTACTCTTAACCTATTTATGTGTTCTTGTAAACTAGTAGAATATATTATTATATCGTCGAGGTAGGTCAAGCGTGATTCATTTTGAATCCCACGTAAAATGTTGTTCATTGCTCTTTGAAAAGTCGGTGGGCTATTTTTAAGACCGAACGGCATTCTTAAAAATTCAAAGTGCCCGTTTTCGCCGAAAATGCTGTTTTATCAACACTGTCGGGTGCACCTCCAGTTGGTGGAAACCAGATGCGAGGTCTAGGTGCTAAAGTATTGAGACCTCCCAAGTTTATCTAAAATGTCCGTTATATTAGGTAAAGGGAATTTGTCATCAATTGTTTTAGCTGCTCAAACCTCTGGAATCAATTACAAGTCTAAATTTCTGCTTATTAGATGCGTCTGATTTCTTGGGTACTATCCAAATAGGTGAGTCCCAAAGTGAATGAGACGGTTGTATTATTTTTTGTTCTAACATATCCTGTATTTGTTTGTCCACTTCCTTTATGATAGATTTCCAGATATCGATAATTCCTAGAATAAACAGGAATCTCATCTGTGGTTCTAATTACGTGTTTAATTTTGTTAGTAAAGGTCAGCTTATTATTTTCTGTGTGAAATAAGTCTAAATATTCTTCTAGTAATTTCATGATCTCGTTTTTTCTTCTGAGTTCATATGGTCAGTTCTAATTTATTTAGGTCCAATTTATTATTTATGTGATTCAAAAGTTAAAACTAGGGTTGTTTTCATTATATATTTCTTGCTTGTTTGTTTTACAGATTTTGAAATCACTTAATGGTTCAACTTTTAAAGGTTCAACTATTAAACATCTATCGCCTGTTGTGATATTTATAATAGGACAAAGTGCTTCCCCTTCTACAACTTTCACTAAACATTGTGGTATTTCCAATCCATCACTTTCTTTGTACGATAGTATCCCCTCTCCATTATTTAAATTACCAATTTTAATTTTTATTACTTGTTTAGATCTAGCTTTAATGAGATGGCATTTGATATTTTTTGGAGGTGTATCTTTGTTATTATTATTATTATTTTTTTTTTTTTTTTGTTATTGTTTTCCTTTTCCGTATTGAAATAATGTACAGGAATCTTTTCTCCGCAAAATATTAGCTGATTATGTACAAAGTCTAAATTAATTTTTGTTCTTTCATATTGTCAAGTCTTAGTAGTAGATCGAAATTTTTATGAAAATTAAATAGATAGAACTTTGTTATTTTCTTCCCCAATAAAGGCAATTTACAACTAAATTTTTCTTTTGAAACACCATGTGCTGTAGAAACTTCAAACGGCTCCTGTTTTAGTATATTTTTGAACAAGTTTAAACGCTATTGGTTTGTTATTGAATGACCTGGTGCTTCCTGTGTCTATCAAAATTTTTAGGTTGGTTTTTGGGTCATAGAAATAGGGTAATTCATTTGTGTCGATGTTCATTATGGAAAATCGCTCTTCATTACAGTAAGTCCTAAAAATGATTCTGTTCTAAACTGCATGCGTTGTCAACTTCGCTTGTTTCCTCGGTATAAAAATTACTATTATTTTGGTAATTTTCGCCATCGAATTGGGCTTCTTCAAAGTCTGTCACATCCTGGTCTGATAAGGAAATATTAGGTATTTGCCTCGTCAGTTCGTACATCGCGTGGTCATCGTTTTCTTGGTCAACCTGCTTGCCGGTCATCTGGTATAATTTATTTTGTCTGATCGCGTTCCCGCTTGTCTAGTCGAAATGCTCATTGGCGTGGGTTGATAACTTTGATCTGTTTTTGGAGTATTATTAGTTACGAAATGTTTTTGTGGCTGACTGTAAGGTTGTCTGTGTCCATAGTTAAAGTTGGGTTGTGCTGGTTGATGCAATTGTTTGTAAGAGTTTTGTTGAAACTGATGATTAGGTATTGGTTTTACGGATTGGCATGTATTGTTTTTTTGGTGGAATGTTGGAACGGTTTGTTTGGAATAATTTGTTGTTTTTAAACTGGAAATCGTTTGTAAGCATACTGAGTGCTTCTTCAAGTGAGGTGGGGTTTTTGGTTCTCATGAGGGACCCTAGCGGTTCCTGAAGTCCCCTTAACAGAACACGTAATGCTAATTTTTGTGCATACTTGCATAGAACATCCCTAGCGGATGGTTCTCTGTTTACAAAAAAATGCTATCTGTAACTTTAATAGCTTTTGAATCTTTTCATAAAATTTGAAAGGTGATTCCCGTTTTCTTGCTTTAATTCTGCCATTTCAAGATTCAAAGTAAAACAATCCTTCTTATCAAAATAACTAGTCAGCAAAATTATTTTTACATCTGCCCAAGCATAAGTATTAGAATTAACTACCATTTCAAGAGCTTGCCCCTTTAATTTTGATAATATGGACGATAACAAATATTAATTTTGGAAATCTTCTAAGTTATCAGCTACAAAGAATTTATTGACCATTTTATCACATATTGTGATGAATCTATTAAGCATGGTTGGTTCTCCGCTAAACTCTGGAATCATGTCCAGGTATTCTTTCTTCAGTGTTGGGATAGACATTGTAATATTTAGTTATTACTACACACAAAAATAAATCAAAATTAAAATTAAAAATCAAATTATAAAATATAATACTTATAAAATAATGCTACAAATTATTTATGATAACCTATGTTTGGTTTATCTTTAAAAATATTCAATTGATTCAATTAACAAATTGATCTTTGATATTTAATTATTTTGTTTGTTAATTATTTAATAAAATTGATGTAACATACATTCGTAGGTATATAGTATACAAAACTATTTTGTGGGATCTACTTACAATAAGATCCAAAATACTTTGCTCATTTTACGCGCAGACTTGCCACTTAAAAATTCGCACAAACACTTCACTTCACTTCGGATGTAGATGTTCACTCTACGGTTGCAAATATTCACTTTGTCGGTTGGTTGTGTTCAATTTAATAATATACACTTATTAAATTGAACGGTTGGTTTTGTTCGACACTTCGGTTAACAGTTGAAACTGAAGAAAAATTATATGCACTAATTTTCCCGAAGTGTCCTACCGACTGCACCAGTTATGGTATGGTTTCGAGGATGTCGCTTTTAAAAACAACTTTTTATTAATTACAATAAGACTTTAATATTCACTTAAAACTTATTATAATTATTTAAGTTCGTCTCATATGCATTGAGATGCGAACTGAGTGAAACCTCGATTAACACTGAGCTCCTGCTCTTTCTTCTCTAGGTACATGAAAATGCTTACTGTGCTAAAAGCTAAACTGTCAGCATTAAATATAGCTAAGTCTAACACTAAATCTAGCAAAGTTTATATAAATAATTGTCTATATAATATATATATATATATATGTGTGTGTGTGTGTGTGTGTGTGTGTGTGTGTGTGTGTGTGTGTGTGTTAGCACCTTCCAGCATTCATAAAATTTTTATCCAAAGTAATTCAAACTTAAAAGAGAGAAAAGGGTTTTGATAATAGCTTGGGTAAGTTTGTTACCTAGTGAAATTCATTCAAGAGCTTCAAAATGGCGGTCATACCAAATCTAAAAATATTCATAACTTGTTAGTTTTTTTTTAACATATTTAACCATCTATTTGCAGTGAAATTTGCTTTTACATGTCCAATGAAAAAAATAAACATGACTATGGTTAGTTGTATTACGTATTTAATATAGTACAGTGATTATATAAGTACAGAAACAAAAAACCAGTGAAAAAATTCAAATGGAAATTTGTTAATACATGGAATTACTGTTAAGATAGAAAGAAAATAGCTGCATCCTTTGTAATATTTAAATAAAATTTAATGAAGATGGAGGATTATAGGTCCTTTAAAATTACTAAAGCCTATACTTTAGTAATTTTCAACAAAAACCAAAATAATTGGTTTTGTCTTAGTAATTGTCAATGTCAACATTGATGCCTATATATACATCAATGTTTAGTCTTACTCTCTTTGTTCTTCATTTCTTTTTGTTTCCCAAGGCCAAAGTTTATGAGTGTTAGATATCTTCCTTCTGCGTTTCCCTTGCCTATGTTGTTTTTCAGTATCTGTATCATCTTCACTTTTATCTCCTTCATCACCTGATGACATTTTATCCTATAAAATTTAAGTTATAAATTAATACGATATAAAAAATAATTTTTTTAAAAGAAGTCAAAATTAATGCTGTTAACACTGTAAACAATTATATTTACAATCAATTAACAATGACCCGGGCCTCTAACAGTAATTGATAATTTTTTTCCATAATTTTAAAGATTTTGTATTTGTTTTGTACTGGTAAATAGGAAATATTAATTTCTATTCTGAGTCTCAAAGCAGTGTACAGAAGCATGGTCGTGAAATAACTCAAAAAGTGTTGCAAAAGCAGACTGGATGGGATATTTAACAGTTAATGTAAATTAACCATTATAGTCATGCTAACTATAAGACATGTTGACCTCCAAACAGGGTTAGGAATAACTGAAGGGATCAGCAGGTGTAGCCTTAGGCTATATTGAACGACAGGACTGTATGGAATTGGAACTGGTAGGAGTCATACGTCAAGAGGCGAGCAAATAGATTGTGTATTTTTTTAAATACACTATAGCACAAGTAGTAAAACCCCTTTTTGAATTATTCACAACAATACTTAGCTTACTTTGGGGGCAAAAGAATAAAAATAGTAAATATAAGATTTCAAAATTTTGTAAAAAAATATTTTAAATTATTTAAGATAGTTTAAAGAACACATTTTTCAACCATTAAAGTAAATTATTCAAAATACAATTTCTTTACTTTTCCAATTTCTCTTCTAAGGAACTTGGTAATGGGAACTTTGATAATTAGTAAATGAATTGGTAAATGAGTGTACAAACGCTTTGTATTTATATATACAAAATCAGTTTAAAATAATCTTACAATTACCTCAAGATTAACTGGAGTATTAGATGACGAGTCTGAGCAGTTTGGTGCCGAGGAACAGTCAAAATTATTTGCCAATGGTTCGTTTAACAGCATGTCCCAGTTGCTAAAATTAATCATGAAATTTAACAAATATTAAACATGCTATGACTATACTTGATTATTATGGTAGGCAGACATCATTATACTACGATCCTGGTAGAGGATATGCTGCTACAGGACTTAGCGAGTTTTGCCCATACATAAACTACATCTGTAACCACTTCAATCTTCCCACTCTTTGGGAGAAATCGGAATCTAAATCCATCATCCTTTCCACTTCCTAACAGACCATTCTTACCCTCATCCCATACAAAGTGGGATTTATTAAAGTAATTTTAATAAATAGTAATAAAAAGGTAACAGTTTTGAAAAAAAAAATTACAGACATGCAAGTAAAAACCTTTTTTTTTGAACTCAAAGAATCAATGAAGATGGATCAATCAATCCAAATCACAAGATTAATATTTTTCACAATAATATTTTCCTTATATTTTGTAGTGAACAAATTAAAAGTAACATAACAGACTAAAATGAGAAAAACACATCAGTTACTGACTTACCTAAAGCAGTCGCTATTTAATTCTGTTTCAATATTGCTTCTCAAATATTCGTCATCATATGAATCCAAGCTTAATAAATTCTGCAAATTAATTTTCCTTTTATATAAAATTAACAATTTTACTTGTACACATAATCAAATTTAATTACAGTAAGTCATACAGTATTTAATGACATCATACAGACAATAATAAAAAAACAACCATTATAACAGATGTTTGTATAGATTAAAACTAACCCAGTTAATCAAAACTACTCTGTCAAAAGGAAAAGGTATGAGAACATGATTAATAAATAAAGTTAATATATTAAAAAAAAACAGAATAGGTTTGTAACATTTTGTAGCAATAAGTAGTTTAAATATAATATATATATAAATATATATATATATATATATATATATATATGTGTGTGTGTGTGTGTGTGTGTGTGTGTTTTTAATTAAAGGAAAATATTACTTACTGAATAGTCACCTGAAATTTGTTTGTCTGGTATAGTTTCATCTGAAACGGCTGTTGTCTCTGTTTTAGAAATTTTCTTTGTTTTATCTAAAAACAATGGATTTTATGAATAAACAAAGACAAGAAACATTAATTAAGTAAACTACTATTTAATTATAGCATTAATTAATAAGCAAAAGCAAATTTCTTATTAAATATCGCAATAACAATAAATGCAACTGCAATAATTTCAAACAAATCTAAATCCATGTGAGATGCACAATAGTTGCCATATCTTTGATTGTTTTCCAAATTGGAAGCCATCAGAACACACAAACAAACATGACGGTAAGTCAAAAATTATCCGGACTTTCTTAAAAAAATATTGCCGGACTTTGCAACAGAAGTGAGCCGATAGTGACAGCAAAAATATGTCTGCTCCACTAGTAGTTTGCATGAAGGGAGAATAATGAGCACTGATAAGGAGTGACAGGACCTGAAATTCATCGTAGACTGTTGGCACAGAGAGAGTTCACTGCCGTGGTCATGTGTTTTTGAGTGGATCAAGAAGTTCAAAAGTGGCTGTACAAATGTGACACAAAAACAGGAAGCAGCGTGCCTGTTAATGTGCACAATGATCGACAAAATGGATCAAACTTGATTGATGGTTTTGATGAATAGGCGGGTTACTATCGATTGCATAGCGTCTGCATTGATCATCAGTTATGGTTCTGCCTATACTACCATCCATGATGAACTTGGCTTCTGTAAAGTTTGTTCACAATAGATGCAATGACAACTCATTGAAGAACACAAAATAAAATGTCTTCAGATCTGGCATCACTTATATGACTATTACAACAGAGACAGCGAGTCATTTTTTGAAAGAATGTGATGAAAAATGGGATTATCACTACGAGCCAAAATCAAAAGCCAGGGCAAATATATATATATATTTCCAGGGTAAATATATATCAGGGTTTTATATATATATATATACATTGTTTTTAATGAAAATGAATAAATAATTTGAACAGAAAATACAATAATAATCATTAATATGAAACACTATTTTGAAAGAAGATTCTGTGTGTGTGTGTGTGTGTAATATATATAGGTATAATTTTATTTTCAAAAAAAGTGTATGGTAAACAAAATTATTATTGGAATTTGCTTCTATCACGTCAATGAAACATTTGCATTCCACAATTATTTAATACAGTTCCACAGCAAAAATGTCTCAAATTAAAAGGTAGAAAATGTCCATACTAATTACGGTGCCTGGATTACTATTCAAGATGAATAAGGTTGAAAATTATGATGTAATATTTTTGTATAGAATCATTGTGGCCTTGTTGCCAATTCAATACATCATTTCACACATGTAATGGGTCAAAACATAAGATATTCAAGCAATCTTCTCACCACTTGGGCACCAACTCAATGTATGGTTTCCTCCCAACATCATACAGTGCAGTGCTGATGAGGCATCATATTATTTCATACTTTGTAATGCGGCAAAATATGCATATCAACCGAACCTTGCCAATTGTCAAGGTATATACTCTTAGCATCAAAAAAAGTAATTTATTTAAAAAAAAATCATCACTTTAAAATAGTACTTATTTAGCAAGTTTTTTTTTAAATACTACTAATAAGTACTAACTAGTATACTGTACAACTATTGTATATAAACTGTTTAAAAGTAAAGTTTGCTAAATTTAGTACAGTGTAGTATTTTTTATTAGATTACTATTCAGTTACTGTTCAAGGAATGAATGAAGCAAATTTAACAATGTACACTTGACTTATTAAAACAAACTAAATTAAAAATTAACTATTTTACTTAATTCAAACTATGCAATACCAGTTTGACTGCAATAGTAACTATAATAAAAACCTGTAGGTTTTTATTCTATGCCCCCTGTAGATCCTTCCTATGTAACTAAAATGTTTGTATGAAGTTGGTAATAAATAAATAATATTTGTTTTCTACTTACATTATACAGAATTTTAATTGCATTTCAGGAAGTTAAATATTCAGGCTGGACCCATTACACTTGATTTGATAACAGAACTATCAGTGGGAAAATATAGTAGGCTTATCTGACAGTAAAGCTGGACAACCACCAAAAGCAGAGCAGAATTGCGGACTATGCATTCAAAACCTAACCTATTGTTTTTAATGAAAGTATGGCCACTGAAAGGGTAGCGGAGCTGAGCAGAGCGAAGTGGCATCACTGAGCTCTGCTCCAGAGCAGCTTTGACTCTGTACTGGTTTGGTTTTCACGCTAACTCCTCTTCCCTCACCATATTGACCACGCCTATAAACATTATTTCTCATTACTTAGATTATTTTTGCCTAAGTTACAGTTTTTAAATATGATAGTTGCTATAATCAGTTAAAGTAAGCCTAAATATTTAGATTTAAAAGATACAATGTGTTTTTTAGACTGACTGAATTGAGCTTCTGGATGCCACTCATCTTCATTCCGCTCAGTGCAACTCCTCTCAGCATTTGGAGGCCGCCCAGGCCAATGTTTGAGTGCATCCAGTTGGGCACATAATCTTATGCCTATTCAGTATATTTTGGAAATGATAACTTGTCAACTTGACACCACATCCTCGTGTGTTTTTACCCTTACGTTGAAGTCTTACGAAATTTGACACTGATTAAGAAATAAAATTTTAATGAAAAGAGAAGTTTTATGTTTGAAAAATCTAAAATTAACTGTTGATGATAAAATAAGGATTAAAGTATATAAATATTCAAATTAAAGTTCATAAAATTTAAAAATAATATCTTACAATTTACCTAGGCCTACTTACAATCATTAAAAATCTTTTGGGGCCAATTAGAACTGACGAGCTGCCACCATCCAAGCTCTCCAAATTCTTTGTTGCCAGATTTGAACAATGCAGGGCACTGATACAATGCTCCTGGAACCCGAGTTTGCCATAGTCGAGGTTTTTTCTTTCTGGTGAAAAAATGTATTATGAATTTTAAAACTAATACATTTTATCAGAAAATTTGCTAATTATTTTATCATACCAAAATACAAGTTCTGAGATAAAAATGTTTGTAGTAATAATTTTTTACGAACGCTGCTAATGTATCACTGTTCTTATATATTATTGTTAAAATATTAGTCATAGCTTTACTTTTCAGTTATTATATACAAATGAAAAATATACAATATACAACTGGCAAAAATACATAATATATTATATTACATTACATACCATATACAGTACTGTATACAATAACCAAAAACAGGCTCCATAAACAAAAACAAGGACCTTATTTCTAGATATTCAATCTGTAACCCAGAAACTGAAAGGAATTAATACCTTGTGCCATATGATTACCTGACTAGCTAGAAAAATTTGTGTTTTTAAATTTGAAAATAAAGAGTTCACCCCTTGACAATTACTCTTGTATAACCACAACTATTTCTCTCCTAACTGTAGGTGTAGATTTGAGTGTTTAAGGTCTTTTTCATGTTCAACTTTACTGTGTTTATAATGTCCAACTTGACAGATAAAGATAAAATTATGCTTTCCTACAGTTTTTATTTGACCCTGACATTGTTTCTTCTAAGTGAATGAGGCTAATAATTTACACAACACATATCACAGTCAACCATTGATATTCGGTATATTAATTTAATGGTTGTGGTTAACAGATACTTAGATACAATTATTAATTAGTACAGTGGGAGAGTTAAAAGACAGAAATAGTGATTCAACTGTTTATTGGAAAATGCTACCAGTAAAGTAGGCTCTACAATAACTCGCTGCTGAGTCACACCCATTTAAACATTGATGCATCAGACTACTGGAGATGTCAGAGTGAGAAGAGTTTGGACTAACAAGGCAAACTAAATAAAGGTGTATGAGGTGTGTTCAGAAAGTAACGAGAATTTTTAAATTTCACGGGCTTGGAGAATATGATTGTCAAACATTTTTTTTTATTATGTTGCTATACATGCCCTTGAAGAATGATAAAACTTTCAGCTGTTTTCATTGTTGACTTTGTCTGTGACAGCCACTAAGGTTAGACGTGTTTTTATGAGCTTGGCGATTTTAGTTTGTTAAAAGAAATGGATCAAAAAAATGGAAAAAAGTGTAACAAAGTGTGTGAAATGTTAACAAAGGCCTATGGTGAGTCTGCTATGAGTAAAGCAAGAGTTTATGAGTGGTATAAGAGTTTCCAAGAAGGCTGTGAAGAAGCTGAAGAGGATGAACGCCCTGGACGCCCCAGCACATCAACAACTGATGAAAATGTGGAAAAAATGAAAGAAATGGTTATGAACAATCGCTGAATCACAATTAGAGAGGTTGCTGATGATGTTGGCATATCGATTGGATCATGTCATGACATTGTGTCCAGTGTTTTGTGTATGAAACGCGTGGCAGCAAAATTTGTTCCAAAATTGTTGAATGTTGAACAAAAACAGCGGCAAATGGAAGTTGCTCAGGAGTCACTAAATGAAGTCAACGATGATGCAGAATTACTGAAACGTATTATAGCAGGTGACAAAACATGGGTTTACGGATATGACGTCGAAACTAATGCTCAATCATCCCAGTAGAGGCATTCTGGCTCGCCAAGACTGAAAAAGACTTGACAAGTGCGGTCAAACTTGAAGGTTATGCTCACTGTGTTCTTTGATATTAATGGCATAGTGCATCATGAATTCTTGCCACCAGGTGAAACGGTCAATAAGGAGTACTACGTACAAGTTCAACATCGTTTGCGTGAAGTAATAAAAAAAAAACGCCCGGATCTGTCGAAATACAATTCATGGCTTGTGCACCACGATAATGCACCAGCTCACACTTCCTTACTTGTTCGTGAGTTTTTGGCCAAAAACAGTACTGTAACGATGCCCCAGCTTCCATATTCACCAGACATGGCTCCTTGTGACTTTTTCCTATTTCCAAAAATAAAAAGAACCTTAAAGGGCCGTCGTTTTACAGCCGTAGATGACATTAAAAGCGCATCGCTGAAAGAACTAAAGGCTATCTCAAAGATCGAGTTTGAGAAGTGTTTCGAGGATTGGAAGAAGCGCTGGTACAAGTACATAATCTCCAATGGGAACTATTTTGAAGGTGACAACATCAATAAAGAAGAATAAATAAATATTTTGTTCAAAAAATTAAAATTCTCGTTACTTTCTGAACACACCTCGTATATAACACCTTATAGGTGTACATAAAAATGTTGGGAGTTTTAAAAAATCTACACTTTTATTTTATGTTATTATCATTTTGTGTTGGTTAGACACACATGCATGCACAAAGCGATTAATGAAGATCTTTAATATGATAACTGTATATATTAAAGTTATATAACTTTAATATGATGACAGTGTATATTGTAACTAGCCATGTATCAAATAAATGACAATACTTTCAATTTCTATATATCAAGCTCAGTGGGGTTTTCCATTTGAACACCTAAGAATGTGAACCGAAACCTAATTAAAAAGGGAAAACTATACATATATATACTGTAGTAAATAATTATAAGCCAAAATATTCATAGCTGAAAGTGTAAATGTTGAGTAAATGAAAAATGAAGCATACTTATTGTGACAGTGAAGGTAGTGTTCATAGATCAATTTATAGGATAGTTTACTAGATCTCAGACCTGTTAGCCGGTTCAATTCTAATGAATACAGTTTTCTGTGACTTAGACAGATCGAGCACCTCTATTAATAGTCTAACTGACATATGAGGTAAATGCATAAAAATATATAGCCTAAAAAATGTCAGCCAAAAAGGTTTAGTGCTGCACTGTTCTGAAGCACATCCTGCTGTAATGTACTTAAATTAAATTCTCCCATAGAAAATAATTCCAATAATTTTGGATAAAAAAATTGTGAAAAATTGAGTAATAAATGATAGAAGAAAAAACACTGCATATATTTTACAACCAGTTAGCTTTACTTACATGCCAAAAAAAGATGTCCAATGTTTATCAATAAAATTAACAATATGTATTTTCCAGTGGTAGAATCCATTTCTATCTGTTGCAGTCTTCGTGTTGTGTTTTAAATTGTACAAAGCTAAGATCAAAATGCAATTCCTATTAACATAGACAAATTTTTATTATAGGTATGTTTTTTCAGAACTACAAATTTTAGGCTATATTTTAATTAATTTCTGAGAAGGAGATAGATAAGTAATAAGAGAAGAGGAATATCATGAGATTATGGGATGGAAAAAGAAAGGACAGAAGATAGTAAACACCTAGTTCTAAAATTTATGAAGTATGAAATAGGATATGTTTTTTTTTTTAATTTTAAGGCAAAAAGCATATTGAGACTATTATCGCCTCCCTAAATGTAAGTGTGAGTGTAAAGTGTTAAATCATAAGTGTAAGTGTGTGTGTGTGTTAGACTTGGGTATTGTGAGGGACGTCTAAATCCTCTTAATAGGTACAGCTAGTCTGCACCCCCCCCCCAGGGAATATGATATGTAACATTTGTAATTGCTTACTATTCACTTATTTTGAGATATTATTCATTTTTTGCTTACTAGAAAAAGGTTAACATGTTTAGTTGGAAAACCAAAAAAAAGGCGAGAAACTTATTTTATACTTCGACAGATGAATTAAACCTGGTAACCTACGAGATAATGTTTCTCTTTATCGAAGCACAATACATGCACTTCAAGTCATGTCTGTTCAATGTTTTGGGTGTCAGCTCTAATCAAGGGGATCAATGAAAATAACTAAATAATTTACAGTTAAATGGTTGAATATAACCTAAAGTAATCACTGAATGAAACCGAAACGATTGCTTCTGATAGAAACCAGCATTTTGACTCAAAGATAAGATATGTTTGTTATCCATTTTGTCTGCTTATCTTATTGTTTAGATTCTTTAAAAAATTTAATCAGTTGTTTGTAAGCAAAAATATTAACATATCTCAAACTGGAAAGAACTGCTGAGACAAGTAATTAGTAGTTGATTACATTTAATTTAAATGTTTATTTCTATACCAATTTGTTTTGGCTTTTCAAAATGATGGTTTTTAAAGAATACAAAAAAAATGGCAGATCACTTGCCAAGGTCACTTAAGTAGGAGAAATGGTGGTTATTAAAGTATAAAAACAATGAAATTACCAGAAGATCAAAAAAGGAGGGAAATAACCGTAATAACTTAACCAGTATTATTGTATAAAAGTTATTCCTTTACGAATAACAGCTGCCATGCTTCAACTCAGCAGTACAAAAGGACTACTTAGCTTATTGACATGTGATAATGCACAGTATTTCTACTACTTTAGTGACCTTGGCAGGTGGCCTGCACTTTCTAACTTCATGACAGTTTCAGTCAATTTTGCACTAAAACACTTTATTATATCCCAAATAATAATAATCCAAAATATAAAAGCACAGAAACAGTGGAATTTAGATAAAAAAATTTCATCACAAAAACAATTAGTTCAATGGATGTTATTAATAATAAAAAGAATATACTTAAAAAAAAAGAACTTAAGACTAACTTAACTCAGTTGTTGGGTGTAATATACATTAAAAAAATCCTTAAGAACCTAATTCGACTCAGTTCTTGGGTATAATATAAACTTTTGGTATTTATGCAGTGTAGGTTGTTTTTTGCAAATAGTTATTTTTGAATATTTTGTCTTTTATTAAATACATTATTATCCAATTCACCTGTGAAATTTTTTTAAAGATTATTTATGATTTTAGGCTGTTTTTAATGGGGAACTATATTGTGACATCACTGCTGTTTACATTGCATGAAACATACTAGATTTTGTACACTGACTTACTGATCAGAATTTTTAAATTAAGGTTTTTTTATTGTTTTAGCAATCAAAAACCATTATCTACTGTTGTGTGGTAGTTTTTTTTTTTTTTGGTGTTTAACGTCCAACTATTGTGCACACTTGGGCTAATGCAGATGATGGGATGATTTATAGCGTATGAAAATGCCAAGCCCTTGCCGGGAATCGAACCCGGGCCCTCGGGGTGAAAGCCTAGTATGCTATCCACTAGGCTACCGAGGCGGCTATTTGTGCGGTAGTAATTTTGAGGCGGGTCATATTTATTTTTGATTAATATTTGTATTGTACTTATTCATATTGTACTTCCCATAATTTGTGTTTTTCTATTTTGGATAATTGCTTTTAGGCATGTAAAGCCTTTCAGCAAAAAAATTACCGAAAAATCGAAAACAACATGCACTTTAATAGGCATTCTAAACGTTTTTTATTTTGTTACTTTATTCATTCTTGTAGTGAACACATTAAAATGGCATCTTTTAATTAAATAAGTTTGTTATCTAACAACCAGGTTCTTTATCCAACAACCATGTGTTTTTTTTTTTTTTTTTAATAAAGGTTTTTGTTATCATTTTAGCGATCACAAACATGTTACGTCCTTTCATACAGTAGCAATTTAAAGGTTATGCGGGTCACTTTTGTATGGACTCAAAAACTGTTGACATAGCGATATTTTGAAAATTGCTAGCTGGTTTGCTAAGATTTTGGCAATTGCTTTGTTTGAATGAAATATTGCATTTTTATCAGATAAAACATAAGACTTATCATTGAATAGTACAAATAGCCTTTTTAGTAGTACAAATTTAGTAGCACGAATAGTACAAGTAGTGTTTTAGTGCAAAATTGACTAAAAATGCCATGAAGCTAGAAAGTGCAGGCCACTGACGTAGTAGAAATACTGCGTTACCACATGTCAATAGGCCTTAAAGTGACAACTTGGTATTGCTAAATTGAAGCATTACAGCTGTTATACGTAGCTAACTTCAACGAGGTTTATACGTAAAGGAGTAACTTTCACGTAATAATACTGGTTAGGTTATTAAGGTTATTTCCCCCTTTTTTTTGATCTTCTGGTAATTTCATTATTTTTATACTTTTAATAACCCGTATTACAAGCATGAAACAGGCCTAAAGTATATTTGCAAAAAAGTAATTTTTACAATGATACATGGAGGTATTTAAAAACTCCACAGCTTTAAGTATAGCACTTAAGTAGGTATACAGTAACCACATATTTAAAGGTTTTTAGTTACAGTAAATTTTGAAGATATTTTAAAAATAAGTTTATGCCTACCATGTAAGATGTTGTCTGGTCAAAGAAATTCTTCTTGATTCACTACATTTTTCACAAGTATAATTATAAAAAACATCACATATCAAAGATGGTTTATCTACCACACATTTCAAATGTATAGCTGTACTACATTTGGCACATTTGAAAAATGATGTTTCTGGAGAAACACCTATATTTAACATACAACGTTTACAAAAATCCATTTCATTTAAAAATTAATAAATGATGTTTACTCTCAAAACCTAAATTAATAGGTAATGTTTTTATTTCAAACAATATTACAAGGAACAAAACAACATAACCCTAAAAAGGCAAACGTCAGCAACAAATACAAGCTTAACACACATTCATACTGCAACTTTAACTGTAATTAGAGATGGGTAAGAAAACTCCAAACTGTTAAAACTAACTGTTATTCTATTTACGAAAAACAAATTGCTTTGCCAAACGGAAACTAACAGTTTGAATTGGACTGGATCGTTATTTGTTAAACAAGGATCTATTTTTCAAACTGGTTTTCCAAACAGTTATTTTTTTCCAACAAACAGTTACTTAATATTTTTTTAAAATAGCAGAAGTGCCCATCCCAAAGTGATGCGCGATTACGAGATCTTTTAGTCGATTATCGATTCTAATAACATCTCGATTGTATTGGACTCGTCAGTCGAAACTTGATGACTGTTTTTCTATTCGAGTTCGCCGACTTGCTAAGTCATTTCGATTTGTCTAGTTTTCTACCGTAGATTAAAGAACAACTTGTCATTTCCTACGGCCTACAGTAACATTATTAATAAGAGTAACACAACTAAAATTCAAGTAGGCAACAAAACAATCGAATGAATCGTCAACTTGCAATGAGAATGGGTGTTGTCGAAATTGAAAATAATAAAATTGCCAGTTAAATAGCGGAGGCCTATTTGAAAGAATATTTGTTTTGACAGGCCTGATTGTATACTTTTTTGGATGAGGGAAGATCTTCTATTTGTCGTCAAGCCAGAATTTTATGTGTGTGTGTGTGTGTGTATATATATATATACACACACACACACAAACGCAGACTAGAAATGACTCCTTTAAGAGGGCTGACCACAGATTATAGAGAACAAACATTGGTCTGTAACATTGAGTTGCAAATCTGTTTGTTGTCATTAGTGTTACATGTACATGTGTGTTGTATATGTATGCCTACATTGTATATTACAGTTCAGGGATGGGCACTTCCGCTATTTTAAAAAAATATTAAGTAACTGTTTGTTGGAAAAAAATAACTGTTTGGAAAAACAGTTTGAAAAACAGGTTTAGAAAAATGAAACTCAAAGTTGTATTAGCAGCTAAAACATAAGCACAAACGATCAGTTTTCTAAGACTACTTTTTCATTCCCATTACCACCATGTCCTTAACTGTTTTTGGGTGTAAAACATTTCGAAAAAAATAATCCTTATAAGTGTAGTAATAATTAAATTACATTCTCAAAACGTAATATATATGTATGCCATTTTATATTTACAAATGCAATGAATTTCTAATAGAAGCATTCTTTTTTTTTTACTTAAAAATTAAATAGCCTTTGCATATTTACTGAAATGCAAACAATTTAGAATATTTTTAGTTGATTAAAGATGATTGATAATAAATATAAAAAATACGTTTAAATAAAATTAGGTTATGTATTTACAAATTAGGTTATGTATTAAAATTAGGTTATGTGAGATGTTACTGTCATATTTTTATTTGAGAGAAAGTAGGTTTTCATTTTTCAACACTGAAAAAAGTAACCTTAATAAGTAAAATATAGTAATAAGAACATAGGCCAAATATGTTTAAATAAAATTGGCTCTATATAGTTACAAAATTATAGGTTATTAACATTAGATCATTAGAGGTTAATGATAGGTTATTAACCTAAAATTATTCAAGATATATACATGAGTAGATATTGTGAATTTTAAAAAGTCCACACATCCAATAAATAATTAAAAACTATGCACTTAATTCTAAAAACATAAAAAAAGTAAAAGAAAACTTTCAAAATTGTCCACTAAATATTTTTAAATTTCTAAACACAAAGTAAACTACGGAGAAAAACTAATATAAAACACAATTATGGCTGTTCTTATAGTTTAAAAAATGTTTGAACAACAAATTTTACATTTAAAACTTTCAAACAACTCACAACAAAATAGAGATAAACTTTGACAACGCCCAAACAGTTCTTACTTCACTATGTTGCAACAAGAAATAGAGGGAAAAAGTTTAGCAAATAGCAAGTTAAAGAAAAGGTGTTTGTACTGTTTGAAGGAAAACAGTTTAACAGGAAAATAGCAAGAAAAATGTTTTAGCGCTTGCGGCAACGTTCGAATAGAACGTAGGTGGTAGGGAAGTCCAAACTGTTGTTCCTTGTTTAACAAATAACGATCCAGTCCAATTCAAACTGTTAGTTTCCGTTTGGCAAAGCAGTTTGTTTTTCGTAAATAGAATGTAAATAAATAGAACAGTTAGTTTTAACATTTTGGAGTTTTCTTACCCATCTCTAATTAGAACGTAGGTGGTGGGAAAGTCCAAACTGTTGGTCCTTGTTTAACAAATCACGATCCAGTCCAATTCAAACTGCTTGTTTCCGTTTGACAAAGCAGTTTGTTCCGTTAGCAAAGGTATATAGAAAAACAGTTTGTTTTAACAGTTTGGAGTTTTCTTACCCATCTCTAGTCAGCAATTGCAGTCATTTTTTTCGTTAGTCTTGATTTCTGTCGGCTGAATTGAACCTTTGTAGTGTCTGTGATTAATTTTGTTATTCGTTCCTGTTGACTTGTTTTGGTATAAAGTAAATAATATTTAATTTGATATCCTAGATTAATAAAAGAAGTTCGTCTAATTTTGTTTCAGTCTAATTATTTTTGATGAAATGACATAGTGTATACCAACTTGAAATGAAATAATATTTCAATTAAAAAATGAATTTTATGATTATAAATGACCAAGAAATAGTTTTTATATAAGTAGGCTGGACTATGTCGATTTAGTATAGTGTTATACACTTACAATAATAAAATATTATAAAAGTTCTACAAGTTTAGGTAAGTTCTTCATATTAGTATAGATTAGCAACAACTTTAATAGTGTTCTAGACATCTAAAAACTTTTGTTGTGCCTAATAGTATATAACTGATTTAAAAAAAAGAGCTCAAAAAACATTTCCATCATATAAAAATAAAAAGGTATATTTTCAGAAAGAATGAATTGATATTTTCATTCCTTTGGTATCTAAGGACTAGAATAATATATTGTGATGTCATAGCTCTTAACATTGCATGAAACACTACATTTCTTACACTAAGTTACTACTCACATACATTAACTCTGAATTAATCATTACACTGAATTTTGCTCCTGCACTTTATCACATTTTAAGAGGCACTAAAATAATATATGAGTTTTTGTAACTTTTTCCAATTTTGGTAATTTTTGCACTAAACGATGTATTGTATGCCTAATATTAATAATGCAAAATATTTTAGAAACAAGGGTTACAAAAAGTTAAAAATACAAGTTAAAATAAAAAAAATATTTTAATGATTTTTTGCTTGTATTACACATTATATCATTTCCTTGAGAGATGATATTTACTGAAACCTATTTATGATATTTATTGAGAGGCAAGGAAGATGACATTTATTATGATAAATGTACAGTAAATTATATTTTTAGCCATTTTCTATATTCCTAACCTATGTTTTGACATCATTGGTGTTTATTTTGCATGAATGTATTTGTATATTTATTTCACATGGATTTGCTTTTATGTTTACTTTGTGTGATAAAATTTACTTCACTAGATCATATGGTTGATTTTCTTATAAATCACGGCATCTTTAAATAATCATATTTTTTCTCGAATTTGTTTCATTTTTTGATAGATGCTTCACCCATCTTATGATTAACCACTCTGTTACTTTCGTTGATTTTACGACTGGTGCATACACAATTATGTTCTGGTGATGCCACAAAAAAGATACTGGCACGTGGTTTGACACACGATCCCACAATTTGGTATTAAAAAAAAATACTTTGTGGAATATTTAGCTGAATTTTGATTTCAATAGAAATATGGCAATTATAAACAAAGGAATCACCATTATTACAAAGCTGCGGCAGATTTATATCGGCCTAATTGACACTACTTACAAAAGTTAGTACTTTTTTAGGAATACCACTCTTATACATATAACTACTAAATTAAATGCCAAAGAGCCGAGTTGAGTTAGGTTATGAAGTTCTTTTTAAAAAAAGAATATATATATATATCCTTTTCATTGTTATTAACTCACAATTCATGAAACAGTTTAGCCATGTTATGTTAAACATGCTAGCCTAGTCGAGTTTAAAGTTTTTGGAAAGTCGAGTTTTGGAATATTAGGGAAAAAATATCGACAAATTGAAAACAACACACTGCATATTTACCTTGTTGTATTATGTTCTTTATCATTGAATTAAGAGATATTCTCCGCGGAAGGTTAAATTTATTATGATAAGTTGCCATTTTAAACCATTAGCTGAGTATGTAATGACATAACTGTCATTAGAAGGTTAGTAACTTTTGCGTAATACTAGTTATATAAAAAACTGTGATTGGTTTTTAATGCACAACCATGTCATGTTTTCTTTTTCCATCTTCATTTCCGTCTTGACCGTGACAATTAATGGATGTTTTGCTATATTTGTAAAACCTAATTTAACGAGATAGATGTGTGGTAATGGGGTTGTGTGTGTGTGTGTGTGTGTGTGTGTGTGTGTGTGTGTGTGTGTGTGTGTGTGTGTGTGTGCGTGTGTGTGTGTGTGTGTGTGTGTGTGTGTGTGTGTGTGTGTGTGTGTGTGTGTGTGTGTGTGTGTGTGTGTGTGTGTGTGTGTGTGTGTGTGTGTGTGTGTGTGTGTGTGTGTGTGTGTGTGTGTGTGTGTGTGTGTGTGTGAGTGTGTGTGTGTGTGTGTGTGTGTGTGTGTGTGTGTGTGTGTGTGTGTGTGTGTGTGTGTGTGTGTGTGTGTGTGTGTGTGTGTGTGTGTGTGTGTGTGTGTGTGTGTGTGTGTGTGTGTGTGTGTGTGTGTGTGTGTGTGTGTGTGTGTGTGTGTGTGTGTGTGTGTGTGTGTGTGTGTGTGTGTGTGTGTGTGTGTGTGTGTGTGTGTGTGTGTGTGTGTGTGTGTGTGTGTGTGTGTGTATATGTGTATAGACTATACCCATTGTATGTTGGTGTTTGCTCCAGTTTTCAAAGAAGTCGTAAGCAAGTAATTTTGTTACGATTTTACAGGTTTTTCTCAGAAAATTTAATACTTATAGTAAAAAAAATTGTAATTTGTGGGCTGTTTAATCGACACCACTTACTTATTTTTTGGTAAAATGTTTTATTTAATGTAAATAGCCTTCTAAGTAGAAATTCAAAATTTCATTTTGCAGAAATTACTATAGCACAAAAAGGAGAAAAAAAATTAATACTAGGTGATCAAATTAGCATTTCAACATCAGATATAATGTAGCTGCTACTATGTAAAAGCAATAAATTGAGTACACTCTATTTCAAAGCATCAGTTTGCTTTAACACAAAAAAAGGACAAATAAATGTAAGATAATCTAACCAATAGTATGTTACTGACCAAGTTAGCATTTCAAAGTCTCTTTTAAGTGATAGTTTTGTGTGTCAGTAAATCATCACTGGTCTATGCTCCATGTAATGTAAACTGTAATGTGACATCAAAATAGATCTGTTAAAAACTGCATAAAATTATAAAACAAAGTTATAACTTTGTTCTCATTTTAATGTTCTGTAGATTAATATCACTTAATTTATTAATAAAATGGATTATAGAACAGAAATTAGTATCATAAATCATAAAAATAAATAGTGTCCATTAATTACACAAAATACAAAAAAATTAAACTAGGTTTTTCATGGTCATGATGTTTACTACTATTTTAATTTTATACAACTATTTCCTACTTTCTTTTTCTTATTTTCTTGTGATTTTTAGATTACCATCTAATATTGGGGCCTTAAGTTGTTTATATTTTTTTGTATACACTTTAGTCCCAGCATCCAATTTATCAGACATCTCTCTCTTTTATATAATTATAATATATATATATATATATATATATATATAATGAGTTATTTTGTTAACATTAGTAACATGACTATCAATGGCTTATGAAATTTGTTAAAATATCATGTAGGTCAAACGCTTGAGCAGTCTAAGGCATTATACTTGACCAGTACAGAGTGATAGAAGAGTGGGTTTGAACTCTGGACCAGCTGTTACTTTTTCTGTGCATTTCATGTAGAGTTTGCTTACCTGTGGTTGTAGGCCCAGGATTAACAGTAGATGCTTTGAGTGAGAAAGCTGACAGGGACGGACGAATTCTTTGTGAATTGCATAAATGATCAAGAGTTTTGCTGCATTTTTCTTACTATGTACTATTTGTGTCCAGCTGAAAATATCATTTAACGTGTTCATTAGGCTTAAAATATGTCTAAAAGTCCTTTTTAGTCAATGTAACTGAAACAGTTAATAGAGGCATACTTCAAGTCTCTGGGTCGGAAGTTCAGTAATAAAATCTATCAGGAACTAGCTCATTGTATCATTTCAGAGATATTTTTATGAAACATTAATTTGCAGCATTTTGAAACACTCAAATATAATAATAATTAATTAGAATTTTTTTATTGAACACAAAAGTTTTACAAATTGTATTTCAACTTTAAAACTTCAGCCTAATCATATAAGTGATAAATCTTGTGTATGAAGCAAATTGTCATTTAAAACAAATAAATTTGTTTCAGATAGTGTCTTCTGATTTATTTCCACCACATTTATATTTCCAGTCTGTTTTATGTTCAGAGTAACAATATTGTTGTTTCAAATGTAGCAAGAATTGCAGACAAGAATACAGTTGAACATCTGATCATGAATGTGAACAGCAATGCTAAAATTACTTATGAAAATATTGTAGGAACTAAAGCATTTCTTGGTAAAAAGTCATCCGAAGTAAGTGTACGAAAAGAAAATGATAAATTATCAAGAACAGATTCCTGTAAAAGGCTTACAAATCCAAATCAGCCATTTAACTTCAACTTATTAATGAAAGCATCAGAAACAAATAATGTAACTTTGGTGCAGGAATTGTGTAGAGAAAATAAAAAAACTTATATAAACCTTACTGATGAATTTGGATGGACACCTCTGATGAGTGCATGTTGTTCTGGAGCGAAAGATGTTGTGATGTTGATTTTACAATGGGAACCTAATATAGCTGTAAAGAATAAAAAGGGTAATACTTGCTGGGATATAGCAAAAAGTAAAGGACATTTTTCAATACTTCAACTTTTAAAAGAATTTAAGCAAAATGATAGAAAAGATCTCAAACAAAAAAGTAAATGCCATGAAAAACCTACACTACTCAAAGATAAGTTTTATTGCAAAACTTGTAAACAAAATATTGAAGAGCTTAGCATTAGTAAACATGAATCATCCATGATGCATCTCTTTAGTTCAGCACAAGAAAGTAATATACCAACAACATATGGCATACCAGAAAGTAATAAAGGATTCCAAATTCTACTTAAAAGTGGGTGGGATAAAGAAAAAGGTCTTGGTCCCAAAGGAACAGGTCACAAATTTCCACCTAAAACAGTCCTGAAACGAGATACAACTGGCCTAGGTGCAAGAGAATATAAAGCACGTGTAACTCATATTCTAGAGGAAGATGATAAAAAACCAAAATTTAAGCACAGTGTTCGAACTAGCATAAAAAAAGAAAAAAGAAATGAAAAAAAATTAGAAAGAAAACTACGTCAAATGTTAAATTAAATCACCTTTACAAATTTTATCAATTAAATTTTAGAGAAAACAATTGGTAAGTTAAAAGCAGTATTAATTTTTTATTTATTAAATATATTTCAAAATAGTTTATACTTAGAACATCATGGCCATAAATAACTGACTTAAAATTTTTTTTTTATATTAATTTTTCTGTCTAAACTGTAAAGTCATTTTTTTGCTGGCTCAAATTCAATTAGTTTTGTGATTTTAATGGTGATTAAGCACCAACACACAAACTATAGTTTAACACTTTTATTGCTTTTGAAAACTTATTATTTTTGAGAAATAACTATTTTAATATTTTATTTGTTTACAAAACAAGTTGTAGTATACTATATGGGTTATAATAGTATAGTATGTAATAAGGACTGCATTAAGCTCTGCCCAATACCAAATTAATTTCATAATTTGTAATAATTTTAGTCATAGATTAAGTTTAAAAAAATGTTTTATATAAATATAGTCACAAAAAGTGGTACAGGCTTTTCTTCAATTATCTAAGGAATATTTTTCACCATAGTATTACTTTCTATATATTCATCATTATTAGATACTGAAAAAAAAGTTCTGACAAGGTTACAAGTTACGTGAAGATAGAAAAACTATACTTTTTTGTAAATTTATACAGGTTATGCATATGTATAAAATTACACATATAATTTTTGATTGGAATAAAATTATATTTTTCAGGGTCTGTCAAGTCTGAAAAAATATAAAATGGAGAATCCAAAACGAAGCTTAGCCCAACTTCAAGCTGTTGAACTGCAAGGAGAAGACATTTTAAAAGATCAGTCAGAAATAGTTGCATTGGATCGAAGGAGAAATTTTAATCGAGAAGGTCTTCGAGCATTAACAAAAGAAAAAGGCAAAACCTGGTTTGCACTAGGTCCAGTACTCATAAAAATGCCAGTTGAGAAAGCTACAGATCTTTTAAAAAAGGGTATACTTTACTGTATTTCAATATAAATTGTTAATGTTTTTCAATTAATAATTGTTGTTCATTTTTATAGGTTTGCCCGCAGGAGATGCAAACTAGCTGCATTTATTGAGAGGGTTTAGACGTCCCTCGCGGTACCCGAGTCTAACACACACACTTACACTTTAACACTTCACACTGACATTTACCCTTAGGAAGGCGATAATAGCCTCAATGTGCTTTTCTCCTTAAAATAATTAAAAAAAACAAATTATACGTTTGCCTTTGCAAATATCTATTATTAATTTTACGATTCTTGAAATGCTTTTCAAACATAACAGTGGGACCAACTAAATCTTTTTAAAAACATTTTAGTTTTTCTTTCTCACTGTATGAAGTAAGTCCTGTGTAAAAAGTATGTTGATTATGGCCTGAAATGCAGATTGTATGATCAACCTGTGAAACAGCAGAACTACTGCTTCATAAGTGCGAAGCAATGTAGCAAAAAAGAGACTGATGCTCTTCAGTTCGATAAAATTAGTAAACCTTGTGAAGCAAGTCCTAAGACCCATAAAGGTCATTAGAACTAAATTGGATCATTGCACAACTAAACTGGGAGTGCACAAACAGCAAAAAAGGCTAGAGGTACTGATCTGCTTCCAAAAAGGGGTTATATCTGCTTCCATTATATTAAATAATATTAATTAAAAAAAACGATTGCATGTGAAAAAAATCAATATTTGTACTGTACATTTATTTTGAAGTTCTAAAGTGTTTTCCCCTTGGATGTTTGTGTACATCTTTGGCAACTGCATTACTGTTTCATTAATCTCAACACTCATCATTCCTATACCTGTAATTGTCTGATCTACCAATTTTCAAATTGGCGTTACTGAGCTAGGAGTCCTTGTATGACATTCAGTTCTAATGTTAAAAAACTCAAGACAAGACAATAAATGATGCTTTATTTAAAAAAAAATAACTGTAGATTGTTTTAAACTTTAATTATATACTTTTGAATGTCCCTTAGTATTTTATGTGCCTAAAGTTATTTTATTCCTGTATGTCGTTTAACTTGTTTTGTTAACATTTACTGTTGTTGTAAACATTTGATTTTTTAATATGGTTACCCATATTTTTTTAGACAAAAAGTAATGTATACAGTAAATTTAGTGAATGACATTGCACACTCAAGTGATACAGTAGGAAAGAAAAGGAAGTGAATTGGTTATGTTTACGTAGGAGCAAGTATCAAGTAACAGTATTGTTTATATGGGTAAATAAAAATGTCAACACAAATTTTTTCTAATCAGTAATTATAATCAGAAGAGTATGACTATTTGTGCGTATTTTACAGTTTGCCTTTACAAATATGAAGTTCCTTGTTTGTGTTTATGTAGTCTGTCTATTCCTTTGAAGTCTCAAATCATGTGGTTTTACATTAGTTTTTTCAACTATATTACAGAACATTATTGTAGTTTAGTATTGAATTAGAAAAACAATAATGATAACTGCCAGCTGCTGTTGAATCTGTACTACATGTGAAATCGTGGTGGTTATGTTATTCATTATAATTCGACTGTTAGCTTAATCAGATCAGAAAGGTTACATACTGTATACTATATGATCAATTTCAATCAAATTTGGCATGTGGGTATAATTTATATTCATAAATGTTGTTACTTAATAAAAAAAAACAACTTGTAAATATATTCTACTTACAAATTTATATGGTTACTCAAATCTATAACTTTTTTCATAACTTCTATTTTCTCTTTTCTTTATTTGTTTCACCCAACTTTGGGGTACACTAAATCAATCACTTTTTAATGTTCTGTGCCTTCCTAGTAGCCTAGTATAACTTCTATTTTGAATCTTTATATTCAAAGAATTATATATATATATATATATATATATATATATATATATATATATATATTCAAAGATTATTGTGTGTGTGTATATATATATAAATTGTATAATTATATAAAGAATATAAGTGTTCTATCTATTTTACTTAATGAGAATTTTTTTAAAATAAAAATGTGAGTATACCATTAAAATTTAAACCACACACAACTTTTATTTTTTATGTCTTCATAAGGGTGATGTGATTAGACATTAGTCCAATGTTACAAGGACATTGTATTGGGTGATTAGGTATTAGGTTAGTCATCTGAATGGTTGGTGTTTGACCCAGAGCATTCATTGTTAAGTAAAGAAATATCTCGATAAATATATAAATATCCTTACAATATTTTTTTGATCTCGAGTAATTTTAGTGTTTTCATTAATTTATATTTTGCCTCTAAAATAAAAATTATTATTTATGTATGATTTTACTTATGGTTGTGTACTTATTTTAGATCAAGTAATAATAGATGGAGAAATAAATAAAATAAGGAGTGATTTAAAAGTAAAAGTGAACAAGCTTCGAGATTTGGAATTTGAGGAACCGATTCCTGGTTTGACGTTAAATCCACTTTCAAGAGAAGAAATGGCTGCTGTGAATCAAGTTTTAGGCAGGCATGCGTCATAAGCATTGCTTTCATTTTAGTATAAAAATATTTGTACTTTACATATTAAAATTTTATATTTTACCAATTCTGTGTTCAGTGCATTTTAACTAATCCTAATTTGAATTTGACTTATTGCTTACAGCCAAAGGTTTTTTGCAAAAAAATTGTTTCTAGAATATTACACCTATTAACTAATGTTGCAAGTTATCTGAAGTTATATGTTTTTTTGGGAATATATTTATTTGTAAGAAATATATCAAAAGATTAGAACAAATAGTTTTTTGTAATTACAGTTCCAGTTGGGAAAATATGGTACAAAGTATGAGCGACATTTTTGCAAGAATTATATCTGAATAGATTTTTATGCTTATTAGTATAGATCTACAGATTTTTGATGTACGGTTCTGGGAACACTACATTGTAATGGAGAGGTAGACATCTAAGCAGGCCTACACATACTGTGTTTTTTACAATACAGTAAAGTAAATGTAATATAGATATGTTGTGTCCTTACACAGAGAAGATTAGAATCAAGCAAGGCACATAGGAAAAATTAATGTACTTTAATGACTAATGCTACATGATTCATCGTCTTTGATATTATAAATATAGGTGTCCACCACTTACGCTTTGGCAAACCAATGTTTTTGTTACTGTTTTCCTTTTGGAAGCCATGTTAACACCTTTTAGAAAACAACGAATAAACAAAAAAAATACGTGAATGTACTCTAAATGTCTTCCACGAATCTGAATTGATATTAAAAAATTGTAATGAACGAACAGAGCACGTGTAAGGGTGGTCGACCTCCCTCTTTCTTTTAAAGAGAATGTAGGTCATTGGCTGGGCACGTGAGTGACATAGGCGTAAAGGACCGATACGTACAGTCTGGAAATATGAAAGTGGCGAGCAGGCTACTAATCTTTTAAATTGCTTGAAATGTTGTTTGAGGCTAGGTTGGAAAAGCAAGACAACTGTATTTTGAAAATGTTTACAGTTATTTAAACAATATGTCCAAACTATTTAAAGAGCCTGAAAACATCTTTTTTTTTCTTTGTCACAACTTTACAAATTAATATTTAATATATTTTTACAGTAAAAATATTAATAAATAAGTAGCAGTACCTAACCGCACGGCTACTTTCAGTAACATTTTTCTGCAAATGTCCTGTGTAGAATAACATTAGGAGTAAATTTCAGCTAAATATTTAATTTAAAAATAATATTTTAAAAATCTGGCTTTAGGCTGGGTGGTCACCAAATGCAGAATGGACTACATATTTAAAACCTAACCTATTGTTTTTAATGTAAGTGCGACCACTGAAAGCGAAATGGAACTGACCGGCGTCACATGGCTCTGCTTTGCTTTCAGTGGTTGCACTTATATTAAAAATAGCAGGTTAGATTTTAAGTATATAGTCCGCTCCATTCTGCAATTGGTGGTCACCTGGTATTAAGGTGTTGTCCTTGTCTGGATCATCTGTCTTACAGACAACATTTCCTTTTATTATTATAAAAGATTATTGTTGTTTTATTGCAATTGGGTGTTGGTTCATGTCATCAGTGGAATTTTTATTGTTTACTTTACCTTTTTGAATGATTAATTTTTATCATGGGGTATGAGTGTATGTTTTGCATGGGGAAAAATTCAGTTTGCTGTCACGGAACGCTCTAACACATACATACATGGATTCTAGTGAACATTATTACAATTTTTTTTTTTAGTGATTAATAAAATGTATTTTTGAAGTGAAAACTTGTATGGTTGCAGTTGACAAAACGGGTATAAATATTAGCTTTCATGTCACGCTTGAATCCGTAATGCATACCTCTCAGTATATATTGTTCTTGTATATATCGAGACTGGAAGTGACTACTTCTAAACAGCTTATTTCGCACAATAGCTTCAATATAATTTCAATTGAGATTATGTTTACTATTCTTGTTAATTTTAAAAATGTGTATTTTCTAAATTTGTATAGTTAAATTATTTAATGTATATGACCTATACTAATTTTTGAATGCCAGAATCACAAATATTATATTTATTATTATTCTTAGACAGTTTAACTGTCAAAAGTAGCGTTATAAACTGATTAATTATTTAAGTCCCTTACATAGCCTAAGATACTCAAATTCATAGTCTGTGACAGTTTAAGTTAATTTATTAAGTAGTGTACCTACACACCTCGAATTTTAATACGAAAATAATTTTTAAGAGTTGCATGCGTCTAAATTTGTATACAATTAATTAAATCATAAAGAGTGAAAAAGTATACAGTCAGGCTTGCCAAAAGTAGGAGTCACTTCTGTTGGCCAGTCCAGTACTGCCTAAGTTTTTAATCTTTTTGCTGATAGTTTTATGTTCCAATCATGTACATTGGATAACTGCTATCTTGTCAACTTCAACATTTTTCTGGAGATCTTTTTGAATTTGAATAAATATATATTTTTTAAAATTATTAACAACCCCTAAGAAAATTGTTCAAGGGATCAGGTTTAGTAATCATTTCAAGTCTGGGTCTTATCATGATGGTGCTTCAATATCTCATTTTCTAATTTACCAATAAAATTTGTAAGTATGATGGCCACTCCAATAACACACTTCTAACAGAGATTTGCTAAACACTTACATAGAAACAATATTGATAATTTTATTAAAGTAAATTTTGTTACCAAATTACAAAAATAAATACAAATATTTACCACACACAATAATATTTAAAATAATTGTATACAAGATATATTTTACAGATAAAAATATACACTATACATAAACAAATTTTCATCATACTGATTTGAAAGTAGTTGTTTTTGATACCTACTATTATAGCTATTTTCTGGCCTAAGCTGGAAAACAGCTGATCATTTTCAGTACTGTTTGAAGTTACACGTTTGCCGCTAGTTGTGCTGGCAATTTGTTGTGTATATCAGTTGTTGATTTGCTATCAGCTGTTATTATTCGGCTAGCAATATAACTGTTGTTGCTATAGAAATAAAGAATTTGTTTTTATTGGAAGATAAATCATTCTTTACTAATTTCTTTAAAATGTTGGACAAAATGTCATTGTCTAAAATTTTTTTTTTTAATGGCAGCAGATGTTACCAAAAGTTTACTTCCAAAAAAATCTTGGAGTAAATATGAAAAGGAATATTAGGTGCTTCCCAAAAGTTTGGGGAATGTGAATTCCACGTGTGGATCATTTGTGGTAAACCTGCTGTCAGTAGACTGGGAAAACAGTATTTTTGAAGTAGTGTGCTAACAGCTGTGACGGTAAGATGCCAAATTCTTGAGTTTTGTGCGTTTGTGTAATGTGTTTTAATGTCGTGAATTTATAAATTTATTTAAATGGCCTATTTTAAGAAGCAAAGAACCTGCATCAAATTTTTCTTCAGGATTAAAAAAACTGCTGCAGAAACCCATTGCATGCTTGTGGAAGCATCTGGTGACAATGCTAGGAGTTAAAGTAAAAATTTTTTGTGGTACAAACGCTTTGAGGATGGACGAACGTCTGCTGACAGTGATGAGCATTCAGGACAACCTTGGTAAGCACAACACAGAAAACATCATAAACATGTGAGTGGCTATTGTTACAAATCATAGATAAACAATCCATAATATTTGTGCAATCTCAGAAATGTCATATGGTTCTGTGTAACACATCTTGTCAAACTATTTGGGCATGAGATGCATTTGCTTCAGAATTTGTACCGAGACTGCTGAGCAGTGACCAAAAACATCATTACGTAGCTGTCTGTACTGAACTGAAAACTGCAGCAAGAGATACCCCCAACTTCCTCTCCAATGACATAACTGTTAATGAGACATGGTTTTACGGTTATGACCGTGAAACTAAGGAGTAGTCGAAGTGGTAATGACCACTGAGGTCAACAAAAGCACATCAAGATTGCAGCAATATGAAGTTCATGATGATTTTTTTTACATCAAAAGCATTATCCACAAGGAATTGTTCCCCTTGGTCAAGCTATCGATGGAAAGTTTTACTGTGAAGTTTCAAAGTGGCTATGTTAGAGCATTAGGTGCAAAGTTCAGAACAGTAAGAGAAAAGAGCTGCACCACAACAATGTGCCTGTCTAAAGAAAATCACTAGTCATTAAGAATTTTATAGCTTCAAAAAACAGGAAATGATTCCCCACCCACTCTATTCGTTTGACCTCACACCATGCGACATCTGTTCCTCCAAAATAAAACTGAAATTGAAACTCATTTTGATACAATCACAGCACACACTTCAAACAGGTTGTAACACTTACATACTTCCAGAGATGCATGAAATCATGAAAAAAACACTGGTATCAGTTTTCATGCCCAAGGAGACTATTTTGGAGACAGAAACTATTTTTAGGACGGAAACTAGCAGTTTTATTTTTATGGGAAAATTCTTCAAATTTTGTATAACACTTCATACGCAAAGTTTACTTAATGGTGTAAGAATAAAAAAATTCAACCTAACCAAGTAACGGAGTTCTGTTAATATATTTAGCAGATAAATAAAACCACTGCTTATCTAAAAACATATCTCTGTTGGTTACCAAAAATATCTAACATGTAAAGAGCTGAAGAAATATTACAGTTCATGAATAAAGCTCCTGGTCATGATTGGTTATCACGCAAAGTAATTGTAGCTTTTGGCACTTTTGAAACCTGCTATAGACACCTTGATTTGTTTAAATATCAATTATTATGTTGAAGATAACAACAGTGATTTTTTTAAATTATATATCAACAACAGAAAATAGAAAATAGGAGCTCACAATCACAGATAAAAAAAATGTTCATTTAAACCTTGTTATTTATTTTGCAAGTACATATCTTTACAGCCTCCACACATTGAAAAGCCTCAAGATAGATAAATACTTCAACCTACAAAACCCTAATAGCTATACTGGTGAGGGGATCTTACAAGATCCTCTATGCTATTAGAAGGAGGGGCATATCTGTTTACATTGAAACGCAGAGGCTGGAAATCTGCAACTATAGCAGAAGTATGACAAGGAAATTGGAGGTTTCTAGAAAACAGTTCAGTAATGTGAGTAGCACAGTTCCCAGGAATAAAATGGTTGAATAGTGAAATGTTTGTCAAGGAATCTGATTCTTATGACTTTTCTAATTGAATAAAATATTTCAAAGTGACGAGGAACCTAAAGCACACTAGAAACAGTGATTAATAAACATGTCAGAAATTCAAAACTTGTCCAAACTTGACATCATTCAGAATAAATGATTTAATGAAGGAATAAACATAAGATAAATATATCACTTTGAAGTTTTAAGTTCTGTGTTAATAAACACTAAACACTATGTTTTTGAATTATACTAATGAACAACAAAATGATAAATGTTTCTATAAGATAAATATTTTTTGTGATCTCAGTATGATGAAAAGTACTGTTCATAACTTGTAACAAAAGTGGTTTTCTTGTCTGTGATCAAATTTGTGTTTCAATTATGTGACACATGTAAAACATGACTATGTCCCGGAAAAGGCCACTTTCTGCACTAGTGATGAAATATACTATTCCAGTCTTCTTTAATTCAATTATTCTGAAACAAAAAAGAAAAAATTGCCAAAATAAATAAGTTTTGTCAAATTTCTTAAAAAATTTAAATTATACATACAAAGGTGATTTGTTTGGTTTATATTTGTTTTAAAATTTGGTCACTTGTTATATGTCTGAGTCTACTCTTCTTTGGATGAAGAATAGTGCCTCTTATAACTGATTAAAAAAATTCTTAACAACAAATATAACTAACATGCTTTTGAGTGACAAAAGCCAGAACGCTAACATTGGACTGTGGGTTAGCTTCATGCGATGTACAAGGTATTACTTTAGAAAGTGAAAGCGTGTGGTATGTCATTTGTAGGTGGAGAATTATTGCATTGCTTTTCCATCTTGGTGGTTCCTGTCATCATTTGTTTAAGTGCCTCATAGTAAAATACAAATATTTCAATATTAACAATTGAGGTACAATTAATAATAATTCATTTAGTTCAGTCAAATGTGGTTATGTTATACAAATGTAACATTTCTTATATAAGCCCGAACAAATGACTATTTTTAAATTAAAAAAACCTGTTTTTAGTAACATTAAGTATTCTACTACTACTCCATTAAGAGTATGCACATTTTACTGTACACTAACTTTTATCCGAGTTATTGTGGACCAAGGCTTTTAATGGGGAATGACGAGGGAAATCACTTGTGCTAGAATTGGAGATGGCAGGTCCAGAACTTGCACATGTAGTATCCTATACTCTCACATACAGGCATGGTTTTCTAGGTAACATCAAAGGTCGTGGGAGAGAATGTGCAGTCAAAAATGCTTTCAGGTCCACCTAGATCCCTTAGGCTGAACAGGAGTGGCAGGGTTCTGGTTCACTGGACATTCCTCAGTCATCTAAATGGATTTTCATATAACATATCTTTTATGTAGGAAATGTGGCACAGCTGAGGGAAACAGCAGAGCACAAAATTTTTGACTGTCCAGCATTCTACAGGAAACGAACACATAATTTTCATCACTGCTGATGCAGTTCTCTTAAATTACTGTAATTATGATCTTATGCAATGCAATAAAAGGCAAATAAAACATTACATTCATCCCCTGCTTTATTATAACACTATAATTTTCCTGCTGCATATGGAATCTTATGTTACATATTTATAGAGTAGATGCTGCTCTGTGGTGCGTTTTACCTGATACTTAATGAGAATAAGTTAAATGATATTGTGTGCAGTCCTGAACCAAGGTTTTTGTATTAATTGTTATAAATTAAAATTGTTAAATTCAGTTATTCTAACAACTGAACGACAATAAACATAAAGAAAAGATAATAAAAACACGGGAAAAATTAACACTGATAGTGTTACATTAAATGACTGGTAAAAAAATATATTTCAAATGAAAAACTTACTGGTACACATCAATCTTCAATTCCGTTGTCAGTTATACATTTTTCTACCATTTCTTTTAAATTAGGATTTTCCATAGCAGCAGCAACTCTTTCTTTATCATTTATTTGTTTGTTAACTGAAATCAGATAAATTATTTTGTAACTTCTATAAAGAAATATTGGACTTTTAAGTCAACATTTTTTTAATAAAATATGTTAAAAGGTGAATATCAATTTTTATTTACTGTTCATTTAAATGTTTCGAACTGACCCTGGATGCTCAATTTGAAGTTCTTTTTTGATAATATAAGTAGCTACTGGTGTGTATTATTTATCGTATATATCATATTCAAACCTCGATTGCTTTTAAAGTTAAATATAAGTCTTGTATGTTGAATCCAATATTTACTAGTACTACTGAAACATTAAAATTATTTTCACTGTATATGAAATGTTTTTACAAGACAGACAAAGTATACATTTTGTTTGTTTCACTGTACAAAAAAATATTTCTTTTAAATTGTCACCACAAATAAACTGCTGTGGGAATAATTAACCTACAGACAATTGGAAGTTGTCTGCACACGCACACATTGCACACACACACACACACACACACACACACACACACGTTTACAAACATTCATGTTCATAATTTTGATTCAAACTTGGCAAAAAATATGATTCTGATAATAGCTTGGACAAAGTCATTACTTAGCGAAATTTGTTAAACAGATTCAAAATGGTGGTAATTTTAAATCTTTTAAAATTCATAATTTTTGCTCTTAATTTTTTTAATCTGATTTCACAAACATAATCAACATTAAAACAGCATAAATTAGCATTTTTGAATTTTCAAAATCTGTTGAAAGTAAAAAATTCAATCTGACGGCAATTCATTTAATGTAACCTGAAACTCAGTTTTAATCCACTATAGAGCTTTATTACTCCCTAGTAACGAAATAGTCATAAAACTCACTGAACTAAAACTGTGTTTTTGTTTATAAACCTCAACATGTTTGACTTCCACACAGTTAAAGCCTAAAATTTCAAAATTTGAAAGTTTAAAAAGCTTCTGCATATAGCAATATGCAGATTTTGATGGTGAAATCAGAATTTAAAAAAGTTAAAATAAAATTGCTTCCCTTTTGAAAATTCACTTCCACTTCATTAGCAAAGACAGCTGCATGCTGTGATTTTTTTTTCATTGTCTTACTCGTTATGTAACACACTATAACACTTCGAACACTAAAGATTCCATGCTGCTGTTTACATCTTGCAAACAAATCTGAACATGCTAGTTGTTTGTATGCAAAGACAGATAGTACATGATTATTTTTTTTCTTATCAATCACTTGTCTTTGAATGCTTTTATTTTTAAAGATTTACTGTACTTATTATTTCTGCTTGGTAGATAGAATAATTGTTGTAGAAAAGCTTTAAAATATTATTTTATACTGTAAATAACACTAATCTTTACTTACTTTCTTCTTCAGTGTCGTGAGTACCTTTTTTTATATATATGTCAAGTTTGATCCTTTGTGGAAGAGAACGTTCAAGTTTGATTCTCATGCAGAGACCAATAAGAGTGGCCAGACTGCAATGAGGAACAGTTGGATTAAATTCTACATCCACCACACTTATACCACCATCAGTGGGCTGTTTGACCTGTATACATCAACAAGTATGTAAACAGCTACAAAGATTTTTTATATAATTAAAATAATAATTTCCTGTAACTTTAAAATTTGATTAATTTCTTCTTATTATTATTTAAATATATTATACTATTATATAACAAAAAGTATGGATCATTATGTCATCCAAAATTTTACTTTCAAAAGTCTTTTTTTATATTGAGAAATTATAAAAAAAACTGGCAATCTGAATCCAGTGATTCCTAATTTCTCAAATCATATGATTGTTCTAGAATGTTAGTCATATCTTAAGATTTATAACTTAAAGCAGTGTGTCAAATTTGAAATAATACACATTTAAAGTTTGATTTAAAAAAAAATTAACCAATACTAAGATGAAATAAAGTGAGATCCAAAGGTAACTTCTCAACAAAACATTTACAATAAAGAGCATTGTCTTCTAATGTCTACTTTTAAATACTTAGAGCCTTAACTAACCTCAAGAATGCAGATTTTTTGAGTTCAAAAATAAAGATTGTTTTATCTGAAATAAAACTATTATCTCACTAAAAAAAAACAACTTCTATAGTGCCTATCTTATCCCATACAATTAGGCCATACCGATTTAAAATATTTATTTATTTTTATTACCAAAATTCTTTCAAAAATTGTATAATATAATACAAAATTTGAAGGACCTACAGGAGGCAGAAATGCCCGTACATAGGTTGGTTCACATATTGCTACATTGCTTTGGTAACAACTTTTGAGTTCCCAAAAAAACTTTTTCATCATTTTTAGGAAAACATGAATTTTTCCAATTAAAAAGATTCTTATATCTCATTTTTTTCATTAATGTCCCCTAGTGCATTGTTAGGATTTAAAAAAATGTTAATTTTTAGTTACTAGTTTTAAATATTATGAGGTCACAGCCAAAGAATGAACACTGTTGACAAAGACATTACAAGGCAAATTACAAAACTGCTGGCATACTGCCTGTTGCAATAAGCAACAAGGTATGTAGAACAGCAGTTGAAATAAAAGCTTGGGGAAGAAGTACGGCTTTTATTCAGGGGACAGTCGATTCTGAGGGGACCAGAACGTCGGTATATTCCGGGGGACGGTCAATTCTGTGGACACCCGAAGGGCTGTATGTTGGGACGCACTACGGAAGAGCATTTCAGCGAGGTGGTGCTGACAAGTGGCGAATCGGTGGTAAAAGTAAGTAGACAAAATTGCGTACACTTCTTCCCCTTTTTACTTATGGTTTAAATACATTAATATATATTTTGGGGGAACATTTTGAAGAATAAGACAGTTAAATGTCTTAATTCAGTGTTAATTCTGTCTTAATTCCCAATTCAGTGTTCATTCTTGGAGTTGTCTTCAACCATAGATGTAGCTGTTACAACACAAATGTAATGTAATACATTTCAATATATTAAAGGTTTTTTTCCTAAACCACCGATAGTTAATTCATACAAGGACCCGAGCAGTAGAGACCCCGAACCCCTAACAGCATAAACATAGATTTGTTATTAAAATATTCAAATGTTTTGAGTGTAGGGTACTGACTATCCAACCTATAAATTTTTCAGCTAAATAACTTCTGCCTAAAATACAATGCTAAATGTGAAATGAACTAGCTTTAGTACAGAGTGGCTTTCATTCATTTCTTAATTTTTAATTTATAAAATATTTTCTCTAAATCAATCTGGCTGACAGTAAAATGACAGATTTTTCATTAAATAATACTTTACCATAACTTTCATTTTATTCTGTATTAGATTTTCTACTGACCTTTACACAGTCTTCATATACAACTTGTAAATCTTCTAAAGTAGCAGGTTTTTCTGGATCACGGATATTTCTTATACAATCTAGGTAACAAAATTTGATTATTTTTCACAATGGTAATGTTCAAACTAGGTGTTATATTAACTATGTTGTTAAACTTAATTAAACCAGCTTTACTAAAGTAATAATTTTTAAATATTTTTTCTTTTATTACGTACTTATTACATTTAGAGATACTGACCTGTGGAAGATTAAATTTATTATGATAACTTATGACTTTAAGCTATTTTTAATTGAACAATATTGTGACATCATTGCCGTTTACATTGCATGGAGCATGCCACATATACTTGCAAAGTGTGATGTCATTGTTTTTTGTCTCTGTTAGTGTTCATGCATGTTCATCAACTTTATTACAAAACCGTGTTAGGTTATTCACGCAATTCTATTATTATACAAAACTGTGTTAATTTGGTTCTTCAGTCTTTTTTTTAAACAAATTTCTATTTTATTCATTATTAATAACATGCATTTAATTGTTTTTGCGACAAAAATATATTACATAATTTCATGTGAAAGTGATTTTGCGGTTATATGGGTCACTTTTATTTTAGACTTTCTTCAAAATTCCTATAATTTCTGCACTTTTATATTTCTGTATTATAAAAAATATTTTTGTATTATTATTATTATTATTATATTTTTTTAATTATTAAGGAAAACTGACAAAACTGGTTTAATATTACATTTATGTTGAAAGAATAACTAAATTCCCTGTTGGTATAAATTGTACATGTCAGCATTTTTAATACATAACTATCATATATAAAAAAAAGAAGTGTGTACTTCAATTAATAAACATTTCTAATAATCTACTACACACTAAAAAACATAATCTAAAAATTACTATGGTACCAAAAGTGGAAAACATATTTTTAATTACAGAAATGATTAATTAAATGCATGTTATTTAAATGAAAACAATAAGAAATTTTCTTTAAAAAAAGACTCAAGAACCTAATATAGTGATGTGAGAAGAACCTAACAAACATGGTTGTGTGTAAAACCTAACATGGATTTGTATAAAAATAATACTGAACACAAATGTAAATGTTAATAAAAAATACTGATTTATAACAAAATCAATAATGCCTACAACCCCAACTTAAACTGACAAAAAGAGACAAATTACAAAATTTACATGTAACAGCTGCCATGACTCACTGTAAGATCTATCAATATAATGTTTTTGAGATTGTGATAATGCACATGAATACTACTAAGTGACAAACAGAAATGACAACATATTTGATGTAGTACATCTAGCATTCTCCATGTAACAGCAATGATATCACAATCCGTTAAAAATTATATCTTCTAAGTTATATCTATTTTAACTTACTTGGGTGAATAATATATATATATATATATATATATATATTTTTTAATGTCCGACTATTGTGCACACTCGGGCTTATGCAGACGATGGGGTGATTTATAGCATATGAAAATGCCAAGTCCTGGCCGGGAATCGAACCCGGGTCCTCGGGGTGAAAGCCTAGTACTCCATCAACTAGACCACCTTTTGGTTTGATTTGGGTGAATCAACTGGCTTTGGGTGAATATATTTTAATTGAATAATAAAAGAAAAAAATATTTAAAAATCATCACTTTAGTGGTTGGTACAAGGGAGAAAATTTTTTTGATTAATTAATTAAAGATTTCACTTTCATATAATACTTCTTTTATACAAAACCATGCTAGTTAGGTTTTCACACAATAATACATTTTTACAAAACCATGTGGAGTCGTTATTTTTTTTTAAAAGGTTTCTATTGTTTTTCAATAGGGTTATATTGTTTCTATTGTATTGGAAATATATTAATTATGAAACAAGGAATCAATCGTGAAACAAAGTGGCACCTAAAATAAGAAATAAATTATTAACACACGTCAATATGAAAAAAGGTTTTACAAATTTTAGTGAAATAAAAATAACACAACAAAATTATGAAAAGTTTAATACAAGTAAAAAAAGTACATTTTATATAATATTTGTACTACTCAGAGATAATTCAACGTTTGTTCTAATATAAATCTAATATTTCACACATAGCTGCCTTGGTGGCCTAGTTGATAACGTTACTGGGCTTTCACCCCGAGGACCCGGGCTCGATTCCCGGCCAGGGCTTGGCATTTTCATACGCTATAAATCATCCCATCGTCTGCATTAGCCCAAGTGTGCACAATTGTCGGACATTAAAAAAAATTACACAAAGAAAGCAATTTTTGAATCCATATAACTAGTAATTTTTGCTACACAGACAATTTTTGAATTCCCCCAATTTTTGTTTTTTAAGATAATATTCAGAATGCATATTAAAAAAAACTGACATTCACAGATAACAGTGGTCACACTATGCTCCATAATTACCAAGTGGTGTAATGTCACAAATACCTTAAATATATGTTTTAAAGAATGACCAATTATGTTTTGAATATCTGTCAATCAAGTATATAATGATAAATTTAAGGAACTTTTTTTAAACAAGAAATTTAAGTAGCTGGATATAGTTGACATTTTATTCACATTTTAAATTTAATTCTTTTTGAATATGGTACAGGTTATTTAAATAATAGCTTAGGTCTACCAAAAGTGACAAGACCAAAACGTTGTTAACATACCATATATATTCTCTTTAAGTTCTAGTTCTTTTTTAACAGAACTTTGATCCTCTTGTTCCATGTCTGTAGGACAGGCTGTTGAAGGTCTTTTAAGGTTATTAGAAACATCTGACCCATTGTCAATAACAATCTCATTTATTCCAACTAATGTTTTTGTTTTTTTTATCAATGAAGACAACATGTTTTCAATGATTCCTTAAATACTCTTTTACTTTAATAAATATTTAATTTACAAACTCCTGTAAAATAATTTTATTTACATTCATTGTAATAACCTAAAACTGTTTATTTGTCACTAATTGACAATGTTCAGCCTTGATTTGACAGTATGCAAGATTTTATACTTTTGTCACATTCACTTACTACTACATTAACATGTATTTTCAATAACTGACTTTTCACTTTCATTGCTTTAATTTTATTATACGCGACATGTTACTGTAGAACAGTATTGCTTAGAGGTGTGTCCATGTACTATAACGGTAACGGGTTGTTTGTAACAAGTATAGTTCTTCTCTTTTCGTAATGTAACTGTTACTATAAATATGAATTACTAGCAACAGATACTTCACCTGTAGTTACACCTTCTTCTGAATTTGGTATTTCAGAGAATAATAATTTAAAATCATTATAGTCCTGCGCGAGAATTTCATGTAGAGGATTCTCCAAAAGTCCAATGACACAGAGTCAGCCAATCTGAATCTACAAACTATTACTACTCAGTAGATACATTCTTGAAACACAATAAATCATTTTAACATATATCATGTTTTAGGACTAATTGAAATGTTGGATTTTGCACGTCGCGTGATGCAAGTAACATGTATATTGATATATAATAGTATATTTTGAGGGTCGCAAGACTCGTATTACATTAATTATAATCAACAATTTTCTGTGTTTCCGCCTATGATCGAACCGAGGACCTTGCACGTGTGAGGCGCACGTTATAACCACTACACTACGGAAACTAAAAGAGAAATTTTATATTTGTAATTATATTAAAAGATCAATTGGTTTATATAAATTCGTAACAATCAACTGATTTCATTGAACAACTGAAAGGATATAATACGTTTGAGGTTATCTTGCAAAAACTGACTATATGTGTAATTTATTATGTTTTCGAAAAAATCGAAATTTAAATAACAATTAATACAATAAATACAAGAACATTTAATAAAATGCAATACATGTAATTATAATTTTTCAGAAAAAAAAATTCGGTTATTGAACCAAAAATAAAAATCGTGTCGTATTTTCCAATTAATTATCCTAATTAAAATAAAAAGGAGTAATACAAATAATTATTTTAATATAAATTTGTGTTTTAATCCCAATTTTTAGTATCAAATTTTCAAAAAAAATTTGGTTCTGAGAGAAGATCTAGTTTTTTAACAGCTTCCACCCTTAAATTTATTGCCCCCTCTAGAGTCCCTCTAATAAATCCACCAGTACAGCCTATGTATTAGAATAATTAGTTTTTTCATACAATAATGGAACATTTAACAAAATAAAGCTATTATGTTCAGTTAATTTTGTCATTATTGTATTTTTATTGTAAACAGTAAAATAACAAAAAAAGATTTTTATAGTTTGTACTCTTAACAGATTCACAGTTACCAAGAAAAGAAACAATGTGAACTCAGAGTACTGAATAATTAATTGTAACAGATATTTGTATCTGTAATGAAAATTCCAGTAACTATACATTACACATGGTATTAAACACAGGTTCACCAATCATCAGTAAGAAAAGTCCCAACTTTTTTTATTATGTATTTCCTCCCTTATACTTAAACTAAACATGCATGTGTGTGTGTGTGTGTGTGTGAATTCGTGTCATCTTTGAGTATGAAGTTAACATAAACCAAAATTATAATATGTTTTTAAATTACAGTTCTCTTTATAACATTATAAACTTGCATTAATTACTATTACTTATAGTAAAATTATATGTCATATTTTACTAATAAATTACTACAATTCAAGTACTGAACGTAATATAAAAATGTTAGTAATTCTAATTTAATAACGTCGAATTTTTTGTTTGCATAAAAAATATCAATGAATGTGTGTTTTATATGATGCGTTTTTTTATGTGCATGATGAGAAGTAAGATAAAAAAGTACATTATTTTGGTAACTTTTTTTGTTTCTTAGGTTGACAAACCTGCAAAGGGATAATTTTTGTTTTTGATTTGGCTACATTTAGTAGAGCTATCAGCTGTACCAGTTTAGGCTGCCATTTTGTAGATCTTTTCACTTAGAAAATGGATTTTCTACAAAAGTCATTTATAGGTGTTTTATGTTTAATATTAATAGTGTTATGTAATATATCATTACTTGAAGGTAAGTGTAGTGCCTTATATTCATTAGTTGCATTTGCTTAGTAATGTGTAATTTTAAGAAAGCAATAAATAGGCCTATATCTAAAAACTGATTGCCTTGATTTATTGAACGTAATGCAAGGTCTTAGCTAGCTTGGTATGCCTATTTTAGTAACTCCATAATATTGAGTGTTCTACGTTCAACATCATTATTTGCATTGTAAAAGTAGTTAAACTGATTTTTTTCCTGTGCTTAAACTGTGTAAATGGACATTTAGTAGAAAAACACATCTTATTACTAAATATCAGCTGTAGCCTATCCCACTTGTCAAAATTTAGGCTTAATCTGTCAAGGTTGAGTTACTGTTTATTGATGATTATTGGTCTTATTACAGCTCTTTAGTTTTACATGTATAAAGAATACATAGGTTTATTTACTTTCTTAATAATCAATAGTGATTTTTTTTCATCCAGTGGTACTTTTTAGGCTATATAAACTAGATAAAAATGACCCACCCATAAAAACATGTTTTAAAAATTACTTAATATAATCATTTAGGTTTACACAGATAATTAGGAAATCCAATTAAAGTTTAGTTTTTATTTGAATATTTCATTAAACAGATTTGGGTAAAATAAACCTCACTAATATGTCTTGTTTTGATAGGCATACATTTTTTTCGTTTCCTAGCTTTTATAAATAGGCATATGTTAAATTGGTAGGCCTATTTTATACTTTGAGTAAGTGTGTTTAAGATTTTGTTTCATAAAGGCTTTTTATAAAGGATTTTGTTTTATAATAAATCTAGGCTTAAGCCTTGAATTTGTGTTTGTAGGATATAAATATAGAATACCTGTACTACTTGTCTTATTAATAAAAGTCTGTAACGGAAAAGTCTTATTAATAAAAGTCAATAATATTGAAAATATGTTATCCAGAGTGTAAAATATGAAAATATGTTTTCCAAAGTGTTGAAAAACTTTCTTTGTTATTTTCAAAAATTGATGCTACTTAGTGATTAAAAGAAAAATTCCTAGATAACAATATTAATGATCTAATAGGAAATGTTTCATCCCAGAGTTCTTTGTTGTACATGTCAGAATATATTTTGTGTGTTTTTTTAAAATCTTTGGCTAACCTAAACTTACATGGCTTTATGGTATTTCTGATATTTCAAATAAAGATTCTTATTCATTTTTCTTTTATTATATATTTTATTATTGATTTAAGATATATTTATCCAGGGAAGATAAATTTGTTAAGTTATGGTTTTATGCAGTTTTTACCAGAACTATATTATGGCGACATTACCATTTACATTAAAAGGGGCACACTAGATTTACTACACCAAGGTCACCCACCAAGGTTGTATTCATCCGCGTTATCACAATCTTATTTTTTATTTTCAGTATATTGCCAGTTCTTATACTGCTGTAACAGTCATTACAAAGTTAATAACTTCCATCCATGCAATACTACTTTCATGCAAATCCGTATTACATTTTGAAGGAAACATTTTTTTAAAATTATTGTTTTTATTATTAATTGCACAAATAACCTATAAGTAAAAAAATAAAATTTTTGTAATAAATAAAATGTTTAAATAAACATTGTAACAAGGTTAGTAACTTTTACACAAAACCGTGTTAGATTTTTTTTTTTTTAGTTGCTTTGACTTTACATGGTTATTAATTACATACATTAAATTAATCATGTTTATGATGAAAAGCATGTTAGCTACTTTCGTGCAGGAGGTCTAGTAATTGTTAGATTATGGAGGTAACTTTTAAAATTTTTGTGAACTTCCCATATTTCCCCACTTTTGTATTTTTTATTATTACTATAAGCATGTAACAAAGTATTTTCTTGTAAAAATAATGAAAATCATCATAATCACTTGAAAAATTATATTTACTAGTTTTATATGTCATGTAGGTTTGTGCAGCTATGTGGTTAAAGTTATGTTTTGTTATAAGTAAAACTATTACTTCAGGTGATTTAAGTAACTTTCATAATGCCTATGTAACTGCATAGGATTGCCGATTTTCAAAAAAAATTGTTAAAAAATAAACATGACCTACATAACCTAAAAATACCGAATGTGCTGAATGAGAATGTGATAATGTGTATGAATATTACCTAATGTGGGTGACCACGTTGGTGAATGTGGCATAGTAAATCTAGCATGTTTCATGTGTGTAAACAGCAGCGACAGAAAAAAATATTTAAAAATCATTACTTTAGTTAAACAAGTGAAAATTCGTAAATACCAACTTTTTCCTCACTATTATATTCAGGAAAACATATTTTCAAGAAAAAGAAGATATCGTTTATAACACTAAACTAGGGTAGTAGGCCTATTGCCATTGTTACCCTTATTAATTGTATCATTTGTTGTTTGAATTTGTTATTATTGTTTGAACTTATTATCATTAAAGTTATGTTTTGTTATAAGTAAAACTATTACTTCAGGTGATTTAAGTAACTTTCATAATGCCTATGTAACTGCATAGGATTGCCGATTTTCAAAAAAAATTGTTAGAAAATAAAAGTGACCTAAATAACCTAAAAATACTGAATGTGCTGCATGAGAATGTGATAATGTGTATGTGCCAAAAAATTAAAACTATTTTTTGTTGTTACATTAACTTCTTTGAATACATTTCTTTAGGGATGGTTAAAACTCCTTTCGCATTAACTGAGTGTATCCACATCTTATCAAAGTTAGATATTCAGAATGATGTTTTGATTAAAAAAAAAAAAAAAAAATACCACACTGTCATTTTTCTAGTCCACAAAATTTTTTACTAAAATAACTAGTAATTTAAAAAAAAAAATCAGAATTCTAGTTTAAAACAATTTAGATTTAACCAAGTAGATGCATGGTTAAGTATCATTCCCAAAATATTGTACAATCAGGTTTGAGTGATAGTATTTTCAAATTAAAAAATGTTTTGTATGTTTTAGTTTTTAAAAGAATAGTCTAAATGCTGTTATGAGTCCTAGTAAAATGAATGCTATAACTCGTAGTAGGTTTTAACCTAGATTAGGTCCTACAACGTTAGGATTTACAATAAGACTAGTTAGTATTTAGTAATCTAAAAATATTCTTACTTTATTTATTCTGAGGTCTAATAGAAATGAGAAGATTAAAACCCATTAGTTTCTATTTTGTATATGGGTTTAATACTCTACAGTGTATATAGTATAGCCATAATAATTGGGATTAGCTAATTTTTTGGATTGTGCAGTATCGCTTTTGAAATAAATTAAATATGCAACAAATAGGTCCTACTATTAAATATGTTACAGTGCTGTACATTAGTTATTTTTTTTATAGAAAAAAAGGTTCCCATGTCTAATTGTAATGATGATGTATTATAATATTTTGAAGACGTGAGCAATGTGAAAGCATGCTGTGTGGCATGCATTGGTGCAGTAGGCTCCCCAGTTTCAGAGACCTATTTTTAACTGTTAAATAAATTATAAATTTCTAACTGTTGCGTGTGCAGAACTACTTTTACTCATTAATATTTTAATGTTAATATTATTTTTAAATATATTTTTTTATTCAATTTGTATTAATATAGTTTTATATAGGTCAATTAATTAGCCTTTTGAACTTGTATGCTAATTCTAGAAATGGGTTTAGATAAAAAAGCTGTACAAATGTAGCATACTAAGAATTGTAGCATTTTTCTATTGTAGTTGTAGAAAAATGTTAAAAAAACATGTTTTAATAAATTTAAGAAACAAATTATGACTTAGGTAGACAGGCTTACTTGCTCAATGAGAATTGGGGGAGAGTTTTAAAAAAATGGAAATTGGGAAGATATGATTTGTAAAAATTAAAAAATTTCAAGGTAAGTTACAAAAATGCAAAATTAGAAGAATTTTGTACTTGACATACAAATTATTTTTTTAATTAATGTGGTTGTATGAATCAACAGTTATTTTATTCAGTGTGATTGGAGCAACATCACATGTGTTAAGATTAAGATTAATTTCTTGAGGTTAAAGGTTTTTTTATATCTGTTGGCACTGTGATCAATGGATCTATTTTTCTACTAAGCCTCTTGGATTCTAGTTCAGTAAACTGGTGCCTTCAGGGAGTTAGAAGTCCACTGACTGCAATGAGTTAGTCTTCTCCTAGCAAGGGCCTCACAATTGTGGATTATGTGGCTTGTAGTTACATCTTCCTTGCCGCATAACCTATACACAATTTCTCCATGGTGAACAGGATATGCTTTTCACGTTCATGCTCAGACCATAGTGGCCTATAATGAGTCCCATATTTTTCCTGAGTTGTCCTCTCCCCTAGAGACCGACTGTCCCTCCAAGTTCCCTTAGCCCTCTAGGAGTTGAAGTTTACTATGGGAATGCCTCTAAGCATGTCCCTTAAGGTTATCTCATCTTCCCTGGAATTGCATGTTAATCCACCTGTTGATGGCAGACCCAACCAGACACAGAGAAACCCTTTACTGCCGGCTCTGGTCCTATGAATTCAGATGCAAATCCCACTTCAGCCAGTCTGTCTGCCTCCTCATTATCCTCAACTCTCCTGTGACCTGTAACCTAGTGTATCTTGGTTTTCTAGGAACAGAACATTGAGATTCTCACAACACTCTCACACAATTGTTGGACCCACAAGTGCTTTAATTGCTGCCTGATTGTTGGTATAAATGTGAATTTAGGCCTTCATAAATGCCCGCTTCAAAAATTCTTCCAAACACAGAGACAATAATGTCTATTACATCTCCCTTGAATATTGTAGTGTACTGTCCCAGGATAACAGTATGTTTCACCCTTGGTTTCAAAACCATACAACCTAGCACCGTTTGTTTTGGAGCCACCTGTATATCAAACAAGGTCCCACAATTTCCTTTCACTTGATCTTCATTCTCAAATGTCATCCTAACCTAAAGGGGTTTTTATAACAAGTGTTTAGTAACCATGCTTTTTTTTGTGTTTAACGTCCGAAAAACAAAAAAAAAAAAATTGTTTAGTAACCATGCTATCAGTCCCTATTATCATAATTGGGTTTGTGATATTTTCTGTAATTCTGGCATGACTCAAAGTTAAGGTTATCCAGACTTCAGTTTCTTGCAATCTTTATTCTGCTCTTTGTACCCAATGACATGTAAATCAATAGGAGGAAGTCATGGAGATAGTTGTCAGTACAATCTCCATTGCTGTAATTGGTTTGTGTTCATAGCGCCAGTTAAACACAATGTTCTTATTCTTATTCTTATTGCCACCTTGTTGGCTTTACCATGATACGCCCAAGATGTGTGTTTCAGATTAGTTTGGTGACCAACATCAACAGCAAGTTTAGAAATTTCACCTTATTCGCTACTGGGATTATCTCACCAAAGAGCTTGTGAGTTTAAAGTGATCCTGTTCCTTGTACTAGGTGATCCTGACAACCTTCCCTCTACCTGTTCTAAGGCTTTAACTACAACCAATTTCCCTTTCAGCATGTCTCTTACCCAGTCACACACGATTTTGGTTGTTCTGTGCTGAGACAGGGCATGAACCACTGAATCATGGGAGTTGTTATCAAAAGCTCCCTCAGTGTTCTTTGTTCTCTAGTCCTTTCCAATCTGTGAACCAGATTATGAATTTCACTACAGCCATTCCCTGGTTCACTAGGGATATTGATTAACATGCAGAATATAAGCCTTGGGTTCAGCATATGTCACTCGCTCTGGCTTCGGAATAAAAACTGCTAAGTACATTTTCTACACCATGGATATATGCCTAGTAGCTATCCTGGCCCAATATAATCTACACAAAAAGAGTGGTAGAATCTCCCTCGTGTTGCAAAAGCTGGAAATTCCATCTATACCTGGTAATTTGATTGAGTTAAAAGTGTTAATAGCCCGCCTCATCTTATTTACATCAGCTGTCAGGTTTGCGATACACAAGTAATTTTTTTGCCTGTAAGGAAAGTCTGAATCTTGCTCTCTTTCTACACTTTTGTGTAAAAGATTTCTGGAGTAAGATTTATATAGTGTCCTTCTCAGTTTTTGTCAACTCCCAGTTTTTGTGTAGTGTCTTTTGAAATGTCTCCTTTGGGTTCAAGGGATCCGAGGCCAGAATCTTATGAAGTCTACCTTAATAAGAAATGGTAGGCCTCCTTACAGAAATGCCTCTATGATTTCTGTCTTGAATTATTTTAATTCTTTGTTGTACTCGCTCAGGGATCGCTTATAAGTTTCCCACCTATTGTACACTTTGGCTTCATTAAACAGTATCATAACTTGTCTTCTGAACTGTTGACATTTTGAAATTTTTTTTCATTAGACTCTAGGTACAATAAAGTACTAAGTAGATATCTACTTGTTTTAACCAAATATCGGTTTTTAAAATATTTTATGCTCTTGTTAAAAACTGCATTTAAGTAGAGATAGGTATGTGATTGGATGGAAAAAAATCAATACTGTTTTGATAAATTTGTTTTATACTCCCCTAATCTAACAAAATTGTTTTAGTGTATAATCACTTCTAGAGTACTTGTTTGGCTGAACTGATTTCACTGAGGCATATATTAAGGTCATAACTCTTAATTTTTTTTTTTTTTTTTTTATAACGTCCGACTATTGTTCACACTTGAGCTAATGCAGACTATGGGATGATTTATAGCATATGAAAATGCCAAGCCCTCGCCGGGAATCGAACCCGGGTCCTCGGGGTGAAAGCCTGCTTTTTTTTAAACTCTTAATTATAAAATAACAGTAGTAGCTGTAGGAACAGAAAGATGTATCACCTTTGGTTCTTTGAAAGGGTGAGAGCCATGCTGCCAAAGGGATTAGTCACTACCTGCTTAATTACAACGTTAAATTGATAGGACAACAACTATAGTTGTACATTTAAAAGATAGCAATTAAAGTGAATATCAGTAATGAAAAAAATAGACTGAACAAATATAATTATTTATTTTATCTAAATTGGATAGTTCATGAAGTACCTCATTAAACCAATCAGGGAATTAGTTCAGAATAATATTTTATCATATTACAATTATTTATTTTTTAGTATTTGGTAAACACGAGTGTACACTTAAAGTAATATTTTGTATACTAGCATACAAACTATTTGGCATTATTAAAAGATGTCAGTAGAAAAGTATATTTTACTGACTTGGTCTCATTGACTGATTTTGGCAACCACTATTTGCTAAGTATTGATTGTTATGGTAAATGGCTAGAGCAGAAAGTTTGGTATTGCAAAGCTATAGAAATTTAAACAGCCTGTCATGCCAGCGTTGAAAGCATTATGCCTCATCTGCGCTCTTTTCTTACATATAAAATGCTGGCTAAATTATTGTTTGTAAGATGGATTGATTGTATTGTGTTTTTATTTGTAGATTGTAGAAGTACCTGGCACAAGGGATGTAAAAATTTGCGAACAATATTAATTTTTGTAAAGAAAGTAGCTACAATTGTTATTACTTTCAGTGTCTTTATAAAAAATTTACAACGAAATATTAACTATTATAATGAACTTTTTCTTTTCGATTTCTTCTAATTATTTTTATTAAATTTTTTCTCCATTAAAATTGATTAACTAACTCATAAATAAAATATTTTTTAGAAACAATATTTCTTATAAGATTATTAAATTATAAACATTTTCATTTCTTCAATTTATGTAGCATACAACTAAATATTAAATAATAATAATAATAATAACATAATGACTTATGTTGGAACTTATGTCCTGAAAAGGTTTATTGTTGAAATATTTGAAGTTAAAAAAAATATTATGTTAACAATTGCCTTTCAAACTTATCAAACATACGCTACTTACAATACAAACAAAATAATTTATCAGTGAAGTTTGTACTTAGTTTAGGTTCAATTTTTGATCTCACCTAAGAAAATCTTATGGACCAGAACTAAGAAGAAAAATATTTTACTTCCAAATTCTCTTAACAATTAAAACTTATATTTTAATCAGTAACTGGTGTTAGGCCCTACTTATTTAATATTATTAAACTTTTAATATATTAAATGAGAATTATTAAACATTGTAAATAGAGTTTAATAATGTTTGGTAATTTTTATACCAGGTTTTGTTTCAGTGTAATTAAAAATATAATCAGGAGTTGATGAACACACAATAATAACAATAACAGGCTACAATACATATCTTAATAATAATTGAAAATCACTAAACCTAAACACAATAACCAAATCAAAAATAAATCCACCGAGAACGTTAAAGCCCACATGAAGGACCTGTGGGCTAGTTAATAAAGATTAAGTTATATTCTTTAAGATTATGTTCTTGTTTGAATTAATGTTGTTATGTTGTGATCATGTTGTTCTATTAGTGGTTGTTTGTTGAGCAAATCTTTACTGGAAAGTGATCTACTGAAGCCAACAGGTTAAGGACCTGGATACTGATTTTGAAATGAGCACTGGATCCTGAACTCTCGATAATTTTTTGAGTTGTTAACATTTTTATGTATATTTAAAATTATATAAATAATACTAAGTCCAGCATTCACAACTTTGGTCTGAATTGATTCAAACTTTGCAGAAAAAATCTGTTAGGTATTAGCTTTGACATGTTTGTTAACCAGCAAAATTCTTTCAACAATTTCAAAATGACAGCTATTTCAGGTATTTAATAAATTCGTAATCTGATTTCACCATTGTAATCAGCTTAAAAATCTGCATAAAAACATTTTAAGTGTTGATGCAACATGACCTTTGCTCTTAACTAGCTGGCATTACAATATTGTAAAGCTAAGCGAGGCAAATGATGTAGAGATGATCACTATGCCATTTTGTTATCCTTTTGTAAATAGAAAAAAAATGTATTTATGTCTGATATCTTGTCTTTGTGACATCAAGAGTTCTTTTTTTCTGTAATAAAAATTGTATTTTCTGTAGACACATTTTTAATACAACACTCTTCTTTACAGTGTTTATTCCTATCTTTATTCCACTGGTACTGCAGTACCACTGACATTAATTCTGTCTCTTTTTATAGTTGTTTCCAATTTTTTTTGCCTCTAATATTGCCTAAATAATAGTTATTATGCAAAATTATATTTAATTAATTTTATAAATTATTTTATTAAAAACAAAACAATTTATTACTTTAAAAAATAAGGTGAAACCATTTTTGATGGTAGGATACTGTATTTATTTTACAAAAAAATTACTGTCCTTTAAGATAAATTCATTCTTTTTTACAGTTTTAACAACGGGGTTTAACACCTTGTGTAACTCAACATATAAGTAAAAATAATGTCCTCATAACACAGAAATTAAACATTTAAAAATATTTTGTCATGATCAAAGAGCAATAAAAAAGTATATTTTGGAGAAGTTTATGGTAGAAATATCTATATTTTTATCGATGTAGTGTTAGTTGTATAACCTTCAGATGCAGATCCGTGTTTGCTTATCGCTTCAGAGATAGTTTTTGTAATTTTGCTTAATTTTGGTTGAACAATTATGGCATTTGAAGCATTGAAGCATACTTCTTTTACTTTAAAGATTGTCTTGTTCAGGACATGTTATCGAATACGAAGGAAACAAGACTGTTGAAGAAGGAGATCCTTTTACAATAACTTGCCGACTGACATTGTTTGACCCAGTTAAATGGGAGAAGGACGGTGTCGAACTAATATCAGACTCACATAACATGTATCGTTTTGATGAAGTCAACGGGGACAGGGAGAGCATAATATTGGCTAGGCTTTTCGTTAAATCCGCTCGACCACTACATTCAGGGACTTACCGATGCAATTCCTTTTACAACGGGAGCCATCATCTATCTGTTCTCAGTGGTAAGAGTGTGGTTGATTTCGCTATTAATCTTTTGGATTTTTGCTAGTGCTCAACAAAAGTTGTTTTGACTTACCACTTTATGTTGGATTGTTCCTGTTGTTGATTAGGACTTCTGTTTCCAGTCTTAGAGTAAATTTTGGACTAACAATTTATTCATTTATTGGTAAAATACCATACGTAAAAACCATTACTTTCATTTGGCAGTAAATGTTTAATTAATGCTGTAATTATCATTCATTAGTCTGCATATTTTGTTTTTATTTTGATTTGAAGTTTAAGTATAGTAGCTTTTTAAAGTAAAAATATAAGTAAAATTAGGTCTTTGGATAAGTTTTAGAAATCCTTGAGATTTATAGTTTAGGCCATTTGAGCAAGTGAGTTTTCAATTTTAACTCGACATTATCATTTGTTTGTCTGCCTCACTATGTTTCATGAATGCATTGCCAACTTGTTTTAAAATTAGTTTATTACAATCTACATTATGCGTACCATTATTAATATCAAACAAAATTTGACAACAAATGAAAGGGTAAAGAACTGGATTAAGGTGTGTTGGTTAATGAATGAATATATATATATATATATATATATATATCCCCATAGGGGGGGGTGCAGACTAGCTGCACCTGTTGAGAGGATTTAGACGTCCCTCGCAGTATCCGAGTAACACACACTTACACTTACAACACTACATTTATGACTTTAACACTTTACACTCACACTTACATTTAGGTAGGCGATAATAGCCTCAATATGCTTTTCACTTTAAAATAACACACACAAATACACACACACACACACACACACACACATATATATATATATATATATATATATATATATATATATATATATATAACATTATGTTATGTACTGTTGAAATAATTATGGTAAAATCTATATGAAATGTAGTTAAAGAAATATTGCAGATGTACAGATATTACAGATTACAATTAAAAAAAATCTTTAAATAGGTTTTTTTTTACCAAGCAAAACACCATGTTCATGTGTTTCAAAATGGTGGATATTCATATTCTTTCAAAATTCGTAACATTTTTAACTTCTGCTTTGGAAAATCGGGTCTTACCATTGTAATCAGCACATAATCTAGGTAAATATGCATTAAAAAAAAATGTGACTGATGCCAGGGGTTTATTTTTATAATTTTGGATATTAGGCTCACCCACAAAAAGGTTTATGTAAGTAATGTTTTTGTATCTTCAAAAATTTTTGAATTAATTTCTGCCATATCAGTGGTATCTGTATGCCAAGATTATTATTTTATAAACATAATATGATTAATTTAATTTGGAATTTCTTTATAATGTTTGTTTTTCAATAGCAAAAATTTGTAAAGTAAGGGAATTGTGAAAATATTTTTTTAAAGAATAGGTGATCTAAATACATCTAAATGTCTGTTTTAGTACAGTTGCCTAATTTATTTTTTAAGGCCATGTTGGTTATAGTTTAATCCATAGTTTAAACCATAGTTTGGTACTAATTAAAAATTGTCTCTAGTTAATTTGGTTTTGGGATTTAATAGCTCCTTGTCAGTTAAATAAAATATTTTTCATACAAATAAAAAATATGCACGATGTAAAAAAAAAGAAAAATATACATTTGATTCTGATAACTTTAATAAATATGAGATTTTCCTTCCTAGGATATAGTGATTTTTTTTATTCAACATATTTTGATTAGATTGCTATCCATTATATCTTAACTTATATCTTAACTTTTATAGTAGATAAGGGGAATATTTTCTTTTAATAAGTAAGTTTTTTAAAACTTTAGTTTTTTCAATTTAGTTTTTTTTGCAGTATATAGTAATTGTGTTAGGTTAGAAGTTAGTAAGGATAACTAGTAATATAAACTAAAACTTGTATAAAGGGCATAGAAGTGTGAAAGTGAACAAATTCTTGTACAAGATTATATAGATGTCAATCATATTTCCCTATATTATAAAATGAAAATTACCATTCATATATTTCTAAATATCTTGACAACTAGTAAACAAATAGTATATGAGGGCTTTAAACATTGCCTTTAACAGGCCACACCAAGAAGTTTTCATTCGAAACAGTAGTCAAAACTGTAGTGGTGAAAGCACAAATTTACATGTGTTAAAGCAATACATTTATTGCTTTATAAAATAAAACTATATCAATATATTATTCAAATTATAAGTTAAGTCGGAAGGCAAGGATGGGTTCTACAACTAGTTCAGCACTCAGGTCTTGGTCTTACCATGAGTTGATGGCCGCTCCAGTAACTCATCATCCGGTGAAAATTCGCTAATAAGTTGTACATAGAGATTTGTACTATACAGACCTACTTAAAAGGGGATCACTATTGTTGCCAAAAGAGGTATTTATAAGACTGTGGATTGTGTAAGAGTCTAAATAGAAAGAACAGAAATTAATTATAAATAATATCTAACAAATTTCATAATTTTATTATATTTTAAAAAGAAAATTGGGCTTTAAAATTACAGTATATCATTAATTTTGAGTACATTAATAGGGACTACAGTAATTAATAAACTTGTTACTTTTAAAAGATCTGGTTTACTTATAAGAAATTCTTCAAACCATAATTATTCTAAGATGGTAATTCTATGATGGTAATAATTATTGCATGAAATAAAAATTATTAATTTCTGTTTAAGTAATTAGAAATACATTAGTTTCTTTGCAATAAGAGATGAAAAATTATTGGTATAATTTTGAAAAATTGAATATATATATATATATATATATATATATATATATATATATATATATTATGAATAAAACACATTAACCTGCATGTTTTTAAAAGTATAAAAGGAGAATAGGTTTGTTTGTAGGTAAATATCTTATCCGAGGTATTAATATTGAGGTTAACCTTGGATTTTCTTTCACTTGTGTTTGGTTTTACTAGAATTTCAAGGAAAGTATGTACTTCCTAGTTTATTCTATATAAATTTAATACATTTTTTAAAGTGCATTAAGACATGTGTGACCATATGCACATAATAATAACAAACACATGTACGCCTAATCTAATGTAAATTAATTTATAAAATTATTATTCTAGCCCACTCATAAGTATTGTTTATGTAATAAATAATGCTTGATGATTATTATATTAACAGCAAATGTTTCTGTTTCTAAAAAAAAAAAAACTATACTCTCGCAACCAGTTGTCTTGCAGTTGTTAATTTTTGTTGCCAAGTATGCAACCACAACAAGAATAATAAAAAGTAAAGATCTGAAATTTGATTAAAAAAATTTCAGTGTAAGAATCTGAATTAAATATAATATATCATTTAAATTATTTAAATTACATTCAATTTCAGAAAAATGAACACTCATTGCCTTCACTTTATTTTCATTGCAATTTAAGCAGTCGAAGTACTGCTGTAATTTTAACGCTGATTATGATGTGAGATATCTGTTTTTCAAAAGTGCAAGATCAAAAAATTATTGTGATATTATTTTTTAGGAATTTGCTCCCTTTGTGTCAATGAGACAGCTGTTTTAATTAATTTTGTTTTACTGATATCAGCGTAGCAACTATACTTATGGAAGTCAAAAGAATGTAATAATGTTAAAGTTGTAAAACTTCTATTGATCTGTTGGCATTAGTGTGACCTTTTACGTATTTTAATGTGCACTCCTGTAACAGAAACCCTCTTAACAAAATAATTTGACATTGTCACATTCTTGGAAAAGTAGCAAAAGAACCTTGTATCTAAGTAATTATCTGAAATCAGTTTTTTAAATTAGGCCTCAAATGTTCTGATTTACAAAAAATAAAGCCAAAAGACAGAAATATTAAGCGAGTTTATAAATGAAATTAGAGTCTTGCAAACAAAATGGTTCTCTTTATTTGATTTATTATTTAGTTACTAGTTTTGACTTTATAATGAATAAAGTTATCATTATTAAATTCTTAAAGTAATCACCTTTTTCAGCTAGGAATGCTTTTATTTTGTTGACTACACACGTGTCCTTTTTCTAGCTTCAAACATTTTATATTTGTTGTTGTGTTTGGGAATATTTCTATTATCAAAACTTAATTGCTGTACTCCAAAAAAGTTTTTGAATACATCAAAAAAGTTTTGTTAATGGAAGTATTCCAAAATTCGACAACAGATATAAATTGTTGAAGCCAGATGTATTTACTCAACATAAGTGTTGTTATTAATTTGCAAATCCCAAGTTTGTTAAATAATTTTTGAATTACTGATGCAGGCCTGATTATAAGTCTAATACAGTTGCAAATAAGTTAGTAATTATGAATTACTATTATGATAAAGGTTATTATAGAGATTGAAAAGAGTAATGTTTGGAGTAAAAATAAAGGAAGATGTAAGACAGCTTGTATAATTGTGTACTGTAAAATTTAAAAGTACTTTTAAATAGAATTTATAATACTAAAATAAATAGGGGCTACTTTTCTGTGTTTGAAAATGATTAAATTGGATTTTATCTTTAATCTAACTATATAAAATTGAATTACAAAATACAGTAGGCTAAGAAACCATATGGCAAATCGTACAAACTTTCTCGATCCTAAACCATGGATAAATGTTAGTTTCTATATTCCTAAAAATGGGGGCTTTTGATAAAAAAAAGAATGGCTGTGGTGAAAACTTAACCCAGTTTCTGAATAGTGGCTCTACAGAATTTGTTAAAAGTTTAATCGTACATGTAGTTCAAATCGGTATGCAAAATTTGAAGAAAAAATTAGTTATTATTTTCTTAGCTTGCGTTAATTTCAAAATTTGTACACTGGTGAGTGGTTTTTCATTTATGTTTAAAATTTGGACAAAATATGTTAGGCAGTCTCTGAGAATCAGTTTTCTCAGATTTTTGCTATTGTCAATTTCTTTATAATATTATCTATTTTATTTTTGTTTCACGTTTATAAATTTAAAAATGCTTCCTAAGTGTAATTAAATGTTTTTTTAATAATTTTTCCATTTTTATATTGTTTAAATATAATTCTAAATGTCAGTCAGCGTAATGAAGGACATTAATGGTTATGGTTATTTTAACCATTCACTTTAGTGCATTATACAAAAATTAATTTGAATCTTGTTTATTGTAATCAGTTTTTAATGAATACAATTTTTTGTTGTAATTAGTTATAAGTAATATTATCAGTAAGTGTTCTAAGGTTATCAGTCATTATAATTTGAACATGTTATAATCTGCTTTTTAAACTACGTTTGAATTAATATAATTAAAAGGAAAAATTATATACACTAATATTAGGTCTATTAGTGTCAATATTTTATATTTAAACATTAACTGAATAAATGTGAAACACTGATTGATAAAACTAGCGAAACATTCAACCTATTTAGATTTGTATTGAGGTAAAAAAAAAAACACATCACTACTTAGTTCTATTGTCGTTGTGCCAATTCCAAAAATACTTCACAGCGTTTTAATTTGGAGGCAAATTGAGAAAATCTGTCTAGTCTGCTTCTATTTGGAGTTTACAAAGTTCATATAGTCTTGTCTTTAATAAAGCTTTACAGTACTTCGTGCGACAAAATCATTTTTAGTGAATTTCTATAGGAAAATAAGCCACCTAAACGACCATATGTGAAGCCCTGGGTCCATGAAATGAACCTAATCCTAGATTCTAATCAAAAGATCTCTTGAGGTTTAAACATTATATTTATGTTTTTTATAGATAATGTTAACACTACAGTGTTAGCAATTTTGGTAAAATTTAATTCAAACTTTTCACAAAAATTAAATTAGATGGCCAAGTTTATTATCTAGCAAAATATGTTTTTTAACTGTTTCAAAATGGCAGAAAAAATCAAAACTTTTTCCTTTTTTTAAATATCTGATTTCATGATTGTAATAAGCATTAAAATCTCAATAAATTAGTACAACTAAAAATGCAGATTTATGCAGATTATGGTGGTGAAAGCAGTAAAAAGTGTCATGCTTGCCATGAACACATAATTAGGTTTTCTTGAAATGAATACTAATTGTACCAGTGAGTTGTTCCCAGTTACATTTACGGCTCAGTGTTATGATTTCTGCTTATGAAACTAAGGGATATGATAAGACCGGCTCTATTATAGGCTGAAAGGCTCCTTTATTCAATCTGCTTCATGGTTCTGGCTTCGTGGTTTTGAGGATTGCTCTGTGTTGGGCAGCGTGTACTGCCACGTTTTGTATTGATGCGACATCAATATTGGGTTTTGTTATATTGTGTTTGGTGTCAATATTTATATTTTTGGCAGTGTATATAGCTGTTAGAGCCCATTTATGACAGTGAATGGCACGAAACTGTGTGATTAGTATGCCTCATGTATGTTGTGTACAAATCGGCAAGAGCAGTTATAGTACAGTATCTATGCACAGTATCATAGATTGATCAGTATCAGTGAACAGTATCCTTGTATTGATGGGAATTACACCTTAGTGTTTTCATTTTCAAGAGATAAACTGTGAAAGGCTCATTGGCTATTTGCAATACACTGAAAAGGCTTTCTGTTGTGGTTTGTGTAAAATATTTTGATGATCAGTTCATTGTTAAAGAAAACAAAGTTACATGGCCAGAGGATCAGTGCTGATGATAAACAGAAACATTGTAAATAAATAAGCGGTCAGTGATGCTTTCCCAACCATATTTGACTGTCAGTGCAAATATTTCACAAAAACAGCCTAAACTAAGGAAAACTTCTGTAGAACAATAACATAAAGATAAAGATATAGAGGTATAACATTTAAATAACAAATTAGAACATGATTAAATTAGTGTTACAGTAATTAAGTGCCAGCTAGTGGTATTATTTAAATTATTTTGTTTACAGAATTCATGCTTTTTTACGTTCAGTTATGAATAGCAATTTCATAAAAAAAATACGCATTAACCTCTTTTCTTTGTTGTTCATGTACCAACAAAGAAGGTTGTGATTGTCATATATTTCATTTTTTTTCATGTGTCTTTTTTTAACTATTTTCATATTTATAAAGAGGAGCTCTAATTCAGTAGAACTTCTTGCTGTGTACATTATATATTATTTGTTTCTTTTTTTAATTAACTGCGAAAGGTCACAAGGGCCTGTTTGTTAAAACAAATATTGTAACCCTTTTCAATTTTTTAACAACCTCCATCTGAGGTATGATCATTTTAGTTTATGAACCATAACTTAGTAGATGTGTTTACAAAAGACTTGATTCCTTTAAGGACTGGCACTGTTACATCCAATCACCAAGAACTTTTAAATTTTAAGTAAAGAAATATTATCTGTCATTTATTATATGTTATGCTATGGGCTGTACCAAGCCCCCTAAGTTAATGTTATCATAAGTAAACAAAATGTTTATAAATAAACAATTAATGATTTAATTAAACATTGTAAATATTTTTAAATGAACAATTTACATAAATAGCGCATTTACTTGATGGCTGAGGGATAGGCAATTCTTACGATAGTACCAATGTTAATAGACTAAGCTATAAGTAATTTTCAAATAAAGAAGAATCAGTTTGTGAACATACAATAAAGAATTGATGATAGACTTTTGAAATGAATAATTAAGATAGTGTTGTCTGTTATGTTTTTGGTTTTGTTTATCCAGACATCAGTTGATCTGAGTGTGTTTGTATTCAGTATTTCTGATTAACAATCAATAAATTCATCTTTTTCTTTTTTTAAAAAAAAAAGTAGGTGTGGTGTTGTAGCAGGTTAAAACAAATGTGTCTAAGCTATTACCTGAAATAAAATTGTGTGTCTAGTATTGAAATGTTCATATATATATATATATATATATATATATATATATATATATATATATATATATATATATATATATATATACATTATTTATATAGAAGAACATTATTTATAATAGAAGAACATTATTTACAATATATGCAGTAAATATTTTAACTTCTTAATGTTTTTTTAGTTCTTTTCTGTGACAGACTTTGTGGATAAAGTAGGCAAACATTTTATTTAAACTGTCGCTGCTGTGGAAATAATTGAATTAATTAACCTTTAACCATTGTTAATTAACTGTTGGTAGCTTGTTTGTCCCCTCTGTAATTGAGCTCTCGACATTTAACAGTTGTTTTGTCTGCCTTGTAGATTCTGTTAGTAAGCAGAGAAACATAAAATAGTAACATTTTCAGTAAATAGTTACAGAATGCAGTTCTGTTGTGCTGATGTGATAGAATCAAATTTCCCAAAAGTAACAGTATAACATATTTTTTGTTATTTTAAAAAATCTAGTTTGACCTTTAAAATCTGCGTTAATTTAGCGTCACTCATATTTCATATTTTCAAAAGAATTAGAAAAAAAATAAATGGTAACTTAGGAAGATTTTAATGCTGACTACGATGGTGAAATCATATTTTATAAACAGTGCAAGATAAAAAAAAAATGTTATTTTAAGATTCGGAATGACTGCAACTTTGAAATTAACGATCAGATTGTGCTAAGTAACAAACTAGTCCAAGCTAGTATAGGATTTTTTTTGCCAAGTTTGATCAAATCAAACCAAAATTTCAAATGTTAACATGCTAACACACATACATTAACTTACATCTAGATGTCCTGATTGGTGTTCATGAGGTTCCAGGTCTGGGTCTTACTATCATAGCCACTCCAATTGATAGTTTATTTTTTATCAATTGACCATGATAGTTTATTTTTTAATTTGGAAATTTGCTAAAAATAAATTACATTTGAGCTTCAGTTATTCAAGTATGAATTTTCCAAACTTTTTAAATACAATTTAGGCGTTGTTTGATTATCTGAACTCTTAATATAATCTGAACCATCATAGGTCTCAATTAGATAAGATAATCAACACTGTAGCTTATATAAAATAAATGAAATTGAATGTTTATTTACATTTTTATTTTTTAAATGTTTCATGCAATATATTGTAGTCATTTTTTGTTAGTTTTTTTAAAATATAGTATACAATTGGATATACTGTATTTAATTAGACTTATTTTATATTAAAAAAAAATCTCAAACCACAGTAATTTCCTAACTCACAGTCCAAAAACAAAACAATGTAGCTACACAAACTGGGTTAGCTATTTTGTTAGAAAATAGATTTATTTTTCTGTTTATACTTCAAATTTTTCATAACTTGATAGATTATTGTATCATAATAAACATTCTTCAAGTAAAGCAAAGTTGTTTTAAAACAGCAAATAACTGTGATTTAACAGTTTAAAAATTATCACCATTTGTAAAAGTTATTAAAAAAAAATACAGTAGTTTAATTTTGTTACACAATTTTTGTATATATGAACATGCAGAGGTATAAATTGCAGTATATATAGTCATTTTTAAATCTGTGTATTTATTACATGTTTACATTTTTATTATGAGTAGGTTTTTGAGTGACATAAAAGAATGGATGGAGCATATTTATTTACAGTTTATTTTCAGTTTTCATTGTACAGTAGTTCATTAAATTTATTTAATACTTTGAATAATACTATTCTAGGTATATAGTGTACCACAACATTCCTGTTAACTGTTCCCCAGTGTTAAGCAGATTAAGTCCAAAGAAATTCATGTTTACCTGGTCTATATTTAGCTTAGTGGGATACTCCCTTCCCCCTCTACTCTTTCTGCCCTTACAGGCCTAACATGACAGAATGTAATCATTTCAACATTGTGATGGAGAAAAGAATAGCAGGCACAATTTTCAAATCATTTTGGTTCTGTTAAAAAAAAAAAATATTACAGCTCCACGAACTTTGGATTTTTAATAATTTATTAAAAAAGTGTGGTAAATGATTAGAGAAATTTTGTTTGAGCATATTGCAGACAAATTAATAAAAAAAATTACTTTTGTAATCCTAGGCTTTGTAAGTAATAGGTTTATTAGTGGATGTCTAAAAAGCATAAAAAGGAATTCCTTTTCAAAGTTCACTTTTAGAAATGTTGTTCTATGAGAGATGAAAACATCTAAATATAGTGGAATATAAATGTAATTGGTGTCTGAATGTGTTAGAGTAGATAGACTCTAAAGGACCACCAGGTGCCTATGACGTCAGAAAACAAATTCCTGAAGAAAATATTAATTAGTACTATATGAACACATTACCAGCTAGCTTCATCTATTCATAAATGCTTTTAAAAAGAGAAAAGAATTGTCCAAACTGAAGCTACATTTGGTGGATAGTTTACTAGCTCCATTTTAAACATCTGTAATGGGAGAGAGTTAAAATAAGGTAAATAAAGTATATAATTGGTAGGGCTACTGTGTATGATTGGTAGTCTAACCTAACAGGCTACGTCTTTTAAAGATAATCTGCTTTGGTAAATACAAAATACCCAATATGTATTGGTTGTAAAACATACACCAAGCTGTATTAGAACACTAAATTGGCTTCTGGACAAACCAGTATAGGCCTGGGTATATTTTGAAAAATTCCATTGCATTACAGGTAAAAATATTCATCAATATATTTAGAGTTTTTAAATCAAAGTTAAAAAACCCATGTTGGTCAGTAACAGATATTGTTTCATTAAATAATGAATAAAGTTCCATTGCATCATATGTTATCTGTTTTGAAGTTAATTAACTTCATCCGCTAATTGGAATGTACTATATAATGGTACAATTATGGTTATCATTAAAGCAATAAATATCTCTATTTTTATACATCGATACTACATTTGACATACGTTATTTTAGAATATACTTTAATTGACATATGAGGCATTTTAATGACTGAGGTAATATATTTTGTATTTTTTTTCAAAATCAAGAAAATTTAAATTTAAAATTTGATTTAAATTTATTTTTAATCAAAATCAGTTATCAGTTTAACTTGTGTCAGAGATTTTAATATCTTGACAATTTTCATCTATTAGCAAATAGAAGTAGTTTTAACAACGTTTCTTTGTAAGATGGCAATAAACATATCTGCAGAAAGATCTTTTATAGTGTCCATAAAAGAATAAAAAATGATAAATATGCACTTTCATTTTTTTTTCATAATTTTTGTGCCAAAATGTTTTATTACATGTTTGTAATAGTAATAATACAAAATATAAAAGTGCAGAAACTACAAGAAGTTCAAAAAACATTGAAAATATAAGTGACCATGATAATCTAAAATTTACTACTGTACGAAAGTAGGTAATATGTCTTTTTATCATGAAACAATTAATTAAATGCATGTAATTAATAATAAAAACTAAAAAAAAGTACCTTAAGAAGGTGTAAATTACCAGCTAACAACAGTTTGGTTTGAAATTATCATTGGATGACAATCCTAACATTGTTTTGTATGAAAGTAGTGTAAGTGACCTGTATAACCTAAAAATTACTACTGCGCGAAAGTAGCTAACATGTTTTCATTGCGAAAATGATTAATTAAATGCGTGTTTAACTGTTTTATAAAATTAATAATTTTTAACATTTTTCCTTATGTTATGATTCATTTTTCACTATTATTCAGTTACAAGATAATCACTTGCAGAAGATTAATTTCTTATGATAAGTTATGATATTATAACCACTGTAACACTCATTTATCAGGTTAGTAGCTACTTTCATACAAAACCATATTAGGTTCTTAAAGTAATTTTTTAAAAAGTTTTTATTGTTTTTATTATTAGTAAAACACTTCTAATTAATTATTTTCATGATGAAAAATAAATTAGCTACTAAAGTTTGAAGTGAATGTTTAAAATTTATAAAGCCAATTATGATGGTGAAATCAGATTTTGTAAAAATTTTAAGGGGATGTTGTTGGAAATATGCTTCCAACATGTCAGCGAACAGCTGTATGCCACAATTTTTTTTCTATAAGTATTGTAATATTAGAAACATCGATTTAAAATTTGAGTTGATTTTGAAAAATTGGATTTCTGGTATTCTCTTATTACAATTTGCATATCTTTATAGAACATAAATTTTTGTTAATGTTTACGTAAGAAGTTGTTTTTTGTGGTTTCAGACAAATTTAATACTTTAACTAAAAACTGATTAGGAAATGGAATATTCTATTTGTGGTAAAATTCTGAGGTTAATAATATTTAATGAAATGTTTGTTGGCATGCAACCTGCTACCAGCTGTGTGTCATAAACTATCAGAAAGCATTGATTACATTAACGAAATGAGCCAGTCATAGATAAAAAACACATTATTCAGGTTTAATAAGTTCATTAATTATTATTTATAATTTTTTTATTTGTTTTTCACAAACAAACAAAAGTATAATCTAGGTTAAATAAAAACATTGTCTTCTTCTTTATTACTGTATATAAAATTAATTAATTACTGCTTATACAACCATACATACTCAGACATATACACAAGTATTTGTGACAATATATAATAAAAATAAAATAGAATATGCACCTTTAATTATTAATATATTATTTTTTAGTTTACTTTGATTTATATTCTACCACGTGTTAATATAACATCCATAAAACCAAATATATAACATAAAAAGAAAACTAACTTATATTCTGTCAAGTGTTGATATAACATCCATAAAAACAAATTTATAAAAGAAAAATAAAACTAACTTATATTCTACCAAGTGTTAATACAACATTCATAAAATATAATATTGAAGAAAAATAAAACTAACTGTATATTCTGCCAAGTGTTAATATAACCGTCATAAAACAAAATATATAGGAGAAAAATAAAACTAACTTATATTCTGTCACTTGTTAATATAACATCCATACAACCAAATACGAGGTGTGTTCAGAAAGTAACGAGAATTTTAATTATTTGAACAAAATATTTATTTATTCTTCTACATTGATGTTGTCGCCTTCAAAATAATCCCCATTGGAGATTATGCACTTATGCCAGCGCTTCTTCCAATTCTCGAAACACTTCTCAAACTTGATCTTTGAGATAGCCTTTACTTCTTTCAGCGATGCGCTTTTAATGTCATCTATGGCTGTAAAACGACAGCCCTTTAAGGTTCTCTTTATTTTTAGAAATAGGAAAAAGTCACATGGAGCCATGTCTGGCGAATATGCAGGCTGGAGCATCGTTATAGTACTGTTTTTTGCCAAAAATTCACGAACAAGCAATGAAGTGTAAACTGGTGCATTATCTGTGGTGCAAAAGTCATGAATTGTTTTTCCACAGATCTGGGCGTTTTTTTCGGATTGCTTCATGCAAACAGCATTGGACTTGTAGGTAGTACTTACTCCTTATTGACCGTTTCACCTGGTGGCAGGAGTTCATGATGCAATATGCCATTACTATCGAAGAACACAGTGAGCATAGCCTTTTTTGGTCTTGGAGAGCCAGAATGCCTCCAATCAATGGATGATTGAGCCTTAGTTTCGACATCATATAAACCCATGTTTCGTCACCTGTTATAATACGTTTCAGTAATTCTGCATCGTCATTGACTTCATTTAATGACTCCTGAGCAATGTCCATTCGCCGCTGTTTTTGTTCAAAATTCAACAATTTTGGAACGAATTTTGCTGCCACGCGTTTCATACACAAAACATTGGAAACAATGTCATGACATGATCCAATCGATATGCCAACATCATCAGCGACCTCTCTAATTGTGATTTGGCGATTGTTCATAACCATTTCTTTCCCTTTTCCACATTTTCATTGATTGTCGATGTGCTGAGGCGTCCAGGGCGTTCGTCATCTTCAACGTCTTCACGACCTTCTTGAAAACGCTTATACTACTCGTAAACTCTTGCTTTACTCATAGCAGGCTCACCATAGGCCTTTGTTAACATTTCACACACTTTGTTACACTTTATTCCATTTTTTACGCAAAATTTGATACAAATTCTCTCATCCATTTCTTTTAACAAACGAAAATCGCCGAGCTCATAAAAACAAGTCTAACTTTAATGGCTGTCACAGACAAAGTGAACAATTAAAACAGCTGAAAGTTTTATCATACTTCAAGAGCATGTATACCAACATAATAAAAAAAAATGTTTGACAATCGGACTCTCCAAGCCCATGAAATTTAAAAGTTATCTTTACTTTCTGAACACACCACGTATATAGAAGAAAAAGAAAACTAACTTATATTCTGCCACATGTTAATATAACATCTATAAAACATAATATATTGAAGAAAAATAAAACTAACTTATAATCTGCCAAGTGTTAATATAACATCCATAAAACAAAATATATAAAAGAATAAGAAAATTAACTTAATATTCTACCAAGTGTTAATATAACATTCTTAAAACAACATATATAGAAGAAAAAAGTAATGTTTATTTTACCATGTGTTAATATAACATTCATAAAAAAAATATATATAGAAGAAAAAACTAACTTATATTCTACCATGTGTTAATGTAACATTCATAAAACAAAATGTCTAGAAGAAAAAGAAAACTGAAGTATTAGGTATCTGTAGGAAAGTCTATTTCAAGGTTTTCATTGTTAGAGTTGACTTATGACCATGGAAAACTGAAGATCTCATCTAGCTTTACACATTGAGATCTTTTGAAATGGTAACTATGAAATCAGTCATGAGTTAATCCTCAGATCCAAAATTCCACATGTTTTTTAATAATGAAATCAAAATTTGAAAAAGGATAAAGTAAGGAAAAATACTTCTGTAAATTTGTTTTTATCATGTCAGCGAGACATCTACGTCTCACGCTTATTTAAAATTACTTATTGCTGTAGCTTTACAAATCTCAAGAGTTGATTCTTCACTTTGGTTGCATCTGCAATCCTCCCCACACCCACTTCATTTGTACCATTAAGGCTTGCTTTTAATGTATATGTATAGCTCGTAATCTAATTTATTAAAATGTGTTTTTTTTGCCTCTTAGTGAAATAATTAGGTTTTTATTTCCTATTTTCTTTGATAAAGAGAAAGTATTGCATTCTTGAATTTTTTAAATAATTTATCACTTTAAAAGAAAATTTTTTTGTTCTTATGTGCAAAACAAGAATTTATTATACAAATGTCAGTCTGGAAGTGTTTTTTCTTATTTTTACTGGAGCGGAAATATTACTACAAGTTAGTTATAACTTAAAAATGTAATATGTCATATTTTTTGTACAATTTATTTTTCTACTTTACGTAATGGTTTGCATCTGCAGGTCAGTGATTCTGTCCTATGATTATTTCAAGGAGTTTATTGAGAAACCCCTTTCACTCTGTATCTACTCTGTGTTCAGATCTTGTTTTAGGCTCTATACAAATTTTTTTTCTTCTAGTTGTTCCTTAGCCTTACATGTCAAAATAGTATATTTTTGAATTTTCTGTTCTTGGAAAAGGTATTTTTTGGTTTTTTGCAGAGAAATCATTCAATTAGTTGTAGGCCCTTGGGGGTGTGGTGGTGAGTTTTGTGCCTCATGCCAAAATCTAAAAATGAAATATTTCTGAACTTTATATATTTTAAAAATTTTTTTATTGTTTAAAGGGATATTTTTCAGTTTTAGGATAAACATGAGAGTAGAAAGTGGAGAATGAAGCTTGAATTTACGTAGTATATTCATCATAGTTGCAAAGAATAATTGCAAAATTAGGTGTGCCAAATAAATATTATCTAATTATTAAGTTATAGTATCTGTAAATAAAATTAATTATAATTCTGTATTTATAAATGTTTTGATTTTTCACTGTGCCATGTTGTATTATTAGAGAGGTTAAATAAACATGACAAAGGAATTCTAGCAAGTAGGCTAATTACGTTACCTGGCGTGTGATCAGTGATTTGGAGCCAAGTCTTAAGGTTAAGTTAATACAACTTAATTAATGAAATTCTGATACCTTTTTTTAATTGTAACCATTATCTTTAATGATTAGTTAGTTCATTATGCATTTATAATTTTATATAAAAAAATGAAATGTTGGTTAAAAGGTTAAATAGTTTATACAGTAAACTGCTTAACATGACAGTAGTTTTATTACTAGCTGTACCTGGACATGCATGGCTGAGGCTCAGTCGGGTTCAATTTAAAAATGCATTCGGAAACATTGAAATGGAATCGTAAAATATTTAGTATAGCATGTGTAAAAGCAACAGCTTTTACGTCCAACAGAGGGCACTGTTTTTTTTAAAGTGTATTTTTACCTGTCCAGGCATCACCCATGTTTGCTGGGTGATATAAAGTCATATAATAAAGTCATATATTTAAAAATTACAGAAAATTCACTGCTTGACCAAACTGCTAAGTTATATAAAGTCATATCGGAAGAGGAGAGGAAGAGAAAACACATAACCTGACATCTATATAATAGAGGGTAAACGAGAAGAAGAAGAAAGTCATATATTTAAAACTTATAAAGTATTCAAATGCAACATTGTATCAGAATTTCAAAGCAATCAGTGAAGAATTTTTGGAGATTTAAAATTTTGAGCAAACGAACATTTACGTTTTTATTTATGTAGATATAAATGGATAAAAATGTGCATTTATTAAAATGCAATGTTGTATCAAAATTACAAAGCAATTGGGTGAAGAATTTTTATTTATATAGATTATTAGTATTATTTTTTGTATTAGCCTTGAACAAATTTTTATTGTTTTTAGTTTTATTAATGGAACATAGGCCTAAGATTGTTTTAGTTTTGTTTATAATTTAGGTTAAGCACTTGAGAACAGGAGTTTATCTGAAAATTCATTTTTAAAAAGAAATAACTAAAATTTAAACAAAACGCAAGAACACATTTGGTACGCTGAATAAGTTGCGAAACTTCACATTCTGTATGACCAAAATTTCGGTTAAATATTGATGACACCTTTTACTTGTTAAATTATAAAATTTGACGAAAATGATCTTTGTGCTGGCCCAAACCAAAGAAAAATAGAGTTTCATGACAAAAAGTATTTAGGGGTAGTTAAGGTATACAATTATTTTTTATTTTTATTTATCTATTGTGTTAAATCATTTGAAACACATGGATTTCTGATGGGAGGTGGAGACGCACCTGAATGCGAGTTCTGTAGGGACCCATCACAGTAAGACATACTTTGCTTGACTGGGATGGTTTCCAAAATGTTCGTGATATATGTGATTTGAGCAAATTGTTTGCAAATGATGTTGGGAGATAATGGCTCCATCATTGACCGGATCCTAAACTTCCTTCGTCTGAATTTTTTAAATAAAATTTAATTTATACATTTCCCTTTGTTGTAAAGCCCCTTTACAGAGCTCAGGGCTGTTTCAGGAATGTTTCTTTATATTTGGTAGCTATTAATTTTTTTAAAGTTGTTTTTATTTTGTTAATAGTTTTAGGCACGTTTATGTGTCTTTTACTTATCTTGTTACTATTGTAGGGCCAATTTACAGCCTTACAATAATTTGTGTGTATGTTGTTTTTAAGATATATAGTATTGTGAACTAGATTTAGGCATATATCTATATCTGTTATTATATTTTGTTTTATTTATTTTTACTGTTATAATTTTTTTTATTAAATTAACTTTTTTTTAATTTTTTTAGTTTTTTTTACGCTTTAATTTTGTGTGATGGCAATGATGACCTTATTGTTTTTTCACTGGAAAAAAAAATTGAAACTAGAAGTGATACTGATTCCGAATATGTATATACTTTTTGCAGATACTATAACTCACTATATAATATAGTGAACATCTTCAAAAGTTCAAGTTGTCATGTCCCCCTTCTAATTTCAACAAGTTAAGTCAGAAAAATATCAAAAAAATTTATGGTCCTAGTTTGGATAAAAGTAAAAAAACACGGTTATGGGATTTTTGATATTTTACATATTTTGTATTCATCAGAAGTGTCTTCAGAAAAATTGTTCAGCAACTTTAAAAAAGGGTTTTTATGTCGCTTGATCTTTTGCAGTATGGGTAAAACTAAGTAAATTACGATTGAAAAGTTATATTTATGTTTAGGCATCAAATAAATTTCAAAAGGAGCACTTTGTATGCTACAAGCTTTACAGTCCACATCACTGTAGTGCAAAAGACACAGGGTCAGGTGATCTCTGCAAGCTGCCTCAGTATATGTTTTGAAAGCATGTGCTTGAACATTTTATTAAATATTAGAAAAATAATGAACAGCAAAGCTACATTGGCATATGTAAAGAGAAACAAACAGAGGTCCAGGAGTTCTTTGAAGAGTGAAGCTAAACATTGTCAGAAATAGATTGTTTACTAATACACAATTGTTTGATTTTGAAAATATAACACATTGGAAACATTTCATGAATCAAAAATTAGAAACGTTTTGTTTCTGATTGATCTAACTATCCGTTTTAAGGTGGATATTTCTTGTATTGTTTCTTTATTTTATGAAGAATAAAATAAAATGAGTATTCATGAAATAAATCAGTGTTTAGATTTTTATAAAATTATCCATTCATAAATACTCTGACTAAAAAAGTGTGGTTTTTACTTGTACTACATTATTTGTATCTGTGTAACTGTGCACATTGCTAGAGGCTAAACAAGTTGACTGATGTCACCCAGATGTGGACCATATTTTTAGACTAATTTGTAATTTTCAAAATTGTTTGTTTTGAAGCCCTTTTTAGGCCGAAACTAATTAAAAATTAGGCATGTTTTTTTTTTTTAATTGGCTTACTGATTTTTATCATGTGCAGTTTCTTAAGTACCATAACACAGTGCTTAACTCCACAAAAAAATTGGCTAAAGAGAATTGAAATTAGTTATTGATGAAACAAATCGATGTCTCATTTTTTGGTTAGACAGATTTTTCTAAAAATTTTGTTCATAAAAGTTCATTGCTGAAGTTTGTGTAAAAATTTTGATGAAAATACATTTTTTGTTTTGGAGTAAAATGAAAATAAATCCTGACTATTGCCAGAGTTTTTTTATTTATTCTCAAAACTCACAGTTTTTTCAAATTTGCTACACTTTCATGTATCTTCATATAAGACTAGAATTTTTTAAAGTAGAACGTTTTAAACCACTTTTGAGAAACTAGACCGATTTGTCAGTTTTTTTTATTGATAAATTCTGAACAGGGTTTAAAATTCTTTATTTCATATTCTTTTAATTATTTAATTGAAGATAAGAAAGTTTTTACAGCATTTGTTTTTATCGTTTGTTTTTGTTTGATAAAAAAAAACGTTCAAAATATGTCAGATTATAATTTCTATAATTATAATAGCTTTTATTGATTCAGCATTTTTTAATGTAAATCCAAAAATATTTTGTAGTTACGGAACATAATCGATGTTTTTTGTTGAATGTTCTGGTTAGGAGAAATACCTTGAGATATTTTCTTATGACACACTAGCACAGTAGTGAAGTCATAGCCTAAAGAAGTGCAAACCTGTTTTACTGGTTAAATCTGGTGCAAGTTTACCAATAGACTAACTTATGTTTCTGATTCTGCGACTTAATTTATTCTGCTAAATTAGTTTTACACAGAACTGAGCCTTCATAACACATTTAGTTAATAGATGGGATTTTTATTTAAATTGGATAAATGGAATCTGAGCCAGGTTTATTTTACAATTAATCAGCTGTGTGGAACTTCTGCAAATTGCATCATTTTTTTTTTATTGCAAATGTTTTTCTTCTGCGGTTTAAATCATTTAAGCGAGCTCACTTACCAATAAAAATCTGCTTCCAAAGTACAGTAATACATAATTATATTATCTATTCACGGGCGTGTTATTATAGATATATAAGGGTTGTTAGCTTTGTTTACTCTTAATTTATTCATGTATAAAGATAGTGTACAATAAAGCTTGTAATAAGCTGTTAAGGTTATAGCTTTACAATTTCAGTTATTAGTTGTTAAATAACTACAAAGATGAAGTAATAGTTTGTGCTCTAGTATAAATAAGTACACAACACATTATGACTGACATATGTAAACAAAAATAATATTTTGCGCAAAAGATTCAAGAAATATTACTTGAAATTAATTTTTTTAACTTTTGAGCTAATTGTAAAAATTTTTCTTTGCAATAAATTATATAGAAAAATTACTTGTGGGCCTTGGAGTAGTATCGACAGAATTGAAAACTTTTATGCTCACGTAAAAAAAAAATAATAAACATATTTTAATTTTATGTTTTTAGAAATTACAAAGTCAAGTAAAATCTATTATTTTTATTTACTATCTGGTCTTAATTTATTACGAATTTAATTATGCAAAAAAGTAGGCAGTAGAAGGACTGGGGTAACAGAAGTGCTTCTCTTGGCATGACTGTGTACTTTTTCACTATTATGATTAAATATTTTTACAAAAATTTAGATGCATACAGGAAGGGGTTTAATAATCTAAGTATAATAATAATATTATAATATTTTTGATTCTGGGATTCCAAAATTGGTATAATTTAATATTCATTAAATAATTTAACTATACAAATTTAGAGAATATACATTTTTAAAACTAATAAGAACAATAAACATAACCTCAATTGAAATGATATGGAAGTAACAGCTGTTGTGCGAATAAGCTGTTTAGAAGTAGTCATTTCATGTCTACACATATGCAAGAACAATTATATATGCTGTGAGGTATGCATACAGAATCAAGTGTGACATGAAAGCAAATGTTTATACCCTTGTTTTGTCAGCCGCAACCATAGAAGTTTTCACTTCAAAAAGTAAATCATAGTTAAGAAATAAAAGGAAAAAATAATTAGTTGGTTATTTAGAAAGCAACTGTACCTCAGTATAACAAAGCAAATAAATAATATTGAACCCAAACTATAAAGTTTAAAGAACTCAGTATGAGAACTGATACTGAGTCAATGATTGCTGGGATACGACAAACCTGTTTTCACTTTAATCATGATTAATGATAATGAGCTATTCTTTGTATGTCTGAGTGAGCTGAATGAGTCAGAGCTGAAGTCATGAATCATAATTTAGGCGTAACTGAATGTTATTAAATTGACTTTTTGGTACTTTATTTAAAAAAGTTTTATGAACTGTAAACGTTTTATGAAATATTGGAATACTGTGTAAAATAAAGAATTATTAGCGAATTCATTGGCAAATGAGCTTTAGAACATGCATCATGGTAAAACCCAGAGCCAAGATTGTGAAGTAAACAGTGATCAAGCGCTAGAACACTTTTTGAATGGTTGTTTGATTTAAAAATGTGTGTAAGCACTGTAGCATTCATAACTTTGTTCGATTGAATTCAAGCCTGGCATACAAATTAATAATGATAGTTCTACTAGTTTAGACAAGTTAATTATTTAGTAATTCATTTGTTCATCTGTTATAAAATGTACTGTGTTGGAAACTTTGAATTTTAAAATTTGAGATGGGTATTTATGCAGGATAACTTTCTTTTAAAAGTTAGTTATTTTTTTAATACTTTTGTTTTTCTGTTGCACGCTTTATTACTGAATTAAGAGATATTACCTGTGGAAGATTGAATTGCTTATGATAAGAAAAAGTGTATGCAGTTTTTAATGGACCTGTATTGTGATGTAATTGCTGTTTACATTGCATGGAGCTTGCTAGATGTTCTACTTCAAATGTGACCTTGTTGCTGTTTGTCACCTTCATGTTCGATACAAAACCATGTTAGGTTTTTCATTCACAACCGTGTTAGTCCTTCACACACAGCCATGTTAGTTAGGTTATTAATTCTTAAAAAAAGTTTCTGTGTTTTCATTATTAATAACATGCATTTTATTAATAATTTTTGTGATGTTACCTAATTTCATACGTAATTTCGTGTGGTAGCGATTTTGAGGTTTTAAAATTGGAAAATAATTTTACCAATTTTATTTCATGTTCCATTTTTTCCGAACTTTATGTAGTTTTCACATTTTTATATTTTGTATTGTTACTTTTGAGAAGGTATGTCATAATACATTACTTTATGTTTTGGCGAAAAAATTACAAAAAAATGTAAAACAAGTTATACTGCATATTTATCATGGAAATTGATTGGTTTAAATAGGGGCCTGTATAGCTAGTTTTTTTTTTTACAATGCATACAATATATTAATAGTAATTGTATGATTTTGAAGGGAACTAGAGATCCTTAAACTTAATTGTTTGTTTATCTTTCTGTAATTTTTTTTTTTAATGCATATGGTAGGGCTTTTCATGTACAGGCAAATTAGTTATATACAGAGTTAATGATTTGTTGTTAAAATATCGACTAGTATTAAGTTTAAGATTTAATTAATGTTTACCAAAAAAATATCCACTTTGACAAGGTAATACATTATCATTTATACAAACTACTTGAAAGATAATATAACATTTAAATATGACCTACTTTATAAATGGCGAGGCAATGTTTTAAGTAAGTACAGTTTTAAAATATGGCCGCTGCAGCATTATGATCACCATTTGGTGTGCACACTGTGTGCTTGTGGGTACTTGTTAAAAACAGATGCAATACAGAAACTTTTATCTGCAATTGTATAAAAATGTTTTAAAATTCCTCACACCATTAAAAATGCTGCCAAATATGAAATGTATACTGTTGTCTGTTTCATAAAATGCAAGAGATGTAAAATTGGCTGAAAACCTTCGGCAGGTTAATTAAGTATATGGAGAAAATGTAGTGAGCAATGCAGTGGTAATATAAAATCGTGACACATAGCTGTCTCCAAAAATATTTTCTTTAACTTACTCATTTTGAAATTCTGTTTTCACCATCATAATTGCCATTTAATTCTGTATATATTAGCATTTTAAACTTTCAAATTAATTTAAAAATACGAAAATAAACCCTTAATTAA